>CM042314.1:31419905-31729905 GCA_023566125.1 Zingel zingel
TTGTTGATTTTAAACTCGGCGATAAAGCAGGGGGTGTTTTAGGGCGTGGCTATGATGTGACTGCCAGTGAAAGTGTGTAACGTAATGTAACGTAGAGTGTAAGCAGCTCCTCCCTCACTCCTCCCTCTCGTCTAAAATGGTCACATCCGCAACCAGGATGGCTGCGCCCGTAATGGCAAACTCGACGACTCATAGCAGATCTCCACAAACCAATGGGTGACGTCAAACATGCTCTGTCCATTAATATTATAGTCTATGGGGACAGGCTTAGAGAGGATAGTAGTGTTGTCTAGTCCAGTGGTTCCCAAACTTTTGTCTGATGAATCCCCACAGCCCTTTCAGATGAACCTAATGTACCCCTTCATCCACCCCACCCATTGTGATTTTGTGAATTAATTATGACAGCTGTCAATACACAGTAATATGTACCAAATGATGGAAGCCCAGTATTTAGTGGATATTGTTACAATAGATTTAGCATACAATTGAAATATCAGTGTTTAGGCCAGCTAGGTCAACTTTGCATTCCTAGACTACTACTACTACTGTGGAGTGGCCAAAGCTGGACATTTAAACTAATTGTGCAATACTTTTAACTTACTATTTCAACCATTCATCCATTACTTTCAGCTGACGTTTTGACTGTTTAAACACTATTTAAGCTAACAATTTCAACCATTTATCTATTACTTTTAGCTAACTATTTAAGTGTTTATCCATTACTTTAAGCTAACTATTTCAAAAATGTATCCATTACTATTATCTTACTATTTCAACAGTTTATCCATTACTTTTAGCTAACTATTTCAACCATTTATCCATTACTATTATCTTACTATGTCAACAGTTTATCCATTACTTTAAGCTAACTGTTTAAACTCGCTTCCTAGTTACTTTTCTTGCATTGTTGATTGCAGCATGTAGTGTTACTGTTGACAACATGTTTTAATTTTTTTTTATACGGTAGTTGTAGTTATTGTATGTTATTGGTTATTCTACAATCTTTCTAGGTAGCCTAGGCAACTGCAGAAGTACCTTCTGGGGTACAAATGCCCCTGGTTGGATAATCAGCCTACTGAAGTGTCCCTGGCTAAGGTCCTGAACTTCCTACCTGCTGATTAATTATTGCACAAGAGAGTCCGCTTAATGCCATGAAATATTATTATACAATGTTAATGGTGGAGATGGGCAGAGAGGAGAGTTGCCTTTCTCTAGGCTCTCTTGGAAAACATCAGGTGCCGAAGAGGAAGAGCCTCAGTAGGGCTCCGGGGGCCATAAATCAGCTGCTGGTTACACAGCGTTGGCAGGGCCAGGGGCCAAGGGCCAGGCTGGGGCTGTCACTCCAGACTCAAACCACCCACATGCATACACACTGACACATAGTCACACATTAGGTCTGGATAATATTTATAGTTTTGGATTTTAAGAAAACACGTCACAAAAATAGGAACATTTAGGTATACTTTCATTTAGCAAGTTAAAAAACAATGAATACAAGATTCCTCTTGACTGGGATATTATTGAAATGCATACTTACCTTTTAAAAATACACAAAGGTACACACACACACACACACACACACACACACACACACACACACACGCAAAAATAAAAACTATGCACTACAGCCCCTGCCAGAGCATCTTCTGCCACACCAAAAGAGACACATCAGCTTTGTACCATAATTCATTTTACATAACAGCCAATGCTTCAGAGACTTATCGCCTCATTTGAAGCTGTATTTTCTCTTGATTTCATGAGCAAAAGGGAATGCTCCCATTCTGCAGCCAACCCCCATGAATCTGAACAGAAAGGAACCTGAGGCTGATATAGTACACTACTGCACAGTGAAGGAGTATTATTCTTTGCTAGGTTTTTTTACAAATGAATGCTCGAATTAGAAATATTTGCAAAGCCCCATTTTTTTTCACCCCGAAAATGTGTCTAGAAAAACACTACGAAGGATTTGATTCAATATACCAAAAACAGGAGGAGAGTGGTTATTTGGTTTGTTTTGCTCAAGCAACAAAATATTGATTCAGCATGGAATCCAGGATGAGGATGACAGGAAAAAAGCACAAGGAGAGGGAAAAGATCCAACAGGGGCTTTTAAATTATCCCGAAGTGCAGCTCAGTGTGACGTCCAGACAGCTATCCTCAGTTCTTCCCACAAAAGTATTTTTGTGAGGCAGCAGTAAGGGGGCGGGGGGACCTGCTGGGTGGCGGACCCGGGCCCTGGGTCCTGACGGACGACCCGTGAGAGGTAATAAAAATATCAAAACCTCGGAGGCCCCTTAACCAAACAAAAAACACATCTGCAGTAAAGGGAACAGTAGTTCACAGTGGGAGGCTGCAATAAAGGCTGAGGAGGCTATAAGTGCCACAGCATCCCACTTCCTGTAAATTACCCCTGCGATACCTTTGAATGTAGTGGAACTGGCTGGCAAGGAAGATAGATGCTTTTTGTGGAAACTGAATGTGACACAACACAGTGCAGTTATGATTTAGTGAAGCCGAAGGGCTGTGAAGTGAGCTTATCAAGCATAGACAGATAGCCTCAGGAATGGAGGTTAATGTATTACACATGGCTCCCAGAGGCCTTTATCTGCTCTTTGACCTGGCTAGGCTGATATCCTTTCATAGAAATGAGGCATCACCATCAGACTTTTTTTCCCCCTCCTTTTCCTGCTAGCGTACATTTTTGGGAATGTGCCGAGGTGAGATTATGAGGGTGTGGGTGTTAGGGTTTACAAGCTGTTAAGCCAGATGGACATATATTTAGGCGTCCACTCAAATGTATTGACAAGTGCAGTGACATGTTCCTCCAGGAGAAAGAAAAAGGCAGAGGCTGCGGACTGGAGAAAGAGAAAGCAGGTATAGACAGAGGAAGATTAGCAGTGTAAATCAAGCGTGGCTGACAGCAAGCTCTTTCGGAGACTGATGACAGTTCTCTACAGGTGGAACTCCTGACCCTCATCATCACTACAATGTCTCACATACATATCCCCTCAGTAGTCTCTTACGTGGGGTCTTCTGTGACTTCTTGCATCCGTCAGCCAATCCTAAAATGACCTGACATATGAATCAGGTCATACCAGGCCCAACCACAGACTGCTGTTGGACTGATGTACAGTATGTATGAGTTGCTGTCATAAAAAATTATGGCTCTCTTTTTTTGAGCAGCCGCCCCCACCTCTCTCTTGTCTCTTTTCTGAATGGGACTGCTCGCCTGTTCGACGCGTCCATCTCCTGTCAGACAGAGCCAAGCTCTGACAGGCAAGGTGACAAAAGGCTGTAATCTCCCCGCTGCCGAGTGTGATTCAGGGACAGGGTGTGTCAGAAATACCTGCAAAAAAGCCTCCCAGCTGCTAGGCTCGAGTGAGTGAGCGATGATGGGACGTTTCAGTAGATGAGCGTGAACGCCAAGATCCGTGCCAAGACTGAGAGGGGAGCGACGGGGAGAAAAGTGGAGCGGGGCTTGAGTGAGGCCTGCCAAGTGGACGCTCCTTTTGAACGTCTCCTCTGTCGTTGAGATGCTACAAAAGAGGACCCCGAAGTGTGAGTTTGTGTTCGATCTGTTGTAAACAAAAAGTGTAGTGGGCCCAGCTGCCGAGCAGAGCTGGTAGCCTCCTGACAGCTGAGAAAGCTGGCGTTTAGACTGTGTGTGTGTGTGTGTGTGTGTGTGTGTGTGTGTGTGTGTGTGTGCGTGCCCGTTTGTGGTAACACAGGCCAGGAAGGAGTGTTCAAACAAAAAAAATGATGAAGCCCATAGACGGAATCTGTCTATGATGAGATAGTAAGGAAGCAAGGGGAAGACAAATGGGGTGTCAAATAAAACGAGCCAAGACTCCCCGGTTAGAGCCAATGGATTTCATTACAGATGTAGGCCTGGTTAATGGCAGCGCTTAAGTCAGCAGCGCTTTCCTTGGTATTCATTCAGCAGTGGTGTGGCCCGACGGCAAGAACAACAATGCTGCTGCTGGAGAACACGGAATTAAAGTGACAGCGCAATTTAGACTATTTCCTTTTTAAGAACAAAGAAGAGTTATCCTAACATTGAGAAGTAATGAATTCTTGGGCTGCAACTAATTTTCATATCCATTAACCTGCTATAGTCTATAAAATCATTTTTTATTTCCCCCCCAGAGCCAAAGGTAACGACTTCAGATTGCTTGTTTTGTCTCAGTCAAAAATGTCAAACTATTTCTTTAGAAAATTATGAAAATGGTTAATCATTTAAAATTGTTCAGCTTTTCTGTCAATCAACTAATTGATCGTCTCATCGTTCCAACTCGAATGCCATTATACTCTACCCTAAACAAACTGTATTTCTTGTGCTGCAGTGTTAATTAAGACGTTGTCAGAAGCTGCATTTAACCAGAACTACTATAACTCAGGCAGAAAACTGAAATGTATTTTTATCAGAATCAGAAATACTTTAATAATCCCAGGGGGAAATTATTTTTGTTACCACTCCAGGTATACAAACAACATATATTATCCAGACTTTTTACATATATGATAAAAACAAAAATACAGTAATAATATATATAATATTAAATGTACAGTGAATAAAATATGAAATGTACAGTGAATGATTATGATTGATTTAATTAGTTGATTAATTATGCGATTCATTTATGAATTAGTCTACAAAATGTCAGAAATAGTAAAAAGCAATAGGCCTATGTCACGCAACAGTTGAAGACCAGAAGAAGGTCTCTGAGTGGGGATACGGCTCTTCCGGTTAGCTTTTTACAACGGTCTGGACCAAGACCTCTCTCTCACTCTCAAAGTTCGCAGTTTCGTGGGTACGGTAAATGTTTCTATAGTGACAGTGAGTTGGACCAATCACAGACTGTTGCGCTTAGGATTGTGGGTAGTGTAGTTTTTCTCCATAAGATTGCAGATGAAACATGTTTTTCTTAGAACAAGGTTGATTTCATACAGACTTCTAGCTTCTACAGGAGCAGAAACTTTTGTTTCCCAACCACGTAGCTCGTGATTAGTCTACCTCGGATGGTTTAGACATTATGGCTGATAATCTAAATCCTTATGGAGAAAGGGACTGTTGACCGGAAATTCTGATTCCCTACTCCGCGTTCCGGAAGCAGGAAGTGTGACATAGGACTATTGCAGATTCCAATTTTCTAGGTGATCGATAAGCTATTCCATTTATTCTGAATGATATAAAACAGAATAAAGCAGCAGAACCGTTGATAAATGACTTGAAACAATCAATTCAATTTACAAAATTGCTGGTGATTACCTTTTCCGTTGATCCACCTAATCAATTAATCAACTAATCATTTCAGCACTATTGCTGTCAAGCACCGCTGCCACATGACATCCCAGAGTAAACACTGCTCACGGGCAGCCTAGGAACCAGCATAGCTGCACATGAGCACCATTCACCATTTCTTTTTCTCACCACTTTTCCTTCTACTTTCTCAGACTGCAGAAAGTCAAAACAATTCGCCAGCCTGCCCTGCTGAATGACCATCGCTACATCATTAGCCACTTGCTGCTTACATTTGACCCTTTTAATGAAACAAATGCCTTTTCCTGACACAAACTATGGGAAGCAAAACAAACAAAAACAGACACTTAAACCCATCATTATCAGGCCTCTAATGCAAACCAGATGGAGAGAGGTAGGGGCATACCAACTTCTTGAGGTAATAACAATCTTTCACCCCCCCCCCCCCTCCTGGGTTTCTTTGTATCAGCGTATCTGGCTTGTTTGGTCTCAGCCACCCTTTTTTTAACGCACTAGTGGTACCAGCGATGATGGTCTGCCCCAAAAATAAAAATAAATCACATATCTGCCCGTTCTGAACTTAGATTTCTCGCTCTGTTTTGATCAATGGCATTCCTCCCTGCGCTCTCTCTCTCTCTCTCTCTCTCTCTCTCTCTCTCTCTCTCTCTCTCTCTCCTCCCCCCCCCCCCCCCTGCATTCCACTTTATCCACTTGGGCTATGAGTACCTGGCTTATATCTTCCACATGCAGCTCGTGGATGGTTCCTGCCCGGAACAGGAGCATGCAGATAAATTCTCCACCGTCTCCTCCCATCCAAGGCCATTAGTCTCCCTAGACACAGCTCATGAAGTCAATTATACGCTGTCCAGTTTGATTTTTAGCTCCCACATCCAGATGTTTGTGTCCCATCTACAGGTCCAGCAGAGATCCCATAGCCCGCAGGAAGAGCACGTTCGCTCCCCAGGAATGCCCACCACGGCAGGCCCTTTAGATAGTGATCCTAGCCGCCATTCGTTATAATATGTCAGAATGTTGCCCCTTTTAGAGCGATTGATGCAGTCCTTGGACACTGTAGATCACAGGGAGAGGGAGCTGTGGCTAATCCTAAGCAGGCAGACGTTACAACAGTGTATTTATCGGGTCTCTTCTCCCGCTGACCAGACCTTTCAGTATGAATGTAATTCATCAGAGGCGCTTAAAGCAACAAGGCCTTTGCAAACAAGCATTTCAGCGCGAGATGGTCTCTATCTCTCTTTCTTTTTTTCTTGCAAACTGTGACAAAGGAACCTCAAGCCCCGCTTCCAGAAAAGGCCTCCCTAACTCTAAACCAAATAGTGGGACGCAGAGAGATCTGCTCGCAGCCCTCGTGCCGTAATGTTTTATAGCCGATGATTGAGTCCCAGGAGTCTCCAGCCACATTCAACAGACATCCAGCCTCACACTTGGACCTCAGTCATCAGATCAGCTGATAGTCTCTCCCTGTAGGTGTTTGGGTTGGCCTCAGTTTCCTAGACGGCAGTGATAAATCGACGTACTGACCCAATTAGTTTGTCTGATTGTTTTTGTCTCCTTATTTGCATGAACAGTTGGTTCATTTGGTTTTGGGTTTCTCTTACAATTACCACAAAGAAACTGCTACTCTGTGTGTGTAATACGTGTACAATTGTGTAATGGTTCTAACCTGCAAAGACCTGCTAATATCTTTTTCCTCTTTGTGGTTTTTCAGCTCCAGGAGTGTGTGACGCTGGTCAACCCTGGAGTTTCCCAGCTGTGTATCAGGGGGGACGGTAAGCTTCTGGCATCAGCGGGCTGGGACCATCGAGTGCGTGTGTTCGGCTGGAAGAAGCTGCGCCCACTGGCAGTGCTTCAGTACCACACCGACATGGTGCTAAGTGTGGCCTTCTCTGACCACCAGGACCCCAGGCAAAGACTGCTGGCCGCTGGATCCAAGGACCAGCGGATCAGCCTGTGGTCGATATACAACGAGAGAGCGGACACTAGCTGAGCCTCTGAACCTGGGGGGATATTTGGACTTTTAAGCAGTACTTTCTGTTGATGTTGGTTTGACCCCAAATGGTGTCAGCAGCCAATAATTCAGCAATAATCCAGTGTAATGGTTTGATAACTGGATAAACGGACTGCGTATATTATGTTTAGCTATACTTGTCTCTTTAATTTTGAGCTCCTGCATTGATGTCGGGTGGAAGAAAAGCCCATAAATAACAATGGCTAATTCGTTGTTTTGTCATGAATCATGTCATTGCATGCGGTCGGTTTCCGCCTTCTGACTAGGGGTGTTGAAATGAATCATTGCATCGCGATGCGGACCTGGACGATTCTGCATCGTTGCAGTGACAGACCATAATTGATTACAGTCTACTGATGGTACTTGTTGATTTTCTGGGTTGCCTCTTTTTTTTATGTCTTTATTTAAAAGGGACAACGCACATTAATCAAGATGAGTACAGAGTCCAACATGTAAATGTGCCAGATTTACATACAGGCTAATTTTCATCTGCAGTCCGTAGCAGCTGGCTTAAAACAATAGATACGCTACAACAATATAGCAAATACACATAAAACAAGAAAGACATAGGCATAGACAAGTAAAATGACACAACCACTATTCCAGATTATGACTACTGGCAGGTTGACGGCATGAGAAAAACATAACACAAGTATCATACACAGTAGACACAGGTAAAAGTGCATAGACACACATTAGAACGCATCAACAACACATAAGCACACACAGAGACACTACTGTAGCGATGAAGACAAACACATTAAATTTAGTTTTTGCCTTTTGTCTGTTTGCTGTGTTCGGACTCCGCTACATATAGGAAGTGCCTTTTTTTAAGACCGGATACAATAAAAAGGGGAGTTCATATATTTATATATATGACTGCTTGAATTTGTTGATGAAAACCACATGTAGCAATATATAATAATTTTGAAGATTGGACGCATCGTGATTCGTTGTAATGCTTTGTGATATCAAATTGATTTGAATCGTTATCAGGGTAATTGTAATCAGATTGAATCGTGAAGCCAGTTAAGATTCGCGCCCCTAGTTCTGCACACCCGTCTCCCCTGACCTCTGAAGAGCAAGAAAGATGCAGTAGTAAAAAAAAAAATAAGTAAATACTTATAAATAATAATGTGACACCCATACTGCCCCTGCTCAGTTGTTAACATTCCTTAAAAATAGTAGCCTCTGCATAGAAGCTGAGTTCAACTTCAGTGACATCTGGATCTATCGCCCTGGTGAATAATGCAGTAATGAAAAAAAAAATGAGAAAGTTACTTATAAGTATAGCGGGTGGTTACTGACGTCCTCATTTTGTCCATGTCGATATGATTTGAAGCTCATCCTACACAACCAGCCCCGTCTGTTTCTTAAAGTGCTCATATTCTGCTTTTTGGCTTTTTTCCCTTTCCTTTATTGTGTTATATATTGTTTTGTGCACGTTATAGGTTTACAAAGTGAAAAAGTCCAAAGTCCCCCCCAAAGGGACTTACCATCTCCAACAGAAAACACTGTTCACCAACTGCTCCAAACAGCTCTGTTGTAGTCCAGCCTTTACTTCAGAGACAAACGTGGTCACTTTGGAACACACGTTATAATGCTCGCCTAGCTGCTAGCATGGCACGTCCTCATACTCTGCTTCTGACTGGCTAGTAGTCCTTACCTAGGTACTGTCAGGGCACGCCCTCATACTCTGCTTCTGACTGGCTAGTAGTCCTTACCTAGGTACTGTCAGGGCACGCCCTCATACTCTGCTTCTGACTGGCTAGTAGTCCTTACCTAGGTACTGAGCATGTGCGACTCCCAACAAAGATGGAACAGAAGTGAGAGGTCTCACTCTGTAGCTAAAACAGAGAGCTCAACACACAGGGTGAAAAGAGGAGCTGCAGCAATGTGCAGTACAACAAAAATATGGTGTTTTTTGAAAATGAAACCACATAAACCTATTCTGGTACAACCTCTAAATACAATTATGAACCTGAAAATGAGCATAAAATGAGCACTTTAATTAGCTGATGTGACTAACATTAGGTTTAACATTGCATCCTGCTACAGGATTCATGAAAATACACGCTGGTCAACCATGCCGCTTAGCATAATCTCACTTGAATAAGGATTGGTGTTTGAAATCTACCTGAACTGATTTTATTCAGTCCTCCTATCAACTAAAATGACAGAAGTAACTTCACGAGTAGCTCAAGTTTACCGACTCATCGTACAATTCTTTCCTCAACAAATCAATTGCCATTTCTCAAAGTGGCTACAGTTTGAGAAATGTAGACAGAAATAACAGAAAAATATCTATATCTATGACAGAAGTATAGAGGTCAATATGATAACAAAGGAACTGCAAAGCCTTGTTAACTCTGGGTTTGGTAGTTTTTTTGTGTTTTTTTTTACACAGCGTATGTCTGGCATACATTTTCTTTAAGATCTTAAAATGTGAGGCCAGTTGAAATATTTGAAACGTATCAGATATTTCAACTGGCCTCATTAGGCACTTGCTGACTTTTTCAGCCCGCTGTTTGCCGAAGCCTTTTGTGATGCTCGGTGCAGCTTAGCGATTGTGTTGACTTATCTAATAGGAGATTTGCTCCAGTGGACCTGAATTTGAGGTATACGACGCACCTGAGCAGACTATGTAATCTTGTGTTGTTATTCTAACAGGTCTTAGCTTAACACACAGGCCCCTCCAGCCTGACCTGGGCTGTATTTGTCAAACAAGGTTAATCACAGCACGGACATAAAGAACACAGGGCTGTTGGTTTAGTGGAGGTGCTGATCTGCAGATGCTCTCCTCGGTCAGCATTATCTGTTTATGAGCTGATCTTCAATTTCTTAACAAGTATAACCCCCCCCTTTGTTAATCGAAAAGAAAAAGTAGAAATCTTCTTTAATGTTACCATCAACCTGAAGAATTTAAAATAAGAACATAAAGGTGTTTCGATATCCTCTGTAAGAGGAATTGGCCGCATTTGCATTTTAAAATAAGACAACTGTTAACGTCTACATTTTCTTCTTCGCATGTAATTCTAAATACAGATGTCTTTTTGAGAAACAGACATTTGTCATGAACAAGGCCATGGGTCTTGTTTGGAAGTCCCAGAGAAAATAGAGAGGTGTTGTTTTTCTGTCCACTGTCTCTAATAATATCTCTGAGTCAATGAGCAGCATGGGAGCTCATGTGTTAGAGCTCTGGGGCCGGGGGCTTCAAACGCTCGACGTTCTGCTTCATAAAGGCTTTGTCTCCTGGGATGACTACAAGTTGAGAAGCTCATCATGCTGTACAGGAAAGGCCTGAGAAATCAAAGAGCCAGACCAGCGTAATGGCCACGAATCATTAGTGAACAGAGGAAAGACGAGGTCATTCGCTAGACAAGCTGCCTTGCCGTGACGCTACTGTCATTGAAAAAAAAAAAGTGTGTAACTGCAGCTTTAGTTGGCTTAATTGCTTAAAAAAAAAAAAAAAAAAACATGGAATAGGAACTTTTTTCAAGTGCCTGGTTATAATGACATGTTTCCCTTGTTCCCCGCAGCAGAGCTCCATCCATGCCTTTTGTGCCTGACCCCACTGGTGACATCTTGCATTCATAACAGCTTCCTTACTCTCCTGTTGGCTTTGAACAAACACTGGAGGTGGCGTGGGCCAGCTTCCGTCCATTCTCTGATAAATCAAATGCTGGGTCCATTGGTGCAGATGGCTGCTGAATGGAGCAGCCTTAGAAGAGCCTGGTGGGGTGGTGGTGGACCTCATAAATCACTTCATAATGGATCATTTAGGAAGTCAATAAATGGACAGGGTGTCTGCACAATAGGCCCTGAGCCTCACTTATCACCTAATGTGTGTCTTCCTTGGCCTTGGGGGTCAGAGGTCAGCCTGGCTTTGGAATAGGACATAATTGTGTGTGTGTGTGTGTGTGTGTGTGTCACTCCTTGAGCCTTTGATTGTAGTTGATACCGTGAATTCGATACCGGTTACTGAACAATACTTTTTTTCGATATCAATTTTATAAAATCCATTTTCAAAAAAAGAAATGACAACATTACGGTACAATTTTTATTTTTCAGCCCCTTTACACTGACGCACACTGTAGTCAAGCCTCTCAAAATGCAACACACACACACACACACACACACACACACAAGCCCTGTTTCTGTGCGTAACGTAGTGTTTTTCCTGCATGCCTCTACGACATGTAACGCTAGACAGCCAATCACCAGCATTATTAGACTATTATTAGACCCTGACGCTGATGAGATTGACTTCTTAGGTATTTCAATTTGGTATTAAATAACAAAGCATTTTTCCAAACTCAGAACAATGGAAGCAGTTCGGTTGGGGCCTAAAAATACCCAGCCCTAAAGACATCACACTGAGCCTGATTATTTAGAAAACATAAATGGTGAAAAAGAATGTTTTGGAGAAAATAATCCCTTCTGTATTAGCCAACACCAATGTTCCGCCTCACGGTTGAGTTGGTTTTATTTATTTTTTCAAATGTGACTTAATACAGATGTATCAGGGCTCTAGCCCAGTGGTGGGGATGTGTTTTCATGTTCTGCATAAAATGTCCGTCAGCAGCCTCATGCACACCATAAACCATCGTACCTTTTGTATTAGCCTAGTTGAGAGGCCATGTGGAGGGGAAATGTGAAACACGTGTTCTGTTGTTTAGCTGGAGGACTCTGATTGGTTTACCTTGCTTGTTTTGAATAACTGTCCCCAGATACGGCAGGCAGGGAGGCGAGGCTCAGCAGCAGAAATGTACACAGAGGTGACGCGAACGAATCGAGACCCTGATAGGCCTGTCACAACAGATGTTCCAGATGCAGCTGAGTGTCAAAGGATGCTTCGGGTTGCATTAGCATCCATCCTCTGCCTCTTCATACTTCACTGGCAAGTCCTTGGCACCGTTTCTCCTGCAGCCTGAGACTTCTGGGCACACAAATGTAACTGGACCTAAGCAGGTTGCTCTGTTCCTCTGTGTGAAATGAAGGATACATTGAAATATTGTGCTTGAAAATGGCCTAGGCCTGTTGAAAGCATACCAGAGCCTATTAAGGTGCATGTGTAGAAAAGTAATGTGGAAAAAAGTTGCCAATACAGGCACCATACTGACTATATTAGTTGGTATTAAGCTGCAATTCATTATAATTCCTCCAGTAGGCGCAATTTCTCTGATTGCCACTTTGCAGAAAATCACTTCACTTATTTAGTTTGCAAAGGATTTAAAGTATCTGTAATCTTAGCCTGTTAAACTATCTTTAAAAAAAATTAATTCAGTGAAACAAAGCTTCATTCCTAATGACAAAAAACCTCCTGTGTTCCCTGTTTTATATATATATATATATATATATATATATATATATATATATATATATATATATATATATATATATTTGTATAGGCTCCTACAGGTCCCTGCAGACTGTAGGGCAGAGTTACAAAATGAGGGTGGCCTCAGGCTTCAATGTCAAGGCTCCCCACACTGATGCATACTACACAAGGGACAGTCCAGTTATTAAGAGTGCAACATATGCAGAACATGTTCATTGCTGGATAGGGTTTGGTTAAAAACTGTTGAAGTTGCAGCAGTGAGATGTCTCAAGTAAATTTACTCCAGTACTGTACGTAACTACAAATCTGAGATACTTGAGTATTACATTTAATGCTACTTTACACTTCAATTCAGAGGCATATGTTGTAATTTAGTTTGTTTTCATTACAGATTAGGATTGTACATGCAACACAGGTTTATTAAAAAGAATGCCTTGGTATAGATTAAACTACCCAACAGTAAGATATATAAAGTAGTTAGGTCTGCCTTGACCAGCTACAACAGTGAGAAGCTGCGTAGTGACTCTGATAATAATATAATATATGATATAGCCTAATAACACTGGCAGGAACCATTTTTCTGAATTAAGAGTACTGTAAATAATTATGATGGAGCATTTTTATGTTGCAATATTGCTGTTTTTACTCAAGTAAAGGATCTGAATGCTTCCTCCACAACTGCTTAATTGTTGCCTGTGCTTTGTTAACTGACTTTTATTAGAAAGGTTTTCTTGCTTTGCCAGTTGGATCCTCAGTGGTCTTACAGAGCAGGGGGTCCGGGACCCCTAGGGGGTCCTCAGAGTCAAGGCAGGGGGGGCCTCCAAATTAATGTCCATTTTTGAACGTTTTTTCCAAAATTAAAAAGTCTTAGCATGACTCCAACATATTATTAGCAAATACAAATCCCCACTACTTACTGGCCTATAGGTAAGGTAGTCACTACTAAGGCCATCCACAGAAACAAGATTAACTGTGCCACATGTATGTTTAACATTAAAACATGATTTATAAATCCATGTGAACAATTATTAGGCTATTTTAATAGCTTAGCACGTCCTATACGTTATTGTATGCAACTTCATTTTATACAATATATGTAGGCTATAGGGGGTCCCTGCTCCTTCTCTCTTTCAGTTAAGGGTTTAAAACACGTTGAAGACCCCTGCTATAGAGGGTATTAAAGCATTTCAATCTATAGTTTACCTTTTTAGCAGGATTGGCCTACTTTTTGACCTTTAGTATCTTGGTGGAAATTATGGGGCCCATGATAATTTGTATGACATGTATTAAATTACTGAAAATACACTGATGCATGGCAGTTTCCTTATTGCGATCCATGACAGTTATCCTTATTTTTATATAAGCTACTAAATACGACGTGAATTAGCAGTGTCATTGATGTTATGATGCCTATAATAATCCGCATATCGCCTTTTGACCCTTCTTCCCACACCACCACGAGCCCCGGCGGTGCGGGGATAAACCAGTATCCTCTTGCGGTGCTTCTGGGCTTCCGACTGGCTGCTCCCCAGCACCTGCAGCAGCAGGCCGGCGTCGGTCCACCACAGGCGGCTTACTGACCAGACTACACAGGGACATGGAATATTCCATTGAACCGGCTGTGTGGGCGAGTCTACAACATTATTGAAAACATTTATATTTGTATTAGCCTATTCGTTAGCTTAATAATGACTCAAAACATGTTACTGCCTGATAGCTTGTTAGCTAAAATAGCAAACCAGGCAATGAAATGCACAATGAAGAATTAGCAAGAAATAAATTGACGCAAAACGGAGGATTAGGCTAATTGCATGTAGCCCCAGTAAGGCTAAATAGCTACATTAGCATAGACCTTCCAGGCTTTCTTCAAACGAAGTGTTAAAACGTCCTTATTGGCTTCATAATAGACTACCATATAGCCTAACGTTACGTAGCCGCCTATATACGGTATATCTGTCATAATACAGTTCCATTGTAAAGTAAAAGCTTAAGTCCCCGCCCAAACAAACAAAAACACTCTACAACCAATTAGTCAGTGTTTAAATGAAATGGAAACGTTATTTAACCTTTGACACCTTTACAAGCCATTAAACAGTCAGAGGTCAGGCGGCCTCGGGCATCCTTTCCCCTGCTCTCTGCTCTATGGCAGAAAAAATACACTATTGAAATGACTCATTAGGCTACGTTTCCCTTTGTTTTTCGTGACAGGCACAAATCCCAAAGCTGACTTTTTTTTTCTCGCCCCAACGAGATTAACCTTGACAACAAAGCATTCCTCACAGGACTTCAAATAGAAGATGGAAATGGCTGCACAGATAGGAGACGGTGACATTCTTAAAATATCACCCAACTGTCCCATTAAATATGACCAATGATATCCTTTGGGGAGAGGGAAAATATATTTTAGTTTGGATGACATGATAGGTTCTTCTTTTTTTGGCAGTAGCCTATATTTTTGAAAACTTGTGAATTCAAATTTTTTTGTACCAAAATATTTGCACAATAGTATATTAATAAATGTCTATTACATGTCCAATAAGTTGTATAATATTGTAATTACTTAAAATTATTATTATCCCCTAATGGGTTAATTAAGCACTCAGATTTCTTTTATGAGAACATTTTTTTATTCGCTGCAGTAATACTGTTTTTAATGACCTCTTGCTGCGTGCAGATTTTATTCATAAATCAGTAAAAGACTTTAACAGAACATTGCAGTCTGTACTGTAATGTGACAACAGCTAATTCCAGTGGATCAAAACTAAGAGGGAAGTGTGTGTGGAAGTATAGGAAGTATGGTTGATGAGTGCATTTACATTATGCTTTTATTTTCATAGAACCAGGTGCAGATTTCAACATTGTAACTATAGTGCAGTCTAATGTTTAGACAGCCTCCAAGTCCTGACTTCCAACGACTGCAGGAGCAGCGGACAGCTCTACCCGATTCAACAGGGCAAATCCGGTCGGAGAAACCACAACAATGCTATCAGTGAGGTAAGCTTTTTTTTTTTTCCCCTTTCTTTTTATCCCTCCCCCTTCAGCAGTGCAACAGCAGACAGAGAGCTTTGAATGGAAGATCTGCTCAAAGACAGTTTTTTTTTAATGAATTACAAGAATTTAATGTTTATTTTACAGATACAGAACAGTTATTCTGCTTCATTTATTTACTTTGAATTGCTGCAAGTCAGTGCCATGGTACAAGCTTCTTAGAGCAGCTCAAGATGTTCACAACGTTTCAAAATCAAATCTTGTATTTTTTATTTATTTTTTTAATTCCTCAAACAAAAACATTTGGATGTGTTTCGACACCCTCTCTGATGAGCTCAACATGCAAACATCTCGTCTACCTAGAAGGTTGATGGACTATATAACATATGGCTTTTTTGAAAGCAATAAAAACAAGGCAAATCAAAAAGTGCATCAAAAAAAAAAAAAAAAAATCAATTCCAGTCTGTGATCAAAGGTACTGTCTGTGTTACGGAGAGGTCCGTCCTGTGTCCTCTGTTTGCTGGCTCAATGTCTGCACCGCTCGGGTAAAAGGTGTGGAGCTATTGCCATTTGGGTTCAAAGGTCTAAGCAGACCTCTTCAAAGACTTGGAGCAGGTGCCCGTGCTTAACGCCAAGATGTATTTCCTTTAAATAAATACGGCAGGGTTTATCCAGCAGAGTTTCAGCCCGTGAACGCACCCCACAGGTTGCGTAAGCCATCAATAAGACAGGACTGTTTTGCCTTTTCCTGCCAGTTTCCATTCCCACAGTGCTGAGCGCCGTTAGCCCCCGGTGGACAGTAGCCATTATCTGGGCCCGTAGTCATAGTTAGAGGGGCCACTAGTGGCTGAGTACATGTTAGCTGTGGCTGGGTTCATGTGGTGGTGGTACGTGTGTCCTCTGATACTGGGTAAAGGATAGGGCGACGGCCTGGTCTTGGCTCCCAGGTAGTGTTCGTAGGTGGTGGGGTACTTGTAAGGGTGGTGGTGCAGGGTGTCTGGGGGTAGAGCGTGGGGGTCTGCGCGGAGATCGTGTGGAGGGCTGGGTCGCCCACTGGTGAGTGAGACGCCGTGGAGGCCTCCCGGGACGGGCAAGGCGGGGCTGAGGACCCGGGACATCAGTTGGTGAGCCGGGTCGGCGTGTATGGGCGTGCAGCTGGGGTCTCGCTCGTACTCCCGCCTGCTGTCCTCTGTGCAAGAAGGGACATGAGAAGAGTCAGGGCTAGCCAATATGTGGTGCATACTTTGTAGCAGCAGGTTATGTATATTTTCCTTAATAGTGCACGCGTGTGTTCAGTTCTGTGCTCCAAACTACTTTGCTCATTCTTATTCCCTACGTTTTTGAGTTGAAGCCAGGAGCAGTTTGATATACAGTATAATACATTCTCATTTCACAATTGTAATACCTCCAAAAAATTTTTGATTGCAGGTTTTACCGTATTAGAAAGCTGTGTTCAGTTATATAAAAGCATAAGAACCTCTATTATGTCGGCAGTGGGTGAAACTGACTGGCTGATATTTGATGTTTAATTAAAAGCCAGTATTGGCCACTGTGCTTAAGTTAAGGATACAAAATGAAGAGGTAAAATATGCCAAGAAAACATTACAACTAGCTGAATAACTTGATGTGACTGTGTTTCATGTTTGATAGCAGGCACGGGTTTCTGAAATGAAACAAAGAGCGAGCCGCAGACCTTTCTCTGTGCCGTTCTGCTGAGGGGGAGATGACATTGGGTTTCTTGTTCTGGCAAAGGCACTCATTATTGGCAGAGAGCCTGGCCTGTGATTCCTGGGCCTAGAGCAGAGAGAATGGATTCAGTTACATACTCATTTAATGAATGTCAAAGACACAATTTCTTTATTATATATTAAAATGACAAATGAACATTTTAAAAGTGTACACCGTTGTGTGTAATGAGCATTTACACATTGACGGGCCCCGAAATTAACAGTGAATGAAATGTGTAGCCACCTATTTACATGACTCAAATTGGCCTGTTGTATAAAATAATCCAAAAGTCCCATGAACGTAAGTGTAATCGGTTCACTTAATACTCTTAAGAAAAAAACATTTTCAGAGCTGGATGAGCAGCATTTGAAATACATATTTGCGTTGAGCCTGATTGGCCAGATGCGTGGGGTTTACTCTATTGTTACAATGACAGAAAAGTGTGGTTGATTGACTTTCAAACAATATCCAGTGATTTCTAAATCTAATGGCGCTCATTGTGGTTTTTTTTACGAGGCACACTTCACCCATTGATACCTGTGTCAGATAAGACAAATGGCAAAACTATTTTTTGCAAATGCTCTCTGGCTCTGTTGTAAAAAAAAAAATGTTTACACCATGTGGAAACATGCCAATAAGTGTTGTTTAAGTGTAAAGACTTACCAGTCCTCTGGATCACAGTCCCTGAAGCCCTTTGCAAAGGGATTGCTGGCTATCTTCAGCTGTGTGATCTGAAATTCAGAGCACAGAACATCAATTAAACCTCAGCCCTGCATGCTATAGTCATACACGGTTTCATTTTCATTTCCATAAGGCATTGCATTTGATTTCTAGAAAGGACAGCAGCGATAGAGAGCTGATGGACTGAAAGTTTTAGATAAAAAAAATCCCTTGTGTTTGGAAGAAATAAAAAACAAAAATCACATTTCAACACACTGCTGCCTTTAATAAAAACATGCGAGTACACAGGTGCAGCTGTGTTGTTCAGAGCGACAGCATCGTGTCCATTCAATGTTATTTAAAACACAAGTGAATTCATATAACTGCCCGTTACTGTAATGGAGAGCTTATATTGTTGCGCAGTAGACTATTTCTGAACTCTTTTGCGACATTTACAGCTGCACAGTATCTCATTTGTAGATTCCCATACAGGCACAGCAGTCCTAATTATAAATTATTTAAAATCATAACTTCTTGTAGGACTATAGTTTCTCACCATCACCAACACCATAATATTTCAACGTTTCAAATTGAATTCTGCCAATTTGTGTCATTTTGAGTCACATAATAAATTACCAGCTGTGACTGCAAATTGCAACTGTACGGTGCCTGTGTGGCTCAACCCCCGGTCCAGCCGCGGCCTTTCTGTGTGCTCCTAATTGCTCCTTATTAGTTAGGATGGGTTAAATGCAGAAGATACATTCCTTGTATGTGTAAAATGTCTAGCAAATAAATAAAAAATATAGCCTGTAGCCATCGGGGCTTGGAGTGTTTCTGTCACATTTCACATCAAATAGAACAAAAGAGTTATTTCATTTCCTAGACTGATCACCGTGCGTCATGGGAATATAACGCACCGACTCTTCACTGTGCAAGGGCTTAAAGTTCTCAGGCGCCATGCCTGAATTCAGGCATAGAGCAGTCTAACATTAATATAATACTCGATTCAATACATTGTGCACATTTCCTTCAGGGCAGCATTTCAGGCTCACAACTGGTTTCTTGCTTTAACCTGTGACTGGGACCTGTAAACGGCTGATAGGAACCGAATTTGATTCTAATGTTTCACTCGTTACGAGTCGCTCCGAATAACCGCTGACTGCACTGATGTGTAAATCTAAACCGACGCAGAGCCTGATGGGAAACAGAGTAGGGGGACGACGCAGAGAAGGGAAGCGCAGAGCAAAGGCAACATTTACGCGCAGAAAGCGCGCACTGGGAGAGACACAACTGATTTGTGCTTTTGCACAATGTAGCGCGGCAATCATAACAAAAACAGACTGATTTTTTATCTTCATTTATGGAATAATATTTGAGTTTAACGTGTCCTTGTTGTAGGCCTACCCTGTGGTAATATTTCCTCGTGGTAGCCTATAACGGTATGCTTAAACACATGTATGTGTTCCAGCCTATATGGCTTTAGAATCAGGTCCCATCCTGCGGTTAGTTTCTGCACACACATCCAGGTCTTAAAGGGCCATAAAGGCGTCTTACCCGGTGGTTCTGGTAGGCCGTGACCGCTGTGAAGCGCGTTTCCTCAAAAACAAAGGTTTTATAATTCTCCTCGGCATATTTCTCGCTGTCTTTGCGGGGGTCCACGTAAACCACGTGGAACCTGGGCTGGTAGCGGTGCATGGAGTTCAGAATGATCTGTAAAAACCAGAGGATATCATATCAAGTTAGAATGCAATACTGCACGGAAGGATCGGAGGCTTTTAACTCCACAAGTCCGACTATTTTCGATCGCCTGTGGTTTTATTATTGGGCTATAATAGGCCTGAATATGAATAACGTTGAGATAGTGAACAAATAGGCCTAAATCCATTCACCCTTCATCTATCCGCGAGATATCATTGAGGGGCGACCCTCATTTGCAATGTCATCGAGTCAGATTAAAAACACAAATACAGAACAACACAGAAAGTGCGATCATAAGACATATAGAAAGACAATAAAACATTCAGAATTGGAAAAAAATAGCTTTGATGAATACATTGGTATAATATGGATGCAGAAGAAAATCCAATCATGTAAAGCTGTTAAAAGTAGAAGTTTGTAGGTTCTAAATTGTCCAAGATGCAATAATGGCCGGATCAAATGAAATAATGTATCTTACATAGACCAAACGAGATAGCCTAGTTTAGTGACTTATAATAAAATATCGTATTTAGGCGGCGGCCTAGTAAATATTAAAACCTTGTCAACAATCTCCAAGGTAGGCCTACGTATTTGTAGATATGCAGTTTAGTATATGATGTCATTAAATGTAGAAATAACCTGGCGCTCGTGTTTAATTATAATGTGCCGTGTGATTCGAGCCGTGTGCAACTGTGATATGTATCTAAATATACATAAAATCCACCTGACTGGATATTTTGTCAGCGCGTCACGATCCTGACGATCACGAACCCGTCTGGATATGTCCCCCCCCTTTCCATCCAGCACCAGCAGTCCTAATACATCTCAGCCTCTTTTTTTTCAATATTTACTCAAATACATAGCCACAGAACTCGAAACTCTCCAGTTTTTTCTTTCTGATTACACAACCGACGCACTGACACAGGGAACACTCCGACAGAGTGGAACATCAAGCGGGGAGGGCTGAGACCATTTCCAGCGGTGAAATATTCCACTCCATTGCCGTCATATTTTGAAGTAAAGCCTGATGTACACTGCCATTTTATAGATTGAAAGTAGACTTTTGTAAACATCTAAACTCTTAGTCAACATAATGTTTGTTAATGTTAAACCACGTGGAACCAATCAGCTTCTCCTGAACGGTAACAATATTTCTGTCTGGACTTATTGCGTCTAAATGAGTTAATGCACTTTATAGTATTCCTGACCCCTAGCTTTATATTTTTACTAAATTATGTAACTCTCCTGTTGTCTTCGGGTCAAATTTGACCCATTTTCAAAACGTTTCTATAGCACAACATTTGGGTTATCTTCCAATCAAATTACCAAAAAATAATAACGTGGGTGGTTCCTTACAACGATGCACAAGTAAAATAAGTGATCTGTTCACTACTCTCATTGAATGTGACATTTGAAGAAAAAGATAATAGAACGTTAAAAAGTGACAAAAAATTTCGGAGAAAAATCTTCAGAAATGCCAAAAAAGCAACAGAAACGTTAGGGGAAAAGCAAAAAAAAAAAAAATTTAAATTTGGTCCCAGAAAAACAAAAGACGCATGGTCGACTGGAAGACAACACAAGGGTTAAGACGATTCCTGTCCTCTGTCGGCTTCAGAACACTTGCAAAATGAACAGCAGTTTAATGCTCCAACTAGTTTGTGTCGCGCATGCCTTTGTTTCCGGTCGTGTCGGCCTATACTCACATGGCCGTTGTCATCCAACAGGTTGTTGGTGAGTTTGAGTTTATCGAAGGAGACGATCTGCTTCATCCACTGGGCGCCTTTGGCCGGAGAGTCCGGGTGGTAGTGGACCCTGCCCGGTGTGGCGGGGTCAGCTTTACCCGCAACCAGCCACGATGAGCTGTGGAAAGCATACCTGCAAGACCGAGAGAGAGAGAGAGAGAGAGAGAGAGAGAGAGAGAGAGAGAGAGAGAGAAAGAGAGAGAGAGAGAGAGAGAGAGAAAGAGAGAGAGAGAGAGAGAGAGAGAGAGAGAGAGACAAGTCCATTAGACACAAGGTTGCGATTGTCCGACATCATTTGCTCAAACAAAAGTCGCCCTCTCACGCAAAATGTCCATGCATTCAAGTGTTGACATGGAATTTCACACAAACTAATGCTTTATCAAAACAAATTACAGTATGCCTCGCGAAAAACGGAAAAAAATGACCTCTCTCGGGCATACATCGGTGGAATTATTTATACACCTTCTGGTCTAAATATGTAGCCTATGCTAACATGTACGCATGAATCCATGAAGTGCATATATGTATGTATTGCATCTATTTATAGGCTACTGTAGTTTATTTTGCTTTGATTTCAACACTGTTGTGCAGCTCAGTAAAAACAGTCTCCGGGCTAGTACAGTCCTGTAGCGACAGATGTGTGTTGTAGTTGTCTAAAGACATCCAAAAAAAAGTTACCTGTAGCGTTTGTCGTCTACAGGCAAGAAGTCCATCAGGAGCATGTAGTCTGCCATGGGATCCATCCCGAATATTTTCACTTGGAAAGTTGGAAACATTCTCCTGGTTAAGAAAAAAAAACACAGTAGGCGAGTGTTAAATCTAGGCTTTAAAATGGTTGTTATTACTGCTTTCATGGGAGCACAAATAGTTTGTAAGTCCTACTTTTTAAAAACTGGATCATGTGTGTGCGCGCACGGTGGTGTTCAGCTGTTTGAGTTAGGCCCTTTTGTAAGTCGTCAGGCCAACAACATAATTTTCCAAAGTATTTCTTTTTTTTAAGCCAGAATGTTTGCAGAGAGACATGCAGCTCCAGGCCTACAGAGCTTCATTTGGCCCGAGCTGGAGGCAACATTAAGAAGACAGAAGCGTCGAGCTATTGGACATGACGCTATTCAGTCCGTGCGTAACCAGATAAAACTCTCCTTCATCTCAATATCTGAATGGAGCTTTGGGGTTGTTGCCTTTTCTTTTTAGCTCCGCTTTTGTAGCTTCTGGCAAGACGCTTCAACTTTTCTGTTTTGATGACTTCCAGACACATAGAGTCCTACACACACACACACACACACACACACACACAGTGGAAATACTGACACGCGCGCAGATGGGTGTTATTTGGGTATAGGCGAGATGTGGCACTAATCGAGTTCAGTTTTCGAGTTCTTTTAATCATCCGGATCGAGAGGATCCAGAATTGTATTTGTATGAAGAAAATACGTATGGGGAACATTTCGAGGCAGTGCTTTTGCGTGCTGATAATATATTAGTGACCTCTTATTAAAAATCACTTCTCTGCTTTAGTCGTCCCCAGAAATTTGGATTGAATCACTTTTGGAAGTTTTGCTGGATATTTTGTTTTTTATAGATGCAGCGGCTCGGTCAGCGCCCGTGCCCACAACCATTTCTTTTCCTACACCGCCATAGGCTATCCATGCAGGGCAGATCCATATCCCCCGTGAACTTAGGTTGGAAGTTGAGTAATCCGCCGAGTCAGTGAAAGTGCTCCTAAAAATCAACGCTCAATTAACGTCAGTGTTGTGGCTAGGTGAGGCTGAAGGAGCTTCTAAAGTGCTCTGCTGCAGATCTCCTTTCTCCTGTCAGACAGCGGAGCGGGGGAACTCAACCCTCACTTTCAGGATTAAATCAATTATGTCGTGCCTCTTTACGTTAGCCTATAATACCGGAACAACTCGGGACGGCATTTGGTGACGCTTTACGCGCCATATTTATTGGTTGAAAAATAATAGTAGGCCTGCTGAATATTAGTGTACCATTTTATTGGCTCTCAACAAGGGTCAGAGGTCAACGCTGGTAAGAATGTTGTCCTCCCTACAGATTCAAGCAGTCGACAGGATAAATTATACATTTTGAAATGATAAATACCCCCTCTAATTTTTCCTAAAAATAGGGAATTAGAAAGGCAAAATCGAACAATCAGATTCTTTAAATGGCCATATTCTGTTTTTTAATAATCAATCAATAACCAAATCAAAACCAGATTGTTGTGCTCATGCAATATACTTGTATCCAAAAAATATATTTTGTGTGACTGAAGAGGAAAGTGAAAGAAGCAGACAGACGCTCCTATAATGCGGGAATAAGAAAAAGTAAAAAGTAGGAAACACGTGTCTAGGCCCGAATAAAAACAAGAGCGCAGCACTGTAATCGGCTTGATCTCCGCTCACACTGAGACTCTTACAGGCCGTAATGTCCCGTAGCCTCCAACAGCCGTGCGTACAACTGAGGCCGACGGCGAAGGAAAGCAGCCGAGAGCCTCGGTTATCCTTATTGGTTCTATAAAACGCAGCAAGATCACATCAACATGGTGTTTACAGCTGACGGGCACACACACACACACACACACACACACACACACACACACACACACACACACACACACACACACACACACACACACACACACACACACACACACACACCACCACCACCACCAGATGTACAAGACACACAAAACATCTCCAGCAGCAGGCATGAATTCTCCCCTGCACAGCTTTAAATGAAATATATTTTGGTCCGTTTAATTCAATTTAATTCAGATCGCATTTTAGAGCTTTATGTGCAAGAATCAAGGTGATTAGTTCTGTTAACTGTTATAATGTAATACATTTTTACCAGGCTGGACCCCCCCCCAGTCATTTGAAGTTAGAAAAACAAGTTGAATAGGCAATAGGGGAAAAATAATGGGTTCATTATGAACTCCAGAAGACAAAAAAAGTAGGTCTACTTTCTTTTTTCATGAAACTCTTTTATCCTCATCTGGTGTGCACTAGGACTATTTGCAAACAGGGTTCAAAATGAGCACCATTTATCAGCCAAATGCTGGTCAAATATATGCAAGTGGCTGGTAGATTTGCATCACTTGTCAGCCCAAGAACAATGGTAATCTATTAAGTGGCTGGTAACATTTCAACATTTAGTAGCCATTTGGCTGGTGGACGAAAAAGTTAATTTTGAACGCTGTTTGCAAATATATATAAATAAATAAATAAATATTAAATAAAAACACTACATCGAAATATATATATCCTGCATATCTTTTTTGCGTCATCAGCATTGATGCTTAAAAATGTTCCCATTTTATAAAAAAAAAAGTCTTTTGATGCTATGGTACTTTATACTTTAGGCAGGATATCGAGTAATATTATCTATAAAGCATACTCTATCATTGCATAAGAAGGAGAATTATAACTTTGTATCATTTGTGCTCACCTGCCAGCCTTGGTAACGATCATCTCCGTGCCCAGCTGATTAAATTCGTCCCATAACGCTTTCATCTCCAGCTGGACGTTAATGTTGGCCACTTTGGGGTTCTTCTTCACTATGGTTTTGCCGTTCGGCGTGGAGTTGGCGGACGACGAGGAGCAGTTGGGAGTCCCGCTGTCACTCGGCGGGGCCTGGCCCGGGTTAGAGCCCGGGTAGTTGTAGTTGTGCTGTGCGGCCGGGCAGGGCTCGAAGTGGGACTCATGTTGGCTGTAGGGGTCCCCGGGGGACGGAGAGAGGTGGTAGCCCCCCGGCGTGTTGAGGCTGCTCAGGCTGCTCGTCGTGAAGGCTGCAACATCGCAAAAATGGGACAGCTGCGTCAGCCACGGACTGGATATGGCTGAAATCATCCCAAAAAAACTGGATTTACTAAATAAGGCCTGCACTTCAAGTCGGTTATAACACAGATGGTACAAAAATACAGAAGCGCGTTTCAGCGATCTCCAGATGTCACGCACAAATGCACCCCTTTCGGTTTTAAAGTTTCCGTCTGGGCTGCTCAATAATCCCTGAGGTTTCATCCACTGGCAGCATGCTACGGTCTGCCTGATCTAAAACCACCGTCCGAATAGTGAAATGTTTCCAAAAAACTGCAGTGCTTCGCGTAGAATCTCTGAACTATTCGCAAAACCCCCCAAAAAAACTCCCGAGCTTGGAGTGCGTGTGAATGAGTTTTTGCTTTGGATCGATTGCGCTCCGATCGAGCGGCCTCTGTTGTGCGCTGCTGCAGTGTGTTACACTGCAACCCAGTCTCGTCTCTTATCTGACGCAGAGGGCCTCCCCTTTGCGATAAAACCGGTTCTTATTTCTATTTAGATAAGGAACTGCAGGTAATGTGCCTTTTCCTCGCCTTGGGACGGGACTGATTGACAGAGAAGTGCGCCCCCTTTTAATGGGCTTTCCGGCACCCATTTAACTTTTGGATAAGGGTATCGCCCACATCACCCCCGTTAGCAAACAATAGAGGATCTGGCTGGCAGAGTGGAGTGTAAACGGTTTACAAGGTAAACACACATTGATTTGCATGAACAAACAAACAAACAAACAAACAGGCAGAAGGTTGTTGCTTTCTCGTTGTGGGACAAATAGATCTATGGAATGGATACACACTTCCCCTGTCCGACCTGGATATTATGGTCTGTTTTTACCATTACGCACAGGGTGCCCGTAAACCTTCCTATTGGCTTCGTTTTCAATCTAGTTGATCCTGTCCACGAATTAAAGTTGACTTTTTGGACAAGGCTTTGGGGTTTTGGAATAGGAGACCCACTCTGGCTTCTTTGTATGCAGACTTCTCTTCCGACTGAATTTGCATTATTTTTCTACTGTTTTTTACTGTATCAGAATTTATATATATATATATATATATATATATATATATATATATATATATATATATATATATATATATATATAAATTCTGATATATTTTTTTTTAATCATTCACGTATTCAAACAACGCACCCGTGTGGTTTGCTTTTAACTGTGCGTTTTGAAAATGTCGATTAACCGAGCAGATGCATTACGGGTGTTATGTAATTTCAGAGAAGTGCATACATGCTACAGCAGCTCTATGGGCAACAAAGTGATTTACCTTCCATTTCTCGGGTGACAGTGCTGTAGTGCATTTTAAAGGAGCTGTTGTTGTGCGGGTCTGGCTTGTCCAGGCCGGTGCTCTGTTTGTCAAACGCTGCGTTTCCTGCTTGTTCTGCAGCCGAAATCAGAGAGGCAATACTGAAAGCATTTGCCTTTGGAGAGAGGGGACCGCCGTCGTCCATAAGCAGGGGATCGTGTCGCGTAAAGCCGTCCCTCCTCCGCTTTCCAACCGCGCAGAAAGCAGGAGAAGGCTGCGCACAATGGAGAGGAACATGCGCCAAGATGGGGTTTTTCACATTCCGCCACCGGCGCTCAGTGGGTGCGAGAGTCTAGGGGTAGACTGGTCTCTTAAAGTATTCCCACGGCTGCAAGACGCGAAAAAAGCTTCCCGGTGCTCAGATTTAGTTGATGAAGCCCTAAACACGTCCTTGTGTCAAAACATAGTTCATCCGCGGAGAATAGGGAGAGAGCTTCCCTCGTTTCTCCTACGGTCGGTGGCGGGGTGGTGTCATCTGAGTCCTGCCTTGAGGAGAAGCGACTACTGCTCCGAGAATGTCAAAAGTGAGCGAGATCCACGCCTCCCATGCACCACTATAGGAAAAAAAAAGTGTCTGCGCGCTGCACTGGATGTTTTATTTCAATTACTCCGTGTCAGTCATTTGAATTCAACTCCAACGTCATTGCAATGTCCGGCTTCAAAGTTCGCCGCTTTTCCTGTAAATTACGGGCCTATATATGCCTTTGCATAGTTCAGCTGTCCAAGCCCAGATAGAGCTGCTTCTGCTCCGAGTTTGCCTGGAACACCGTGGAGGCTGCGGTGCCAGAGTTCACTCTGAAAATGTAGTTTTCCTTTAAACATGGTTGGGAAAAAATAAAATAATAGAAGTTCATTTGCATCGTCTAAGTCAGTTTCAGATGTTTTGGGTGATTTTTGAGTCAAGTAGCCTAACGCACAGAAACAAGATAAATACTTTTAATTAAAGCAAAAAAGAAAATATGGATCAAAGAAATTGAATGAAGTGAGAAGTGGCAGCTATTTAAACTCAGGTGACACTGTCCATACTAGGAGTTGCTTTTCTCATTTACACCATATCATCTACCTGTATGCTTATGTATTATGCTTATTGATTTATTTTTGTTTTTTCCAAAGGCCTAATAATGTATTGCGCACTTTTACACGGTTTTATCTGAGAATTACGCAGCCCCTTGCCTCTGATATACCGTGAAAACGCATAGATCTGACCGAGCAAAGCGCCTTCCCGTGCAGTCAGTAAACAGAGAATAAACACACGTGGCACTTGAGGCCGGAGCTGGACTTGACCTCTCCGCCTTGCGCCTCCACTATCGCCTTGTTGGATCGCAGCTTATCGAGGTTCAACTTTAATTGCACCAAACCAAAGATGTGTTTTGTTGGAGCTGCTGCGACAGAGACCGGATAGTCTAATTTACACTGAATGAAGCGTGAAGGCTTCTAATGGGATAAAGCAGTCAGAGGATTAACCCTTTATTTGTTTTGGATGTTTCTCCATGGGAGGCAGGGAGCATAAATAAACTACGACAATATGATGTTTAGGGTAAATATTTAGATAGATAGATAGATATATAGGCCTAGGTAGATAAATTATATATATATATATATATATATATATATATATATATATACAGTGAGGAAAATAAGTATTTGAACACCCTGCTATTTTGCAGGTTCTCCCACTTGGAAATCATGGAGGGGTCTGAAATTGTCATCGTAGGTGCATGTCCACTGTGAGAGACATAATCTAAAAACAAAAATCCAGAAATCACAATGTATGATTTTTTAACTATTTATTTGTATGATACAGCTGCAAATAAGTATTTGAACACCTGAGAATATCATTATTAATATTTGGTACAGTAGCCTTTGTTTGCAATTACAGAGGTCAAACGTTTCCTGTAGTTTTTCACCAGGTTTGCACACACTGTAGGAGGGAGTTTGGCCCACTCCTCCACACAGATCTTCTCTAGATCAGTCAGGTTTCTGGGCTGTCGCTGAGAAACACGGAGTTTGAGCTCCCTCCAAAGATTCTCTATTGGGTTTAGGTCTGGAGACTGGCTAGGCCACGCCAGAACCTTGATATGCTTCTTACAGAGCCACTCCTTGGTTATCCTGGCTGTGTGCTTCGGGTCATTGTCATGTTGGAAGACCCAGCCTCGACCCATCTTCAATGCTCTAACTGAGGGAAGGAGGTTGTTCCCCAAAATCTCGCAATACATGGCCCCGGTCATCCTCTCCTTAATACAGTGCAGTCACCCTGTCCCATGTGCAGAAAAACACCCCCAAAGCATGATGCTACCACCCCCATGCTTCACAGTAGGGATGGTGTTCTTGGGATGGTACTCATCATTCTTCTTCCTCCAAACACGGTTAGTGGAATTATGACCAAAAAGTTCTATTTTGGTCTCATCTGACCACATGACTTTCTCCCATGACTCCTCTGGATCATCCAAATGGTCATTGGCAAACTTAAGACGGGCCTTGACATGTGCTGGTTTAAGCAGGGGAACCTTCCGTGCCATGCATGATTTCAAACGTGACGTCTTAGTGTATTACCAACAGTAACCTTGGAAACGGTGGTCCCAGCTCTTTTCAGGTCATTGACCAGCTCCTCCCGTGTAGTCCTGGGCTGATTTCTCACCTTTCTTAGGATCATTGAGACCCCACGAGGTGAGATCTTGCATGGAGCCCCAGTCCGAGGGAGATTGACAGTCATGTTTAGCTTCTTCCATTTTCTAATGATTGCTCCAGCAGTGGACCTTTTTTCACCAAGCTACTTGGCAATTTCCCCGTAGCCCTTTCCAGCCTTGTGGAGGTGTACAATTTTGTCTCTAGTGTCTTTGGACAGCTCTTTGGTCTTGGCCATGTTAGTAGTTGGATTCTTACTGATTGTATGGGGTGGACATGTGTCTTTATGCAGCTAACGACCTCAAACAGGTGTATCTAAATTAGGATAATAAATGGAGTGGAGGTGGACATTTTAAAGGCAGACTAACAGGTCTTTGAGGGTCAGAATTCTAGCTGATAGACAGGTGTTCAAATACTTATTTGCAGCTGTATCATACAAATAAATAGTTAAAAAAATCATACATTGTGATTTCTGGATTTTTGTTTTTAGATTATGTCTCTCACAGTGGACATGCACCTACGATTACAATTTCAGACCCCTCCATGATTTCCAAGTGGGAGAACTTGCAAAATAGCAGGGTGTTCAAATACTTATTTTCCTCACTGTATATATATATATATATATATATATATATATATATATATATATATATAGGCCTATCTATATAGATACACAGTATAGATAGATAGATGGATGGATGGATGTGGCTTTGTAACTTAACTTAGCACTCAGTGTATTTATCAAGTGTGGAAACTCCAATGTGGCCTCTGTAATGAAAAGAAATCACGCATGGCGCAGTGCAAGCCAGAGTAAACCGTCGCCCTGCAGTGTAGGCCGCCCTTTTTTTTAAATTTTTTTTATCAGATATGATGTCATCGATACCGACTCACTTCATCATTGCCAAGTCGGAAGCCTCCTTTGTAAATACTCAGGTGATAACAGACAAAATACAGGAGCAGATCAAAATGGGAAGAAGCTGTGTTGGAATTCGCTCGCAGGCCTCAGCAGCGGCCAGAGCACAGCGGAGGCATTCAACTCTGCACTTCTGAACACACGGACACACTTTTAGGTGCAATGTTAAACGGAACACATAAACGTGTTTAACATTGAGCTTCGTTTCCCCCACCCCTGCATTATATTATCTCAACAAAATTGCTGTGGAGGTAGAGGAAGTGCCAGAGCACAATTCAAATGGAAAGCTCATAATAAATGAAACATAATAAGTATTGATCCGCCTATACACTTTAGGCTTTATACGAATGAGAATGGACGTGAGGCAAAAGTTTGTAAGTGTAAAAAAGTAGCTGGGACTATATTTCATGCCGCATATACTGTAGCTTAGTAAATAACTTCAAAAGTATTCTAGTGATTTTCGTTACAGCATCCAATCAGCTTTAACAGGTAAAATAGAGTTTTGTTATTTAGGCTATGTTTTGATCGCACATTTGAAATCTCTTTGCTGTGTCGGAGTTCAGCCGCCGCAGGCTGCATCCTGAAGAGTTTTTACGGCCCAGACCTGACAACAACTAGACAAAGTGAGCAAAGTAGCCAATATGAGCTCTCTCACCGATTAGAAGATAAGCAGGCCCGTCTCTGTGCCCACCGACCGATGGATGCACAGCGTCAACAAACTGTAGCTGCTGCTCTTTGGTCAATATAAAATCAGACCACTGTATGTTTGTTTGTTTTTATATTAAAAAAATATACGTTTTACACTGTAGATACTTTTAATTACTTTAACAAAGTATTGACGTGGATTTGTTAATTCGCTAATGAATAAATTATTTGAAAATGATAAGCCTTATTCATATTATAGTCCAAATAGAGGGAGACAGCCTTGGTTGCTGCTGAACCGTCGACATCTTTTTAAAGTTGTCAACATTTAGCTATGCCTGCCCAGACGAACATCTTATTAAAAAATGACAACGCTTTGTAGTGCACATGTCGTATATTTGACGTGCCTATAGGCCGGTGGCCGTGCTGATGGGGAGTAATATCAGTCGCTACATGTTATTTCGCTGTTTCCTGTTAATTAGTGCATCCGCAAAAATACATCCACCGTCCTTGTGTCCCGGATTCAAAGCCTACACTTCAGCTTTCGGAGTTTGCTGCAGGCATGATTTCCACATTCATACATAAATTGGAACATTGAAACTGAAAGTACACCCTGAAATGTACAGGCTTTAATCATTTTAAGGACCTAAACTATTGGAAGTGTTTCCACTTGTATTTCACACAGGGACATGATATATTCTCTGCGTTATTATTATATCTCTGGACTATTGCTCTTGTGTCCGTGTCACAGTGAGACAGTATGTGAAGGTAACTGACAGGCCACTGTGCGAGGATGACGGGTCGGGGGCCAACATTTGCCGCTCGTTTTACGCACTTGAATGAGCGCAAAAACACGTGTGATAAAAGAAATATATATATATATATATTTCTTTTATATATGTATGTATATATATATATATATATATATATATATATATATATATATATATATATATATATATATATATATATATGGTAACATGACAACTCACCGAATCAAAAAAAAAAAAAAACTCATTAAATGGCACAGATCTCGTAAACGTTAAGGATCTTTCTGTTATTAATAAACAGAGATGTGATTAGGTCATCGGTATATCTGCAAGGGACCTGTGGGCGCACGCTCTCCTCCTCGTCCTCCTCCTCTTCTTCTTCTCTCTCTGTCTGTCTGCCTAGACGCACAACAATAAAACAGCATCACATCTCCTTTGAAGTTGTTCTGCTTGTGTTGCGGACATATTTGTTTTAATGAGCCTGTCTGTGCCACAACCACGGCTGATGAAATTATTAATTACACGCTCCCATCATTTAACAGATCATAAATCACGGAGTTATTCCAGTCATAAAAAACAATGATTTTCACATTCATGTTGCGTGACTGAAGAAGTACAGGGAGCGAGGCGGCGCACTGCACGTATATAACACCCTATCCTATCTAAATATGAGCGTAAATCCCCGAAGAACAGGGAGAGGAAGTGAGCAGTTGACCGCTGACAGAAGAGGGCCCGGGGTGTGTCTCCCCCCCCCCCCCCCTCTCTCTCTCTGCGGGGCTTTAGGAAACGCACGCAGAGCCGCAGGTATGCGGGAGGAAGTATTCAGAAAGGTGCCTCCGCTATCTCCAGGGCCTCCGGCCGGTGGTCACTGTGAGGCAAAAAATAGCCAACATATACATGCATTAACCTTCATCCTTCTTCCTGGACTCTGCCCATTGCACATAATATATAATATTTGCACATTCTGCACTCAACCCATTCAGCCTTTTTTTCTGATGCATAACAGTAATTTTGTATGTAAATATTGGTTTCTGTATTTATTATATGTTTGTTTGTTTATGTAGCCTATATGCACCATTCACCAAGGCAACTTATTGTGGCCAAAAAAGCCTTTTCTGATTCTTATAAAAAATAGAAGAACATTGAAGTTGAAAAGGAACTGGCCTTAGATAAGTGATCCATTGCTATTGAACTTACACCCAATGGGTAAAACACAATGATACATTGAGATACATTGGCATTTTGGTTCACAGAAAATATATGTGGGCTATTTAGTTAAATTTACATTATAAATGTATTTAAGTATCAACAGAATCAGTACACAAATACTCCTACTATTCCTATAATATTCCTTCTGAGTAACAACATCATCTTTTTAACCTAATCTACTTTAATTTAAATTTAAATTTCTTGCACTTTAGCCCCATGTTACTTTATACAATTACTTTTGCCTTAAATCTGACTGTGGGCAACTGCAACTTGCTAATTCCCCTGAGGGGATCAATAAAGTATTGTGATTAATAGGCTTGTAGTGTTTGAATAACTCGCGCTAGTATTAACAGAGACCTGCAGTTTAGCTGTTATATCACTATAGGTTCCATCTCTATATTTGAAGTATTATAAACCTTTTTGGATGCGAAAAGTGTTTTTTTCCTTCCTCTCTTCTTGTGCAGGTGCAGCAGCCCGCTGCCTTAACGCCCAGCAGTGGTCTGATTGTGTGTGAATGCCTTCATTCACTCCTCCAATGGTTAAAAAAAGAAAAAAAAGCTCCACGTCCTTTCCCGACATTTTACATCCACATCAGCGCGAACACTAATTGGAGTTTTTCAGTAAGAACGTCCAAACATTTGACCACAGTGATGAATATGTGTCCGATGTCTATCAGTATTTGTTTTTCCTTATTTGTATATTTCGTTTCTAGCATCTGTCGTTGAGTGGTTATAGCTTGGATATTTTGAAAACTTTTTTTTCTCTCCCCGTGGCGGTGCATGGTTTGCTATCATGAAGAAATAAATACAAAAAAGATCGCTCTAATGGTGTATAAGGTAGTTATTATGTAAACATATGTACGCGGATATAGAGAAGAGATGAATGCGGTGCAAACTGAGTTTATCCGTGCACGCGCGTGCGCGTTTGCAGCGGGGTAGGTCGTACTGATGGGAGTTTGTGTTCACGTTGGGTGACTGATGTTTGCAGAGCCACTTCGTCCTTCAATTGCCGTCAGTGAGGCGTAAAGGCGACATAGTACAGTAATCCTAGATCAATAGATACAGTAATAATATACCTCACAAAGCTACAAACTCCCTAAGGCATGTTATAGCAATCACACATTAAGTAGGAAGAGGATTAGGGCCAATGTGAGAAAAATGTATTTGAGTTCTGCTATTTATATATATATATATATATATATATATATATATATATATATATATATATATATATATATATATATATATTTTTGTTTCTGGATGTATTGTTTATTTGAAATGAATGTTCAATGTTTGTTTGTTTATGTATGCACCAACCACCTAGGCAAATTGCTTGTAAGTGCTACTTACTTGGCAATAAACCCTTTTCTGATCAACTAAGAATTATGACTTGTTTTTCATAGAATTTCTGACTTTAAACTTAGAACTCAGATACATTTGATTTTTCACACGTGGCCCTAATCCTTTTCTTTAAAGAAGATACTAAAATACCCAAATCCCTTTAAAATGTTTGTTTGCATATTCTTTTTTAAAGAGGTTGGGCCTTTAGGGGAGCTGTGGCGGTATAATCGATATATATCGTTTTATAATTAGGATATTTATTTGACTCCTGTGTTAGTCTGGCCATTTTACCTTCTCGTAGATATTACAGGGAATTTCTCTTATTTCTGAAGAAAAAAAGGAGCCCAAACACATTTCCTTGTTGGCATATAAATGTGGTTTTCCTGTTCAGCCCTGCTCTCTTTGTATTTTGGGGGTCATCATAAAAAGGACATGTGCATAAAAACACAATGGAAATGAACACAATGGCTGACCGAAGGTGAAAATCACGATTCCCTCGTGTCTGTCCCAGGCAAATTCCAGCATATATTCCCACACACACGGTCAAAACACGGGAAAACAGGCCTGTAGACTTCACCTTTTTTATATTATTCATTTAAATCTCAGAGGAAGCGCGGACGTGTTTCAGAAAGAACATTATTACACCATATAATCATGTTTTTAAATAACATTATAATACATTTCTGAACATGTTGCTCCTGATATGACTTCTAGTTTCTTTCACTTGGTTTATACATAGCCACAATGTCAAAAATGTATGTTTTTTTTCCGTCTTTGTCGTTCTGGATTCTGAGGTTTGACCACTCCTCTACCTGGTCTAGTTGTCCACCTGAGGGAGGCCAAATTGTGGGCCAAAATGTTGTGTGCCTTATTTGCATTTGTTTTATTTGTTTTTACATTTAAGTATTTTTCCGGAGCATTAATCTGTTGTGCGGACTTTTCCGACTTTGAACGTTCACTTTTTTGTCCTGCACCAGCAACTAAACGGATGTGCACAACAACTATTTGTCCAAGCCGCCACACAGAACTAAAAAGAAACAAAGAAAAGCACACTTTTCACTCTCTGCCTCCCTCTTTGCAGTTGTCTGGGAAGATGTGTGCCACCGCTATTTGTTTATCTTGGGAAGGACGGTTCCCTCTCCACATTTCTTCTCGGAGTTAAAGAATATAGGCCTGACAGCTGCCAACTGCGCCCTTCAACAGCTCAATGCCGGCCGGCCGGCCTCGGCAGTCTGCTGCCAGACCCACCACACCTGAGCCAAACACTGTAAGTTATCATCCAGCCAGGAGATTACTGTAGATACAGTCTTACCTATCGTAGCATTATGCCCAAAAGCAGGGTTGGAAGAAGTATTCAGATCCTTTACTTAAGTAAAAGTACTAATCCCACACTGTAAAATACTCTGTTACAGTAAAAGTCCTGCACTGAAAATGTTACTTAAGTAAAAGTATTTAGTATCATCAGGAAAATGTACCTAAAGTATTAAAAGTAAAAGTACTTGTGGAAGTGGAAAGTGGAAGCGATCAAAACAGATCTTTATTCAATCAGCTAATGATTTAGCTGTACTCGTAGGCCTATATATTGGGTAGTTTAATTTAAAATAAAACATTGTGTTTTATAAATTATATGTGTTTTGTTGGCAGAATTCTTAATTTATAAAGTAACTAGTAACTAAGCTGTCAGATGAATGTAGTGGAGTAAAAAGTACAATATTTCTCTCTGAAATGTAGTGGAGTAGAAGTAGAAAGTGGCATGAAAAGTACAAGTACCTCAGATTTGTACTTAAGTACAGTACTTGAGTAAATGCACAGTATTAGTTACATTCCACCACTGCCTAAAAGTGTATTTCTTGTTCATCAGGACAGGAACATGGCCGTGTGTGGTATACTGTTATTCTGAATATTTCTTTCTGAGTTGTTATCAGTATTAATCAAGTTGAATTCTCATGGAGAAAATGAGCGAGTGCAAAACAGTTTGGAATGTCTGTGTAGGACATAGGAAGGGTGGAGGGGGGAGAGGGGGGTTGCTTGGAGTCAGATCCATTTTCAAAATCACTTCTTCCCTTTCCCCTCTCGTCTTTGTTTTAAAACTGGGAAGCTTTTAGCTTTTGAAAAGTATCCCTTGCCTATCTGTTGCGGCGGCGGCCCCAGTCGTCATCACCTCGCCTCTCCCCGCAGCCCTATTGGAGCACCGGGGAAATAGCTGGCATTCCTGCCACAAAGAACCGATGATGTGGGCTCGGGGCCTCCGTGATCTCCCCAAATTAATTAAGGCCTTTTCTTCTCCCCGAAGCAGGATCCGCAGCTTTTGTCTCTCTAATACATCTTAAGCCCGGTATTAAATACAAGGGCAGAGTCTACGCTCATTATAAATCTGTCACTGCCTGCTTTGCTCTTCTCAGCCCGTCCCGTGATCCTAAAGAGGCTTCAGTGTAGCAGGGAAGCCATCCTGCCGTCTGGCTCTCGCCTCTTTGCCTCCTCCTTATCTGCCGCCCCTCCATGCTCCCCACTGGCTCGGTATTTATTTGAATATGAGAAGGCCTGCTTGTTGTTTCTGGCAGAAGGGGGCTTAAGGCAGAGACCCCCTCCCGCCACCTCATGCCCCTCAACCCCCCCTCCAACTTCTTCCATCCCTTTCGTCCCCGCGGCGCTCGCTCCATCTGTCCCTTCTCAGCCACCCCCGGCTCGTTCACTCTCCACCGGTCTCTGCTTTCGTCAACTTGAACCACAGACCCCTCTAGTCAAAGGCCATTACAGACAGGCCCACTGTGCATGTGTGTTTAAGTGCATGTGTGCATATCCCATTAACTACTTTCCCCTCCCTAGCTGAAATTAATAACCGTGTTAGCGGAGGTAATGTGCAAGCCAGCGGGGTGGCCAGAGTCTGCTTCTTTTCTACCAAAAAACTCAACTGAGTGAATATTTCCTTTCAAGTGACTCTGCTCAGTAAATGCACCTTTCAGGCGCTGATCCTGTTCCTTCCACTCTTCCTCCTGCTGCTCGGGTTTTTTTTTGTTCTCCTGCTAGCCTCGTCCCTTCGGCTCTTTCTGAAGAAAGGCCCCAACCTCAGGGGGCGGTAAGATGATGAGTCCACCAGTTTGTCTCCAATTTGAAACGTGTTTAGTGGGGTTTTAACGTGGCAGTATGTTCTGTGACAGCACGATCAGGATCGTCATTTTACCAGCAGCAGGAAGTGGATAACATGTCCTTTAAAGAAACCCCCCACACCAACCCTAAACAGTGAAATTAGGGCATCAGAGGCGTGCAGAGATTTGACCTCGAGGAATGCCAATACCACACCCCCGGCTGGAAACGTGCAGCAGAGGAGACAGGAAAATTAGCTACAATGTGGCCTCTTTGTTTGGGCGTACAGGAGATTTGGGTTGAGGGGGACTATCGGGCCTTCCTGTGCTCCTCTTCCAAGATGAAGAAGCAGGAAGTCACACAGGAGGTAAACAATGAGCAGAATGGAGCTGATACCAAAGATTGGAAATTACACCCCCATCATTCCTGTTGGCATGACTCCGGGCCAGTTGATAATGGACACGGCGCCCACCAAACACCTGGCTTCCATGTTGGAAACATTTCCCCCACCTTAGAAAATGTTTACACAGCGTATAATGACTTTGCTCTGTGGTGGTTTTTGCTTGGGATCGGCCGTATATATCAGGTCGTAGGCTGTGCTTCAGGTCACAGATCTCGCTCTGTGCATCTTGTCACTCAGAGAATCTGTCAAAAGCAGCCTCCACCAATCATAGCGAGCACTGCGCTGTCTGGTACTGATTACAGCGATTCATCATGTCAGGCTCTCCCTGCCACCACATGTTTGTTTTGATCTCTTCCTCTCCAGCACGGTGACAGTGAAAGATGAGGGACCATGTGGCCGGGGCCGGCACTGTGCCATGGAAACCGGCGGCGCAGGCAGCACCTCTGGGTCCCAGCACAGGGCTCTGCGCGCTGGCCGCAGCTCCCAGTTAAGAGCTCTATGTCAGGGGCTCAGAAAAAGAGCGAGCTCAGTAGGGCGTGGGGGGAGATTTGGCCGGCTGGCTAATTGCAGACCAAAAGTGTAACTTTAGGTGATGGGGGGATTAAGGCATGTTGACTTGGGTTCACTGGGGGGGCTAAACTGACACTCAGTTCCCCCAGAGCGGACAGTTCCTGAAACCCCCTGGAGTTGGCCGGGGGGGTCTGGGTCACATTAAGGGGTACTGTGTGGCCTGCTAGGGCAGACCATATGACCAGCCCCTCTAAAACAAGCACTGCTGTGTCCATAATGTCAAACACTTCCTCCATCTGCATCCATTAGCCAGCTCTGGAGGTGGCGAGGAACGTTTGAGAGCTGAAGGAAAAACAAAGGCTCCAGAGATCACGCCCGCCCTCGGATAATCAAACCGTTCCCTCGACTATTGTACCGAAGCAGCCAACGAATTTACTCAAGGAAATATCGATAAGCGTTTCTGTTAGCATGAAATGTCTTTTTTTTTTCTTTGTCGTAAATGTGAACATTATTTGATTGTATTGTAATTAGTATCATTTATAAAATCTGAAGAAACCACTGTTGCTAACATTTTTGGCTATATTTAAAATATACAGTTTACACCACAAAATAATAAAACAAACATTTTTTAAAACTTGATGTGATATAGTACAGATTTTATTTTTAGATTTAGCTTCAGCTTTTTATACAGTACATGTGTGGACTTTATTAAACTTGAAAAGGTAATCAGATATTTGTTTTAATTCCAGATATATTTTTTATGTAGCCTATAATACCTTCAGAGTTGTTTATTATGTATACTCATAAAAATATATAATTTAAAATCAATTGTAGGTCACTTTAATTGACAAACGCTGCATTCTAACATGTGAAAGACTTCACTTGTGGCTCTTAAGCAAATTAAATTATCACACATTTTTTAGAATTCTTACTGGCCATTTATTTTATTAAGATTCATTAAAATGATTGAGAACACAGTAAACTGGAGTGATAAATAACTTGTATCAATGTGTAAAACATGTGTAATACATGTATAAATAATATATAAAAGATACATACATACATACATCCCAAACCTGATATACTGTACAGTCATGGGACATCTAACTAAATCAACTGAATAGTATATATTTTTTAATTATTTGAAAATAAAAAGTACCTTTATTTTTGCAGCTCGCACTAAAGAAAAATCAGAATGAATTTTTTTAAGAAAAACATTTTTTTTTTTTTTAGCCATAAGCAAAAAAGATGATAACCCCAAGAAACCTAAATGCTTTATAATCTAAAATTCATTCCTCACCAGAGAGACTTCACAATAAAACGTCATAAAAAGTACACTTTGGATCCTCTCAATCACCTAAGTTGTATCTGCCACAGTTTTAGATACCTTTATTTACACGGATATTGCTCCACCTCGCCCATACTTTCATACAGATATTCCACAGGCCCCTATCGTCCTGTCCCGTGCTGTAAAATATGGCCGGACCCTCTGACAGATGAACCAAGCAGCATAGACGTGCAGAAATCTCCTAAACATCGGAGTGAGCTGGATGTGGAAAGAAATAGCGCTTGTGTTTGGGTCTGATTTCTCAGCTCATTAATCTTGACCGTAGTCGTGGAGTGCGTCTCGCAAGCTGGCATATTTTCAGTCAGCTTGAATGTAATGATATTTATTAGAACGTGTCCTCGCTTGCTGCGTGTCTCTTACCGTATATCTGACATCATTGTCCTAGATACCAAGTTGTGTTTACATATGACTAAGGGGAAGAGGGTTGAACTGAAGAATTTTGTTTAATTTAACCTTTTTGGCCTGTTGAAACTGTAAAATCCCATTTTTAAAAAAAGCCTATAAAAGCAACATGATCTCAAACTTGGAATAAATAGCTAAAGTATGCGCATAAACTAAAATGACATAAAATCCAAATACTACGACATATGAATCCACCTACTTTTTACACACTTTGGAATCAGAATCAGAAAAGGATTTATTTGCCTTGGTTGTTGGTGCATACATGAACGTATTAACATGAAATAATCAAACAATAAATACAGAAACACATAACACATACATACAACTATTTCACATTAAGAAAAAAGAGGCTGTATGGATTAGTGCAGGATGTGCAAATGTCGAGGGATGTGCAAAAGTTCAGGATATATAGAATGTGCAGAGGACAGGATGTAGGAAATAATAATAATAATAACAATAATAATAATAAAAATAATAATAAAAATAATGATAATAATAATAACTTACTGTAGAAAATAAATAAAAATGTTTAGTCCTGTTGAAACTTCCAAATCTTTGTGGCTGACCTGCCTGTGAAAGCAACATGCTATCAAATTTCTAAATAGCTGTTTAAAAAAAAAAATAGCTACATAAATAAAAATACCGCCAAAATGACTGCAAAATCTAGATATATGGCCCCCACTTTTACATAATAAATAGGGTTTACTGTAAATAAGATATTGAGATTGATATTTCCTTTGCAGCCACAGTTATTTATCAGTGATCAGTTGATGTTTTGACAACCATGCACCATCTATTTCTTTCACAAATAAATAAAATCGGGGGATTTTTTCGCATATTATTTATTTATGGTTATTCTTCTACTGCCTGCAAAGAGAAATCACTGCCTTTCTCCCGTCAAGCCAGAGACGCTGATCCGTGCCGCAGGTCGACTGAAGAGAATGTTGGCTGGAGAGACAGTATGAGTGTGTGTGTGTGTGTGTGTGTGTGTGTGTGTGTGAGTATGAGTGTGTGTGTCTCTCTCTTTCTCTCTCTGCTACAGGCCTTGGAAAAAGCAGTAGCTCCCCTGTGTGGTTTGCCAGTGTAAGAGCACTTGGCACCGCAGGGGGAGAGGTGGGCATATGGGTACCAAGACATAACCTGCACGGCTCCACTGGCACAGCAAGAGGTAGGGCTTTAACTCCTGTGATGACGCCCTGACATTAATTCATTGCAAAAAATCCTCTGCTGTGACATACCTGCCACTCAATTTGGAGGCGAAGCATCGCAGGTAATCTTAAAAACCTAGTGTGAGTTAGCAAATATGAGCTGCCTTTCCCCCTTCCACGTTTAGCCCTCAGCCTGCAGCTCTTGTTGTTAAAACACACGTAGAAAAGCCTCTGTCATCACCCGTCTCTCCATGTGACATATGACAACAACTCCCCCAATACACACACTCACACACATGCCTGCATACATATGCATCCACACATGAATTACTAGAGCTGAAAACAATTACTCAACCTCTTGTTTTCTGCTCTCCGTGTCTTTCAAGTTTCTGTGATTTCTCTAGCGAACATGACGTACACAAGCAGAAATACGCACGTGAGAGGGAAGATATTTGCTCACATACACATACAGAGTTATTTGGCTGGAGGCCAAGTTGATGTTTGGGGTTGATATTGCGTAGCTTCAGAGGCGGCCTAATGCAGGATCAGGTGTCTCCGTCCATATCAAATGCCTGCGTGGAGTGGATGGATAGCTTCAGATGGCATGTGTCCTCTCTGGACACTGGACACTTCACCCCCGCCCCTCCACCCTCCAAATATTTACCTGACATGTCTCCGTGGGTGGTGGCCCATCTAAAGAAACACATATACACACATTCACATTGATGGATTTTTTTGTTAGCATACAGATATATACACACTGGGGTTTTACTGATTTGTGTTTTGAAAGCTGATATGGATGCTGTCCACTCTAGTATTATACTTTATAGTATTCAAAAGAAATTATCATTGTGAAGGTTTAAAATCAATAGCATGCAGGTCATCATGTGAGTCAACGGCCCACTATGAATTGAAATGAAAGAGTTTCCACAGTGTTATGGCCGAATGATCAAATATTCTCAAATTCGGAGAAATATATTCCCATGACACATAACCAAATACACACACAGGTTGATAAATGCAGGCGCACACACACACATACACACACACACACACACACACGCATACCTGCACACATGCTTAAACACAGGTCCATTCCCGCGTCAGGCCTCGATGGTGTCGACACTTTGAAGTTGTTGGCCGCTTGTTTACCGATGCAAATTAGCAGGTAGGGGACCTTCAGAGGAGCAGAGAGCGTGGCAGCTTCGTGGGTGGTGGGTCCTCCTTCTAACTCAGCACCCCAACTCATCTTCTTCCATACATTCCCTCTCTACCCCTACTTCCCCCCCAGTGAAGGAATGCTTTCAGCTGGACTCACCTGGGCGAAGGGCCGAGATCAGGCCTGTGGAGGCTGAAGTGAGTGCAGAGGGGTTAAACTAGAATGCCAGATAGATAGATAGATAGATAGATAGATAGATAGATAGATAGATAGATAGATAGATAGATAATGACTTTATTAAGGGAAAATTAAGGTGTCTTTGCAGCCAGGTACCTTAAATACAGTCACAACACAAAACAATACTATTAATACAGTACAATACGATACAATCACAATACAATACAAATGCACTTAAGAGGAGGGATACAAATACAAATACATACAGTTGGAATGCATTGCACAGTAAATAACTTTACAATGTGATAAATAGATGGTAGGGCTGAACGATGAATTGTTTCAAATCGAAATGGCGATTTGAAAGAATGCCATTGGCTGATCGCGAAGACCGTGATTAATCGAATGTGAAATACAGTATTTAGTCGAATGTTTGGGTGTAATATTTGAATTAACATTTTTTATTCCTCTTTTCGTTATTATATTTACTGTTTTTTTTTTACAAGGTAAATGCTGGAATAATGTTATATATCACAGATTGTTTACAGAAATGTATTCCATTTCTATTTTCAGTGGATCTTTCATTTATTTTTTGTTACTTTAATTAACATGATCGTAGAAGGTGCAATATGTAGCTATAAAAAAACAGCCCAGCCCTACTGCCTGGTTGGGAGCAGTTTGGCCACCTGCTGCTAACATGTATGACTCTTTATTATTGATATTTTTCTGCATATCCTCTCAGTCCAGTGAAAACCATGAAACTCCAAATTTGGTATTTTGGATTTTTTCTTCTGATAAATGGAAGTGGTTTGTGGAAGAATTAAGTGTTCCTTCATGGGTTGAGAAATATATGAGCTAAAAAAATAAATAGATTTTCAGAAAAATGCATCGTCACAAAGCTGGAAACAGGGTAGCTCATAAAGAGTTGTTCGGGAGATACATTATTTGACAGGCAGCAATTAAAGTTACATTTAATATCTCCAATGTGTACAATTTATTTTAAATCCTAAACCGTTATGTGGCTGAAAGAGTCATATCAGGACCATTACCCTTGTCTAACTCACAATATACTAACATTATGAATATGAAGATAGAATGGTTGTATCAGAAATAATTTGAACTTTTATTCACATTCTCGAAACATTTATTTTTAGGCCAGTAATTTATGGTAAAAAATGATGACTGAGGGAGTAAAAAGACCTTAAATTTAGTACATTTAAACCAAAGTATTGCTGTTAAATGTACTGCTAAACAGCATTTCCCACAGTGAAGGCCATAGGCTTACTCAGCATTTCACACAATTTAGTTGGGTTGTTAACCAAGGAAGTATCCAGAGAGGCATTGCAGAACACACAAAGGTAGGACAGTCACAACTTGTCCAAATTATATGCTTTTAAAAAAAAAAAAAAAGTATTACATTTGAGTCAGTTGCAGAAAAAGCAATTCCACATTGTTTTCCAATTCCAGGTGTTCTGGCTGTGCAGAGCAGAAACAGGAAATGGGAATCAGCTTAATACTGTGACAGAGAGCCGTCTGCTTGACCAAATAAGAAGAGTAAACAGCAGTCGGTCCGCTGGGATCTCTGCTGCCGCTGCTTTCAATGGTGAGAACGCCACACTCCACCTTTTCCCACTTACTGACCCAAACACGCTGCCCTGCCACGTACAGCTAGCTGCATTGTGTGTGTGTGTGTGTGTGGGTGAAGAACGTGTGTATTTGATTGTGTGCAGCAAAGCATTTTTACTTAACCCTTGTATTGTCCTCCTGGCTAAAGAAATGTTAGCACTTTTTTCAACTTTATTTAGCATTTTTTTCCAGATTCTGGCACTTTTTGTTGAGTTTTTTTTCTCGCTTTTTTCAATGTTTCTTTTCAATTTTTTGACGTTTTTTACTTTTACGTTTGACGCTTTTTTCCCCACTACTACCAACCTATATAACAAGTTTTACACTTTATTCTTGGAATTCAGGGTCAATAAACCTAATTTTTGAGTTTAAAAAGCATATATGCTATAAAATTGAATAAAAAAAAAAATCAATGAAAGTAGTGAACTGATCCTTCATTTTACTTGAGAAGAGCGTTTTATAGAACCATCCATGTTCATTTTAGGCAATTTGGTTGAAAGAAACCCACATTTCTGGTATAGAATTTTTTTGCAAATGGGTCAAATTTGACCCGAAGACAACAGGAGGGTTAACGTGTTTTGTGTTGTGCTACCACTTTCTGTCTAGTGTGTGTAGAAAAGCAGATGATGGTGATGACTGATGTTCTGTTAAAAATGTCAACCTATATCCAAAACAAGAAAACAAACTTTCTCGTCCCTCCTTGACCAATGAGTAACGACCTCATTCCATCACATTTTGTGAATACACAATCAATGGCATACAGTACAAGTTACAGTGTGTGACTTGAACATATATGGCAGCACCCCCTTTAGGCCGGCTGGTGTAGTATTGAAACAGTTGAAATGGAGCACATCATTCCTTACATTTTTTTCAAAGTGTGATCAGCTGCATGCAGAGTATTGTGAGCAAACTCTTGGACAGATGACAGCACACAGAGCTGTGTTATGCAGGTTTATGCATCTGTGTGTGTGTGTGTGTGTGTGTGTGTGTGTGTGTGTGTGTTGTGTGTGTGTGTGTGTGGACAGGGATTATTTGCCTTCCCCCCACCTACTACTTCCATCCCCCCCCCCCCCCCCCACACCCCCACCCCCCCCACCCCCCCCCAAGTGGCTTGTGACAGCCGGCGGTGTCAGTCACTTAGTGCAGTGTGTGTGTGTGTGTGTGTGTGTGTGTGTGTGTGTGTGTGTGTGTGTAGGATTGTTTGCATTAGGGCTGGCTGAGTAAACAGGACTCAGGTTACCTCTGAAGGCTTTTCCATATCATTCATTTCAATTAAAATGTGGAAAAATATTGCACAGGGGACAGGGGTGGGGGTTACATTATTTGGTAGCATCAGATCACGTTTGTTTTCACGCATAATGAGGAGTCAGATCACATGTTGGCATGTGATGAAACTCTTAATACATCCATGGATAAAACTCCCAGCATGCTGTCTGGCTCTTTTTAATGTGTTTGATATGCATTTTAATCAACCATCCCCATTTGAGAATATGAGACTTCAGCTTTTATTCTATCCCCTTTGTACACACAGCGAATCAAATCACACACACACACACACACACACACACACACACACACACACACACACACACACACACACACACACACACACACACACACTGTCTTCAGTTCACAAGTATTCAGATCCTTTTCTAAGAATTGGATATCCATGCTAAAATCTAAAACTACAGAAAAGCAGTTAATCCTCTTCTCTTGAAATAGTTTTTTGACAGCTGTCAAACAAGTTGTGCGTTACCTTTTGATACGCTGTTTAATTTCTGTCGTTTTCTTATTTGTACGCCAGACAATATCTGACATTGTCCCAAGTTTCTCTTTCAAACATGTAGCACACAACAGGAGATTGTCCGTATTTACTCTTGCATTGCCAGCCCTATCTCCACAGCGCTGCGGAGGAAGGTCTGGCAACAGGAGCATACACTCCTGGATAGGAGAAAAAACAGGCAGGGGTTGTTTGCATTTCTTTAAACCAATCACAAATGTCTTGGGCGGCGCTAAGCTCCGGATGCAGCGATGGGTGGCTCTGCTAAATAGTCTCAGGAAGGAACTTGTGTTGGTGAAAGATTTGCACCCCACAAAAGAAAACGCCACATACAATATTAAATGAAGTTAACTGTTCATACAGTACAGTAGTGAGCTATTTCAATTAGCTCGATACATGGTTACAGTTTTTGCCTATTGCTTACACACTTTTTGTAGAATTTGGCTCATTATGTCAAAACTCTACACACAAGCCAATCAGACATGGCACTTGGAGATTAACAACTCATATCTATGCCAAAATAAAACACTGCAATCAAAACGTAACACTCCTTTCTAAAAATGAAATTCTTGCAACACAACCATACACACAAGCACCATTTGAATTTATCTTTCATATCACCAGCAACACACTGATGGCCTTTATAGAAAACACTGCAGTCTTTGTGTTTCTATTTTTATTGTCATTTTCTCAGACTCAGTCTTCTGTAAAACTCAGAAGTGGAATTTCTGCAGTAATCAAACAAGACTTTTTACAAAGAACAAACATTCTTACAGAAATAAAGAAAAATAGAATCACAAATCATCTAATTTAGCAACAAAAACAATTACTGGATAAATTGCTATTGGGATACTTGTTTTGTTTGTGTGTGTGTGTATGTGTGTGTGTGTGTGTGTGTGTGTGTGTGTGTGCGCATATGTGTGCGTGTGTGGTGGTGGGGGGGGGGGGGGGGGGGGGGACTTATGGATCCTGCCTTCTTTTGGGATCTGGCCACAAGACCTCATCAACATCACAGGCGATGTCTCTTCCACGTCCGACTCCTCTCTGTCTTTGTCCTCCTCTTACTCTGACATGCTTGCAAAGTTCTCAAAATGGCTTACCTGGGGCCTATTTGTATTGCTAAGGCTCAGACCGATTGGTGTTCTGTTTTCTGTGCAAGTGTTTTCAGGTGTGTATGTAAGTGTCTACAATTGCCAGATGAGTTTTGCATTTTGAACAGAGTGTTTTCCCAATGATAACAGGAGATTTCGTTTTTGAACAAAGTGTCTAATGTCAGAAAACGTGTGTAGTGTTTTGCAATAAGTGTGTTACAGAATTGCAAACAAAGTGCAAAGTTGACAATGTGTTTAAGCTATGGTTACACTGTGTTTAAGGTGTGCTACAATAAGTTTAGGTATTGAGGCTTTGGTCTAATCATTAGTTTTTAGTGTGTAAGAAATGGGCAAAAACTGTAAACATCATTTGCTCTTTCTGTTAATTTTGTCCATAGCAAATCCATGGCAATCGGTCCCAAAACGTCCCAGTTAGAGAGTAAATGCTGTAAACATATTCTCTGTAAATCTTTACAATCATTCCCCGAACGAACCAAGCAGGGCTGCCTTGTTGCACGGGTCAAATTCTCCTTATAACTTGCCATTTTCAGTGTGTAACATTGCTCAGACGTTCCGGTTAATGTTGCTCGATCCGACCGGAGTTTAAAGTTAACAGAAAGAAAGTGGAAAGAGAGGGACATCCGGCAGAACATCCGGCGGCATCGGAACTGTCCCGTAAATGAACCATCATCTATATAGACTAATCCATGTTAGATGTGTTCTCACCTACTAGAAATTCTCGGTTAGGTTTAGGCGAGGGCTGGTGCCTGGGTAGAGCGTGCAACAGACAGGACATGACGCGGATTACACCGTGGTCAGCCGGTTCATAATTTGGTCACAAACAACGAGTCTCTTGCCGTTCCTTTTGAATTTGTCTGACTTTTTCGGCATCGGCCCTTACCGACGGCCCTTACTCGCTCGCTGTGAATTCTCCGGACAACGACCTGCTCTGTTCACACATACAGTGAACGCTACAATGACACATTTTGTATTATGTGATCAGATGTGACAGAAAGTCGGCATCCAAGTGGAAATGCATCAGCCATGTTTGCGGATAAAAAAAAAATCAAATCAGTAGAGGTTGACGGAGTAGTAAAGAATGAGCAGAGGTTTTCTAAAAGAAGTTCTGCTTTTACTATCTCTGGTTTCTGTAAAAAAAAGAACAGCTGCCAATACAAGTGTGCAGAATAACAAATAACATAGCTAGAGATAAAGAACATACGGATGCAACAGTCCAGGTTAAAGAATGCACTATATACATGCGTTTAAATTAAATGCAAACCAGATTTTATCCCCCCCTTTGTTAACATCTTTTCCTCTTTATTCAACTCGATTTTACCTTTTGGGCATTTTTGGGACATGTTTCATGTTTCTTACCTAAAAACAGCCAAAGAATGTGTTAAATACAGATGTTTGTTGTTGCTCGCCAAGAAGTGACATTCCATGCGTGTGTGTAAAAAGAGCAAAGACCAAAACGTACCAGGAACTCTAGTTGTTTCACAGTTTTTCCTTCACAACCCCCTCCTACTGTCTTTTATTCATTAAGTGCTTTTGAGTAAATGCAAATCCAGCTGAATATCTGACTCGAGCAGATGCATCTTAAATGACAAAGATTCACATCACACCCGTTACTATAAATCATCTCTTTTTTTCACGGTGTCTTCTACCTCTGATCCCTGTCAGCTCTGTGATTATCACCAAGACACCTGGGAAGTGACCCCCCCCCACCCCCCAATGGCTATGTAATGTGCTTCCTCTCTTTACGTTCAAACATTCCTGAATGTTCACTGCTGCAGAAAGAAAGTCTTGGAGTTTATGTCTATGTCATAGACTGAGTGTGATGTGTGTAGCAGATGCACATGTTAAAAGAAAGATCAAGTAATGTCACTTAGTGTCAAACGTGATGCTCCCAACTTCTGATTGCAACTAGAACAGTTTAATGACCAGATATTAGACCCAATATATAGACTTCAGATCTTTGATTACTTCTTTATTTTCTAATTGATATAGAACACCATTTGGCAACAGGATAAGTCTCTATTGACCACAGCATGAATGTTCCAGACACCCAGCTTTATGCATGACATTTCATTCCTTGTTTGTGGTAATTTGTAAAAGGGAACTATGTGAAGTTTAAGAAAAATATTATTTAAGTCATATTGTGCTCACATGGTACATATTCCTGAATAAACATGCGTAGAGGAAGTCAATAGGGGTCCAACAGCATATTGTTTTTATGTGGATTGTTGTCCATGCTCATGGTCTAAGTGCTGTTTCAGAGGACAGCATGGTATAACCCTACCACTGATCATCTACTCTTCTTATTTCACTTTCTTTTCTCTTGTGCCACTGGCATTCCTTCTCACTTTGACTCTACTTCCCTGTCTCTCACCTTCCCACCCACCACCTCTCTCTCTCTCTCTCTCTCTCTCTCTCTCTCTCTCTCTCTCTCTCTCTCTCTCCTGCAGTCAGTTGATTTATCCCCTCTCTGTTTTCCCTGGACCACATGGCCCGGCAGTTTGCCCTAGCTTCACTCATCCAGGACCGATGTCATTCATATCCAGTTAAATAAATGGCCCTATAAATTTCCTCCAATAATAAGCCCGGGTGCTGCTGGAATGTGCGGCAGCTCGTTGGGGACGGGACAGGGGTGGGTGAAGGGGCGGGGGTGAAATCCACGCAACCCAAAGACCCAGACAGCCCGGGCCAGTGAGAGAAAGCATGGATGCTGTGTGCATGAAGAGGAGTCTGGGTTGAGCAAGTGTGTGCGTGTGTGTGTGTGTGTGTGTGTGTGTGTGTGTGTGTGTGTGTGTGTATGTGTGTTTTCTTGTTTAACTATATTCGTGTGGTCCAAAAACCGGGAATACAGTATACTTGTGGGGTCCGACCAGCCTTGTGGGGCCCAAAATGCTGGACCCCACAAGGTTAAAGGTCTGTTTGAGGGTTAAGACTTGGTTTTAGGATTAGGGTTAGAATTAGGTTATGGTTAGGGTGAGGGTAAGGGTTAAGGTTAGGCATTTAGTTGTGATGGTTAAGGTTAGGGTAAGGGGCTACGGAATTCATTATGTCAATGATGGGTCCCCACAAAGATGTGTGTGTGTGTGGGTGTGTGTGTGAGAGTGAGCTGCACTAGGAGTGGGTGTGAGGGAGGGAGGCAGGGAGGAGTGGGTGGGTGGGGGATTCCAGACCCCTGTCTGCCTCCCTACCTGGAACGAGACCTCAGGGACACTTTAAATCAGCCCACCCAGAGACAGAGACACCAATCAGGCCTCTGTCAGACCTGGCTAAATCAAGTCAAGTCAAGTGTGTTTGCGTGTGAATGCGCATCTGTGAATGTGTGTGTATCTGCACGTGTGTCTAAAAATGTACAGTGAGGAAAATAAGTATTTGAACACCCTGCTATTTTGCAAGTTCTCCCACTTGGAAATCATGGAGGGGTCTGAAATTGTCATCGTAGGTGCATGTCCACTGTGAGAGACATAATCTAAAAACAAAAATCCAGAAATCACAATGTATGATTTTTTTAACTATTTATGTGTATGATACAGCTGCAAATAAGTATTTGAACACCTGTCTATCAGCTAGAATTCTGACCCTCAAAGACCTGTTAGTCTGCCTTTAAAATGTCCACCTCCACTCCATTTATTATCCTAAATTAGATGCACTTGTTTGAGGTCGTTAGCTGCATAAAGACACATGTCCACCCCATACAATCAGTAAGAATCCAACTACTAACATGGCCAAGACCAAAGAGCTGTCCAAAGACACTAGAGACAAAATTGTACACCTCCACAAGGCTGGAAAGGGCTACGGGGAAATTGCCAAGCAGCTTGGTGAAAAAAGGTCCACTGTTGGAGCAATCATTAGAAAATGGAAGAAGCTAAACATGACTGTCAATCTCCCTCGGACTGGGGCTTCATGCAAGATCTCACCTCGTGGGGTCTCAATGATCCTAAGAAAGGTGAGAAATCAACCCAGGACTACACGGGAGGAGCTGGTCAATGACCTGAAAAGAGCTGGGACCACCGTTTCCAAGGTTACTGTTGGTAATACACTAAGACGTCACGGTTTGAAATCATGCATGGCAGGAAGGTTCCCCTGCTTAAACCAGCACATGTCAAGGCCCGTCTTAAGTTTGCCAATGACCATTTGGATGATCCAGAGGAGTCATGGGAGAAAGTCATGTGGTCAGATGAGACCAAAATAGAACTTTTTGGTCATAATTCCACTAACCGTGTTTGGAGGAAGAAGAATGATGAGTACCATCCCAAGAACACCATCCCTACTGTGAAGCATGGGGGTGGTAGCATCATTAAGGAGAGGATGACCGGGGCCATGTATTGCGAGATTTTGGGGAACAACCTCCTTCCCTCAGTTAGAGCATTGAAGATGGGTCGAGGCTGGGTCTTCCAACATGACAATGACCCGAAGCACACAGCCAGGATAACCAAGGAGTGGCTCTGTAAGAAGCATATCAAGGTTCTGGCGTGGCTTAGCCAGTCTCCAGACCTAAACCCAATAGAGAATCTTTGGAGGGAGCTCAAACTCCGTGTTTCTCAGCGACAGCCCAGAAACCTGACTGATCTAGAGAAGATCTGTGTGGAGGAGTGGGCCAAACTCCCTCCTGCAGTGTGTGCAAACCTGGTGAAAAACTACAGGAAACGTTTGACCTCTGTAATTGCAAACAAAGGCTACTGTACCAAATATTAACATTGATTTTCTCAGGTGTTCAAATACTTATTTGCAGCTGTATCATACAAATAAATAGTTAAAAAATCATACATTGTGATTTCTGGATTTGTTTTTTTAGATTATGTCTCTCACAGTGGACATGCACCTACGATGACAATTTCAGACCCCTCCATGATTTCCAAGTGGGAGAACTTGCAAAATAGCAGGGTGTTCAAATACTTATTTTCCTCACTGTATGTCACTGGATCTCAGAGCAATCCAGCTAACTCATCTACAAGCCAATCCTAAGGCTACATGACACAATGCGTTTTTGTTTAAAAAAACGTAATATATTTTGCTACATTTACGCCTCGCGTCCAGACATTTGGTAATGCTGCTAACCCTGTTTGAATTTGAAAACTCCTGGGTTAGTTGTAGTCTGGACGGGCAGAAACGGAGACCTTTGGAAACTGGATCTAACTAGATTTAGCTTTCAACATTTGTAAACATTAATAATAACTTAATTTTCAAATGATATCTTGAATCAGCTTTTGTTATCTGAGAAGGCAGAAACACTAACTTATGATATGATATGTTCACAACAACCAGAAAATAAGATGAGCAACGGAAGAAAAGAAATTGTTGATTAAATGTGTATCATATTTGTTTAAATATAACTGATGTGGCTCTCTCACATTTGCTCGCATTATATTTTACTACTTACTCCAAACACTGGAGGTCCTGATTCAGATCTGCTAAATCATTTGTTATATGTATCAAAGTTTAATTGGGAGATTTTGGCTTCTGATAACAATCTGTTACATCATAGAGCAGACGCCTCATTCTGCCATCAGAGAGAGAGCGGTATGACGTAGTAACATAGAGTTTCTTCTCTAACAAAGGATCATTGGCCGAACACGGACACGCACAGAGTGCACATTAAGCAGACAACGGCCTGCATCATCACTCAAACTTTGACCTTACAGTCCAGTCTATAAAGCACTTTACAGAGGGAGAGTTCTGCTGTCATTTGTTGATCTTTTCACAGTCTGTGTGTTTACCTTCAGCTGATTTATTGGCCCTTCACTGCAGTAGCACGCTGGCAGTACATGAGAAAAATGTCTGACTCCCGCACCGTTCCACCGCTATGAGTCTCTATGGGAAACTGGGAAACTCAATATTATTTTTCCCACCAACAGGGGGATGCGTTTAACACAAGGTGGTCGAACGGCTGGTGGTGGGCTGATGTCTGGGACGGGGGGTGGTGGGGTCACGTTCATTTCACAGCACAGCAGCAATGACAGCGTGAGAGACAGACAGATCACAACAAAGAGCTCCGTCTCCTGTAGGATTGGGCATCGAGAACCGGTTCCAACTTGGAATCGTTTAAAAAATTAATCCGATCATCGGTTTCAAATTTAACATCCGCGAGATTTGGTTTCCGCAGCGGCCAGGTGCATGGAGCACAGTAAGCGGCGCTGTAAAGTGTGGCTGAAAAAGCCCGGTAAGACTGTAATACACCATTTGGATTAAAATCCTCTTATCTGTGAAATAAACCATTTTATTTCCAAAGAATCGGAATTGGAATCATAATTGTTAAAATCATAACGATGCCCAACCCTAGTCTCCAGCGGCGTCTGGTTTTAGCATGTGGGAATGACACAGACACACACACACACACACACACACACACACACACACACACACACACACACACACACACACACACACACACACACACACACACACGCACACACACACAAGCTAGAGTGCTGTCAATCTGACAATTGTGATTTCCATTGGATCAGAGTACTGTCCCATGTCACATGACCAATTAATGTTTCCATGGTGACTATTCAAAATTCTGATTGTTTTTTTAAAAAAAGTTGCAGACTGAGCCTATAGAAAATGTGTATTGTATTTGGATATACAATTTGTTTAAAAATGAATTAAAATGATTATTCCTATATTTCTTAGCAGATTTTCTATGCTGTATTCTGATAAAATGACCCCCCCCCCCCGCTGACTGATTATTGGTCGTCCCCCCCCTCCCCCCGTGCCACCCCACTTAAAAAAATCCTGGAATCGAACCTGTTTGCATTGAATTCTGTTATTACTGTATTGTTCTACTTGCCCAGGGACTAAAAAGCAAGTGTGCTAAAACCTGGTACAATACATCTCTCCTTGCTTTTATACAAGGTTAATGTTTAATTGTGCACTGTCTCTTTCTAAATTACATTACATTACATCTAAATAACTTGCCTGGTGGGGCACAGCCTTCCCTCCACCCAACATGGTGCTAACAAGATTACGTTGCACTGTAAAACAAACACACCCAGCCTGGCTTTGAACTGAAGGAACTTTATTTCAAAGAGGGCTGAGTTACCATTTCCACTGCCCTAGAGGTTCTGCAGGGGTGCTGCGGTTGGGTGAAGGAGGTGGAGGGGTGACCATCCCCCCCCACCCCCCCTCCACACTACTGACTCCATCCCGTTCCCTCTACCTTGTCCAGTTATGGAACTGAGTGACTGGCCCACTGTCTGTTGCCAGTGACCCAAAACCCGTTTACTGCCTTAAATCGCTGGCCCTGTCCGCCACCCCCCCCCCCCCCCCCCCCACCTCTCCAACGCCACACTCCCACCCTCCTGTCCGTCGCCTCCAGAAGATGACAAATCACCCTCAGCTCCTTAAATGGGTCTGGGTGCGCACGTGGCCCCTGCTCCACTCCCTACAGCCTGCCCCGTCTGCTCAGAGAGGGGATTCCTCATCCTGGAATGAGGCAGTGGACCTGGTCAGCCCTCCACCTCCCTCCCTTCCACTCCCCCCCCCCCCCCCCCCCCCCCCCCTCCCCCCCTCCGCGCTCCCACAAGAGCTCTAGCTTATATCTTATGTGTTTATCGAATCTTCATGGAGAAAATAAACATTGTTTGAGCGTAATGTTGACAGATTGGCTGGAAATATGAACGTCAGCCATGCTGGAAAGAAGTTGGCATTTATCACCAGGAGGATGGATACTGTTTCGTGTATGTGTGTGTATGTTATATACATCCCTCGAAATTATCCGTCTGAGTGTGTGTGTTTGCGTATCTGTTTCTATGCAGCTTATGTTTGCATACCTGTTGCATGAATTGGTCTGTGTGTGCGTGCGTGTGTGTGTGTGTGTGTGTGTGCTTACTCCATAACCGTCTGGCTCCCATGTGAGGCAGTAAATCTATCATTCCTGCTGCGTTTACCTACCACTTCACAGAGCTGTATGCCCAGTGTAAACAACGTTTATCACTGCATGCAAATGAGCCTGTAAGCCACAGCCTCCACAAAGACTCCATTCACTCCCAGCATGCCCTTTTACCACGGTGAATCCGATACCCCAGATTACAAGCTTACTCCCAGGCATTGTGCGCTGCTTTGCTGTCACTCACGCTCCACAATGGTTCCCTCCAAACGTCATTTTTTTAGAAATAGTCTGGAGCCATTATTAGAGTTATGACCAATCTCAATCCACATAAATGTCATGTTTCAACCCTTGACAGGCCTGCTGTGAACACGACACAAGATTTATCTCCTCTCCACCCTCCTCTCCTCCTTCTTCACCTTCTATTTCCTCCTCTTGTAACTCCTCTCTTCCTTACCCCTCCTTTTTTCCCTTTTTCTCTCTTTCCCCCTCCCTGCATCCTCTCAAGGAGGTGGAGGTATGTGCTGATTGTAGTGATTTTGCTGTTACAGTGCACTCTGCATTTCTGCCCTTGGGAAACAGCACCACGACTGTTTGACTCATACGTCTGTCATATTGATCCTTTTCAAACAGAAAACCCCGTTATTTAACTCTGATGTGATGAAAACCTGGATTAAACCTGTAATACATCCGCGGACAATTGGATTTCACATTAACATGTTCATTATATTAATTGTGACCACAACCGGATTTCACACAGTATCCCATGATGATCTTATCACTTTTGGCATAAAGTTAAAATTGGCCATGAACCCTCAGAAACTCACCCTGGCTGAAGCCTGAACTACAGCAGCACGTGTTGCTGTAAATTACGACTTATGGCCCCACTGGGAGGTAGAAAAGATTTATATGACACTAATAAGCACTATCTCCTCAGCAGATCACACTACAAGAGGACACACTGTGTGTGTGTGTGTGTGTGTGTGTGTGTGTGTGTGTGTGTGAGAGAGAGAGAGAGAGAGAGAGAGAGAGAGAGAGAGAGAGAGAGAGAGAATGGAGAGAGAGAGAGAGGAGCAAAAGGAAGAACATATTGAGTGAAAATATATGAATGACAAATTAGAAAAAGGCAGTCACAGTGGTGAGAAGGTGCACAGGATAACAGCAACAGAGATAGAGGGTTGTTAGACTTCCACCTGCCAGTCTGTAACAGAAATTTACATGAAAAAAATGTCTCCAATCACCATCATTAGGGTTATTTTATCAGACTTAAGAAAGTTCCCTTTTAGAGCCAAACACGCTTATTTTAACTTACGTACGTAACTGAAGTTACCTAACAAACATACTTATTTTAAAGGTGCTGTAGGTAGGATTGTGAAGATCCAGGACTTAGCCAAACATTTTGAACATCAACAACTTCTCAGTCCCTCCCCCCTTTCCGCTAAAGCCCAAAACGGTCTCATAAGCCCCTCCCCCTACAAGGGAGAATGAATGCGTGTGCATGAGCAGTGATTGACAAGCAGTTAGACACCCCCCTGGCCCTGATTGGTGCATCTGAATAGGGAGCTGTGGATTTTTGCAAATCTCACTACAGGCTGTAGGTGGGGCCAGATTTGTTTTTTAAATGACCTGCTTCATGTAGTTCTACTGGAACATGGGGTCAGTTTCAGCAAATATGACAGAAAGTTAGTTTTATAAGGCTTACCTACTGCAGCTTTAACTTACGTAGGCTACGTAACTTTAGTTACGTAACAAACATACTTAATTTAACTTATGTACATAACTGAAGTTACGTAAAAAACCACGACCCACAAAACACGACCTTTTCCTAAACCTAACCAAGTAGTTTTGTTGCCTTAACCTAACTAAGTAGTTTTGTGTGAATTCACAATGTTAACCACGTGTTGAAGTATATCAGACTGCCCTGCCCGTTGATGATAAATGGGTACCGTACAGCAGCCTACAGGGGCAAACAAACTGCAACTTTATGAAACACAAGCAAATAGACAAAATACAAGCAAATTGGGAAAACATCTTCCTTAATGTGACAACACATGCACAGCATTTAGCAAACGCACTGCAAATACACACAACACAACCAAATATACAAACGCTCTGCAAGTAAACTGGATGCAGTGGTTTTTTTGTTGCATTTGTTTTCGGGGTTTGTGTGCTTTTCTTTTTGCATCGTTTCTATATTTGCAGCGTGTTTGCTAAATGCTGCACGTGTTGTCAAATTAATAAAGATGTTTTCTTAATTTGCTTGTGTTTTGTCTGTTTGCGTGTGTTTCATTAAGTCGCAGTGCGTTTGCCCCTGTCTGCCACCGTAGTACTCAGTGCGTTAAAAAGTGATGCCAATGGGTCCTGACTAAGAGGCCTTATGTGACGAGTTGGGAGTGAATGCATTTACTTGCTCGGCGTAACATATCCAGAGAGCTACAGCTTCATGAGAGGCCAGAGACTGCCAACCAAAGTGTGAACGCAGCTTTACACACACAGTATTGCAGCGGCAACTTGCTGAGCCTTCCTCCCAAAAGGCCTTGTGACCGATCAGGCTTCTCTCCTCTGAGCCAGACGCACTTCTTTCTCAGAGGAACGGCTCTAATAAAGACGCTGCAGCTAAAAATAATTTCATATCCAGTCTGGCTCTGTGTGTATGTGTGAGCAGTGTGTGGGGTTAGGACATGCTCCCTGTCAGCACCGTTTTGGGTTTGACAAGGCTGCCGTCTTCTAAGAGCTGCCTTTGACAGAGCAACAATACCATCAAATCTGACTAAAGACACTCTCACACAAAAAGAGAGAAAGAGAGCTAATATTCCGCTGTTGTGAGTGTGTATGTGTCTGCACGTATAAGCGTCTGTTTGTTGTGTGTGTGTGTGTGTCCCTGTCTATCTGTGTGTGTGTTCACCTGTGACCGTGGCTATTCATTAGAAGAGATGAGCTCACGAGGGTGGGTCCGACAGCGGGATTGGTGAGTGTATGGGCTTGCGGCCCGCTTCAAATCCAAGGTTAATCCCGGCCTTTCACACTGGAGAGTCTAGTTAACAGAGAGCGTGGTGGGTGGGTGGCACTGAGAGAGTGAGTGAGTGGCAACAAGATCAAGAACAATTGGATAGTAAATGTCTGAAAACATAGTGAGGATTTGAGTGTATAAACTTTTTAGTTTTTTGATACACATATGCAGAACCACTTCAAGCCGATACGTATATGTTCAACGTAAGGTTCCTGTTGATGATAAACATTAATATAATTCTTAATGTTCCTCAACACAGAAACAGTCTTGTGTGCCATTTAACTATACTACAGTATAGTTATATGATGGCCATCAGTTTAAATCATGTTTTTTTTCCTGTCAGTTTAGTATGGCAGACAGCTCTAAATACTATCTTAACTACAGTTGCTATGAAGAAGAAGCCAGTCAGCGGTGAGAGTCAGAGCTGTAGCAAATTCCAAACGCTCTGTTGCTGCACATGGAAGCAAAACACTGTGCCATAATTGAGAAATTCAGAATCTAAACGAGAACTAATATAACTTTTGAATGTATGTATGTTTCTTAGCAAATGTTCCTTGGGAGCCGTAGTTGACTTCTTTCCTTAAAGTTGCTGATTTTTTTGGCGACTTGGAGGAAGCCCTGCTGTGGGGCTGTAGTGGAATGTCATCACCAGACCCAAATGAACGCTGCGGATGTTTGTTTTGTTTTTTACAGTTTTCAGCGGTGGTTTCATGCACATCCAAGCCTAGGCAGTGCTCCAACTGTAAGCCAGTAACATTACCTTGGCAGAATGTGAATGGGGCTTTTACTTCTGGAACCCCGGACACACTAAATAAGTTATCCTGCTTTGGAACGCCGTTGAACCAAAACAGGGGAAGAAGTGTGAACAGAGGGGAGATGGTCAGTGTTTAGAGTGTGTCCATAACCCTCAGTCTATTTTGATGCAGTTTCAGTACCACCATTGCTTCCAGCTACACACAGAGCCCCTATATTAACCGTGGATGTATTATACGAACTGGATAAAAACATTTAAGGCTGAGCCACATTCATTCCTATGACAGTTGGTCACACTTTATTGATTGAAATCACAATTTACATTCTGTTGTTATTATACACTACACACAGGCCTGAAACACACACACACACACACACACACACACACACACACACACACACACACACACACACACAGGTCCTATACATGCAATGGAGACATGTCAGAGTGAGTGGTCTGCGACTTCTGAACAGGTGCCCTGAGCAGTTGGGGAGGGGGTTCAGTGTCTTGCTCAAGAGCACCTGGGCATCTCTCCAGCTACCAGTCCACATTCTGTACAGGGACTCAAGCCAGCGACCCTCAAGTTCCCAACCCAACTCCCTACGGACTGAGCTACTGCCACCCAAGCCACCATGTGTAACGTAAAGTGCATTTTCAACTCTGGAGCCAAAAATTATAGAGCAGGCGCACCAGAGACATTTGCCGGCTACACGCTCTGCTAACTTGAATGGGGATTAAATGATTTAATCGTGAAGCTCTTCTAGAGTTTCTAAATGTTATCCGACCGAATGGATCAAATTCTGATAGTAAAACGAGTTTCACTGGGGTTGTGTGATGCTCAAATACATGTAAGTCTATGCTAAAAGTGATGCTAGGGGCATCAGGTGACAGGCCGGGAGTTGCAATTCCACTGTTTGGCCGCTATGTTCGATTTGCTTCAAAGCCCGGCGACGCACTTCCCTGGGGCCTGGTATATACACATGTCGTGCCACCATGCCCAAACCTCAAGCACACACTCCCTCTCAGGATTCATATGTGCTTCTTGGCAGCAGCTGCAGCCCTTTGTAATGGGGGTTTAGCAGTGTGTGTGTGTGTGTGTGTGTGTGTGTGTGTGTGTGTGTGTGTGTGTGTGTGTTCTCTTGCACCGCCACAGCTGACAGTGCATTAAACCACTCTGAGCAGCATGTAGCCACTGGCATGTAGTCTGCAGGGGATTTCGAGGGCAGAGAAAGTCACAATGTTTTTCCCTTGGTTGCCCCACACACACTTTCTGTCTTTAATGTGAGTGTCACTCCCTTTACTGTTCTCAGACATGTGCGCACACACACCTAGACAAAAAAAAGTAGGTGAAAATCCATTGCGAATGATGAAATCGATCCTTTGAGGTTTACTTTTCCTGCTTCCCAGAATCTCTCTCTCTCTTTCTCTCTCTTGCCTGATGGATTGTTTCGCCCTTTTTTTCCGTCAACAGAGAATTCCACAGGAAATGACGGTAATTAAGAAATATTGATGCTGGATACATCTATTTGCTTTTCCAAAAAATGATCATTAGCAAAATTCGGCTGCGGTCGTTCATCACTGTACAGCAGCACTTGGCGTCGGACACACACGCTCGCTGCAGGCCTATCCCAGCATTTCTCTCGCAGATGATTTCATTACGGCTCGGTTTGCTGTCCTGTAAACGTGTGTCTCTCTGGGAGATATGATATAATGGCAGGACACACTGTCCATCCATCTTCCACGCACATGGTAAAGCATAACATCCCTAAGTGAAACAACGGGGCGGACTTAATACTCTAATTAACATGACACAGACTTTAACTTTGCATCCTGATGAGTTTATGTTAGCTTTTAAAATAGGCCCCTTGATATGTTTTCAGAGAAATATGAGGCAATTAGTGTGGAAATTGTGTCACCATTATGATACACTGAAACAGCTGAGGCTTCCCATTCGTGAAACAGAATAAGCCCCACTTACAGTTGAACTGAAATTTGAATTCTCCCTGCTTTTTGTGTAAGGAAATATAAGCTATAATAATGCAGCTATTGTGCTTTTTTTCTCCATTTTTCAAAAGTGGATACACAGGTATTAAAACATATTTGTGTCTAACCTTTAATCCTCTGGATGGAGCGTCTGTGGTAGGCTATTGACTAAAACTCCTCATAGCTCTGTAGCCTACGAATGTTGATACAAAACTTTTAATCCAGGGCAGCGTGGATTGGTTAGTTGAGTGGTGTGATAAAAACGCTCTCATTATTGAAGGTCCCATGGCATGAAAACCTTACTTTGAGGTTTTTTAACATTAACATGAGTTCCCCCAGCCTGCCTATGGTCCCCCAGTGGCTAGAAATGGTGATAGGTGTAAACCGAGCCCTGGGTATCCTGCTCTGCCTTTGAGAAAATGAAAGCTCAGATGGGCCGATCTGGAATCTTCCCTTTATGACATCATAAGGGGAAAGGTTACCTCCGCTTTCTCTGCTTTGCCCGCCCAGAGAGCGAAGCCATGCTTCGGTCGGCAGGCGAAGCATGGCTTTGGCAGTTGGTCAAGGCCACACCCCCACCCTCCACCTTGCCCCCCCCCCCCCTCCTCAATAGCATTTAAAGCTACAGACACAGAAATGGCACATCCTAAGGAAAGCTCATTGTGGGACTGGCTCTAGTGGCTGGAATTCTGCACCAAGGCTGAATTTCAGGAAAGAGACTTCAGATACAGTATTAGGGGACCACTAAGGTCTATATAAAAGATACTTCAGATACAGTATTAGGGGACCACTAAGGTCTATATAAAAGAGACTTCAGATACAGTATTAGGGGACCACTAAGGTCTATATAAAAGATACTTCAGATACAGTATTAGGGGACCACTGAGGCCTATATAAAAGAGACTTCAGATACAGTATTAGAGGACCACTGAGGCCTATATAAAAGAGACTTCAGATACAGTATTAGGAGACCACTAAGGTCTATATAAAAGAGACTTCAGATACAGTATTAGGGGACCACTAAGGTCTATATAAAAGAGACTTCAGATACAGTATTAGAGGACCACTGAGGCCTATATAAAAGAGACTTCAGATACAGTATTAGGGGACCACTAAGGTCTATATAAAAGAGACTTCAGATACAGTATTAGGGGACCACTAAGGTCTATATAAAATAGACTTCAGATACAGTATTAGAGGACCACTGAGGCCTATATAAAAGAGACTTCAGATACAGTATTAGGGGACCACTAAGGTCTATATAAAAGAGACTTCAGATACAGTATTAGGGGACCACTAAGGTCTATATAAAAGAGACTTCAGATACAGTATTAGGGGACCACTAAGGTCTATATAAAAGAGACTTCAGATACAGTATTAGGGGACCACTAAGGCCTATATAAAAGAGACTTCAGATACAGTATTAGGGGACCACTAAGGCCTATATAAAAGAGACTTCAGATACAGTATTAGGGGACCACTAAGGTCTATATAAAAGCATCCAAAAAGCAGCATGTTATAGGACCTTTAACACTGTGAAGACAGAGGAAATCATCTTTGGAAAACCCCCGAATTGTCAACTGCCCCCAGTGATGATTTACAACTCAGTAATCAGGTCTGTCTGCGTGTCATGATAGACGAAAATCTCTCATGGACCGCTCATATAGAATTTATCTGCAAAAAAATACAACAGCGTGTTTATTTTCTCCGTAGATTGAGATCCTTTGGAGCTAGTAGCCAAATCATTTCTTTGCTTTTCACATCAGTAATTCACAGTATCATGCTCTATTGTAGCACTGCTGTAGCACTGAGTAGCCTATCAGTTAAAAATAAAACAAAGCTATTTGATGAAATTACAATTTTTTCAAAGATTATAGGACTACCTGTAGCACACTCCTTTCAGGAAGCTCACAATAATAGTATGCTCAGACTGGCCAGGAATATCTCAAATGACTGCTCACATGTTTTGCACAGAGACTATCAGCTTCTGCCTTTCATACATCAATCTATCCTATTGTTAAACCAGCTACATTAAATCCAGTGCAATATTTATTCAGGGTTACAAGTCTTCGAGACCTTGTCTGTGTGCAGTTCATTTTCTGTTGTCATACATGTATGCTTTTTTATACAGGCTACCCAGGGATGCAAAAAGAATTTCAGCCCTGGCTGACAATGAAGTTGTATTGTATTGTATCGTAATCCGCCTTTTTCAACAAACCCTCACAGTTTTGGTTATGTTCCGTTAGTTATTTAAGCAGACTGATCTCATGAAGCGGCGTATGTATGACACGCCAATTCATATGCCATGATTTGCGTGTTATAAAGACGCATACTTGCTATTTTGCGTGTTTATCAATGCCGTTTGGCCTCCATTGACTTACATTACCTTGTGAATTGACGCCGTTTCCCTTGTGTCCCTCGTGTGATGTTTCCTTTCCACGTTTGTTCTTTTCCTAAACTCAACCCCGTGCTTCTTTTCCTAATCCCAACCGTTTCTTCTTTTCAACCCAATCCCCACACAACACGTTGCTTTAGAAAGACGTCGCAGACTGCAGTCAGCTGTATACAGCGTAGACATACACGCGGACAGCTTAAAATGCGTACAGATAACATGCCTCTTGGCTTTAGGAAAGTGCCGTGTATGTTTACGCAAAGTCACGATGTCATGTTGATTTAAGACATCTGTCCCTTTACGACATTTGACAGGACCCGTTTGAACATTTTGGTCGCCTAAAAATGTTTTGAGGGTTCGCTATTAGCACCTTGGCAACCGAGCTGATTGTCTGACTTCTTGTGTTTTTTTGCCCTAAGAGACATTGTTGTAGCAATGTTGCTGTGTTCCCAGATGTAAGCAGTTGTACTTTGGAGAGAACAATGTTATTATTATAGATAGAAATGATGGTAAAAACTACAAAAATAAGACCCAACTTGTTTTCCTTAAAAGTACGGTCTCAAAAAAATTACCACACAATGAAATTAACACCTCTGAGACTGTATTTGTATCGCTTGCATTCAAAACAGCTTGCCACCCACACCAGCGCACAGAAGCCTAATTAATTGGGAGGAGCACAAACCCTGCAGCTCTGGAAAATATAATGAGGTTTGTTTGCATCTCGAATTTTTTGGCTGCAACCAGACAGGTTTATATTGAGAAGAAGCCAAAGGAAGCTTTCAACCTCTAATCTTGCCAACGTTTCAAACATTGCGGTAATCTGTACAGCCATGCACTGGGAGTCATCAGGTCTGATGATGGCTCTGCAGGGCTGAGCAGCCGTGTGCAATGGAGAGCTGACAACCTGCAGGGTTTCATTCCACCTCAGCACTGCAGGGGATTTCGCTCTCTTGTCAAGTTGTTCTTATAAAATAAGATAAGATAGGATAGACTATTAATCCCACACTGGGGAAATTCCTGTGCTACAGCAACTCAAAAGAAAATAAAATGTACACACATCAGAATAACACAAATACACATTAAGTAGACATAGGATACAAAATATACAAGTATAAGAAATAGAAAAAATAGGTTATAATAATAATAATAGTAATAAAACAAAGATATTTACACAATAAACACCCTTATATAAACAGACAGTACATATACACAGATATACAGATGAATAGAGATGACATATTGCACAGTTTGAGGTGACACAGAGTAATACATAGATAAGTGATGGCACATATTGCAGAAACAGCTAGCAGTGCTACATTATGATGTTGTATTAAAGAGTCTGACTGCTGCTGGAATGAAGGACCTGCAGCAGCACTGAGGGTGCAGCAGTCTGCTGCTGACGGAGCTGCTCAGGGAACTCCCAGTCTGATGTAGGGGGTGAGAGGTGTTGCCCATGATTGATGCCAGCCTGGTTAACATCCTCCTCTCCCCCACCTCCTCTATGGTGTCCAGAGGGCAGACCAGAACAGAGCTAGCCCTCTTCACAAGTCTGTTTAGCCTTTTCCTGTCCCTCTCTGTGCTCCCAGCTCCCCAGCAGGCTACTGCATAAAAGATTGCAGATGCAACCACAGTCATAAAATGTTTTTTTTCTGAAATCTCTTGACCAAAACATGAAATAGGCTGGAAAATCCCCAGGAGGAGTTGTCCAGACTTGCAATATCTTGCACACTACTGGATGATTTCTTAATGTAATCATTTAAGGATATCATTATTTGGTAAAAAAAAAAAGAAAAGAAAAAGCTATTGTACAACACAGTAAAAGGCAAAAGAAGAGCAGAAAATCTGTGATGACAGGACAGTGCATCATATCCACCCATGATGACGCTGCCAAAGCAAACACAAAGACCAGGAACCAGATTAACGAACATAACCAGCCTGACAAAGTCACTGCTGTCGGAATTGGTGAAGAATTTACCTGCCTGAGCTGCAGCATACCAACTGAACTTTAAATCATCAATCATAATAATAATCTCTTGTGATCCATCTGTGTGTGTGTGTGTGTGTGTGTGTGTGAGTGTGTGTGTGTGTGTGTTTGTGTGTGAGTGTGTGTGTGTGTGTGTTTGTGTGTGAGTGTGTGTGTGTGTGTGTGTGCGCATGCGCTGAGTTTGATTTAGAGCCCAGCTCTTGTACTGAATCACTGCCAATGTCTGTCAGATCATGTGTATGCACGTGACAAACACACACACACACACACACACACACACACACACACACACACACACACACACACACACACCTCTGCTGCTGTTTAGACCTCACCATAAATTACTGATCAGTTGAAGTGAAGTGGGCCTGTGTGTGTGTGTGTGTGTGTGTGTGTGTGTGTGTGTGTGTGTGTGTGTGGACAACAATGGGCTGCAGGATAATTGCTCATTGTTTTTTTAATACTGAGTGAATTATCCAAGTTTATTTAATAATCAAAGTCAAACTCATGAATCTCACCTGTAATGGCCAATGTTATTTGTAACTGTCTGAGACACGTCGTAGACTGAAGAAGAGTGAAAGTGCGAAAAGAACAGAGAGAGAGGGATCAGGGACAAGGCAGAGATTAGTAATTCTGTTGCGGTCAAGTGTAATTGAAAGGATATAGATATGAAACACACCACAGTAATGATGCCTGCATGAAGAGTGTGAAGACACCCAACCAGCTGACCTTTGACCTCCCGGGAGGCGTGAAAGACAGAATGAGAATTTCACTCCAAGGTATCATAGTTTCCAAAACTCACTAGATAATATGGGACAATAGGGATACTGGTTTCTAAAGGATGATGCCAGTAATAAGTAGCAGCCGAGAAATATTGTATTTTTCTTTCAGAAGTTACTTAATCACACTTTAAAGCATCAAAACAGCGTTATAAATAAAATAAAGACAATAGTAAAATTATTTTAATTATGGTTCGCACAATAATTTTCAGTTCAGTACGAGCAGACAATAGTAGGTTTATATGCAGATATTCCTTTCCAGCAGCACTGAGTCCGAGACACAGTGAATTATGTCTTGCTGGAAGCTGTGTTGACATACACCTGGAGATGTAAGTTAGATTCTTATTTTACAGCTTGTTTTATCTGTGTTGCTGAATCATTTTCCCTGTTAAGCAACAGGGAGGAGGAGAAAAAAGAGAAGGAGCTCTGGCACTTGTTGCGACTCGCAGCAGCCAGCAAAAGGAAAGAGGCAATTACAGAGCTTGTTTTCCAGAACTCTGGCTGAGGATCCTGCAATGGTCTCCTTGCCTGCATCAACAAACACTATCTGAATATAAATAATACAAATAATCTGTTTGAATATTTTATTTAATAGACATATTTCAACTCAACATGTAAGTCTTAAAAGAGTACTTCACCGAGTACTTCACAGATTTATTTCGCTCCTGTAACATTGCCAGAGGTAGGATACCACTTACAAGTGAGGAAGGTAGATTGTATTTGGTCTGTGACCTGGGAGATGATGAAAATGAATTGTTAGTTCTTAGTTTAGGCTACTTAGGAATGCAGAACAAAAATCCTGAAGTATCTTGTTTTGATGAAAATGAGAAGTTGGACTGAGTGGCAAAGTATGGACTAGTTTTATTTCTAAAGCTTGTAAAATTAGGCAAACTAGACTGAATAGTACATGCATACAATATGTGAAAAGTTGATTTGATGCATGTCAAGTATTGTTAAAAGGCATACAGATTATTCTTCCTATAATTTGTATATTTGGTCTCACGCCTATGTACATGCAAATTGAAAGTCTGCCTTGTTAGCCTGTTTGGGCTGTGCATCCATTGATGCAATTTACTACATTGATATCAGAATACAGACCCCCCCCCCCCCCGAGTAGATGTTTGGTGTTGGACAAAATATATAGTCCATCTACAGTACATATATTTTGCATTATTTACTTGTGCATATTTTTACAGTGTAACGTTATGATGGTCGATTTGAGAATTTCAGCAGTCAAGTAAAAGTCATTTGAAAATGTGCAGGGAATTCTAGTCGCAGTTGCAGCCGTGCCAGCAGTACAAGGAGCAAAAATCTGAGTGTATCATCGTACATCGATGATCACAAATAAAAGCCTCTGTTTGAAGTTACAATTATAGGCGTAAGGTCTCCTGTAGGTAATCTTGGGGGTTAAGGCAAAGACTAGACTCAAAAGACATCACTTGAGGCAATTTATCAGACTTAGTGCAGTTCTCACAACTCAGATTAGAATAATGATTCATACATGTGTATTTCATTTAAAGTCCTGTCAGGGGCCAGGGCAGTTCCAGGATACAAACATCATTTTTTATGTATAAATATTTAAACCCAAAATATTTGTTTCTTTATACCAAAAACTTAACACTTCACTCATTGATCATTATCATGGATAACTTCATTTTCATAAAAGGAAAGGTCCCGTACGATATATATACAAGTTTTCCCAAGCCCATTTCCTCTTTTAAATAATTCTGCATGGTTAGCCTCTGGAGGATGCACATTTGAGAATCGCTGGTCCATGGGGTCTCATCTAAGTTTCCAGAGGTTAACCTAATGTCCTGTCAGACCCCAAAGGACTTAGAGAAAGACTGTTGGAAATGGTTCCTCTGTGTGTGTTGTAGACTCCACTTCCCCCTCCAACATCTCAGGAGGTCCGGCCAGGCCTGGCAGCCCCTCAAAGACGCCCTTCTTTTGCCCTGTGCCCCTGGGGAGGGCAGCCCCCAACATTTATGCAAAGTCAACAAGCCCTAATTGTAGTATCAGCTTACAAGCTAAATTCCTCTTGAGCCCATTAACAACTGCAGTTAATTATAAGTCAAGCGGAGGGGTGTGAGTGACAGCGAGAAGAGGCGATATAGAAACACAGTGGAAGGAGAAAAAAAGAAGCCTGGAAACATTTCAAGTTACATCACAGATCCAATACACACACGCATGCACACAGGCACATTAGATTTTTTTTTAGGCGGACCTCCCAGACTACAGTAAATCTCTTATTCATTGGTCTTTGTGGCAGGGATTTGCTCTAATATAGGAGAGGATCAGAGCAGTGACTCGCACATTGTCAAAGTTACAATCAGACCAATTTTCCTCCAGCCTTAATGTGTCAGCTTGACAGTACAATCTATCTACCCCCTAATTACACTCTTGGACAGCTGAGTGCACATGAATCTTACAATAAGAAAGTGATATGAGGAAGTGAGCCATCACACTGTGGCAAATACAAGTTCAATAGGCGAAAGCTGGCAAGTTGGCATACTGTTAATTAACGTCCCTGCTACAAGCTATGCACAATTCTGTTAATACGGCTAGTATGGGTATAGAAACTGCCAAAGAGACAGTTGTTGGCAACATGTCAAATGTGTCTATTCTTAGAAATCCAATCTATGAAAATCTACATTGACAAGTGGATAAATTAATGGTTTTACATTTGCTTTTTATAATCGTATCCTTAAATCAAGCCCTAAAGACAGAATCGCATTATTGTATTCACAGGAAGATAAGTTGTTTGCCAAATTCCCTTCAACCTTTTCCACAGCTTTACAAGTCCCAACATATACAGTCCCTGCAGCAGCACTCAGCCTCACACTACAACCAATGTACGGTATTTTTCATAGTTCATTCATTTGTTTTCATCGGCATTGTCTTTTTGTATAAACAATCTGCTGTTCTGCAGACCTAGACCTCCTCGATCTTTCAAATGGCAAATCGCGTTAGCTTGAAATCCCCTTCACTGTTTCATGAATGTGATGAAGGAAGAAGACAGCAGCGACACTTTGGTGAACGGAGGCACCATCAGGCCTCGTGGCTCTAAGCCTGCTTTATTGAATTCTCTGTTGTCTTTATGAAGGCCAGGCTAAGACGGGGCCAACAGGTGCCAGCCTCAAGTGGGATGAGCATTAGGATGTTCCCTTTGACCCTGGAGGGAGATTGGACAGCTGCAGTGTCTGAGTATGTGTGTGTGTGTGTGTGTGTGTGTGTGTGGGGGGGGGGGGGGGGGGGGGGTGTACTTAAAGGAATGAATGGATTGAGTTCAACAGGTTACAGGCAGAGTGTTTCCAGGTCAAGGCAAGAAAGGCAAGTTGAGAAAGGCATTAAGTGCAAGAACTTTCTGTGGATGTCTGAGGAGGAGCTGAGTTTGACCGTGAGCTTGGTCAATGTAAAACGGAAGAACTCCTGAACCACCAGACTCATCTTAAAGCTCGTCTTCTCCAATGAAACTCAGTAACTGACTGTGAATTTCCACTGGATGCGGAACGTCTGCGGACCGGCTCCGCTGCGGAACGGCTCCGTGCTCCGCCGTCCGTCAATACCCACCAGGTCTGGATTTGTTGCGGCACGGCTGTGGCCATGACTGACAGCTGTAGTCAGGAGGATCCACAATATCTCGTAAATTCACATAGAATAGAACCACAAAACCAACAACAGTTAGTTTCCATCTAGAGGAGTAGAGGGGAAACAGCTCTGAGCTGTTTTCAAGGTGTAGTGCAGGGAGATATGATCCGCCGTGAGCACGGTGGATTTTACTTTGAAAATTAACCGGATTTTTATTTTGTTTCTGTGTTCGACTTCCTGTCCCGCACTATCTGTTGTGTGCTGAATTGCTGCGGAGCTCTCTGGTGTCCGGCAAAAATAGAAGCTCTGCGTATCTGCTCCGGAGGGCTGCGGACTGACGGAGCTGGGACGGAGTAGGGACGCAGACGTTCCGCAGTCAGTGGAAATACACACATTGACTTTAATGGAAACCTAATGACTCCGTTGACGTTCCGGAGCCGTTCCGGACCAAAGGACTTGACTTTGGTCAAGGATGTCCAAGAACTCTCTGCACCACTTACTTACTATGAAGCCTATGTGGTACAGCGGATACACGGAAGACACTCATAAGTAGGTCAGGGCTTATTATATTATATATGATATTGGCACCAATACAGCCCTCATTAAGTTATCGGATAAACGTCACACCTACAAAACAATTCTAAAATATTACATAGAATAATCAGATTTGGACTATATCTTAAGTACAAAATAGCCTACGTAAAATCAAGTGTATGTGAACTGTTTCAAACAACACTACATTGGCTCGGCTAACTTTGTCGAGGTTTTTTTCAAAGGTGTTGACTTTGATTTCATGAGACAGCTGAGTTAGCTATATAGTAAATATGTAATGTAATGTAATAAAAAGGTGCACCAATAGAGTTAGGTTGTTTTAACCCTCCACTGTGTGACTTGACTTGGTCAGCCTGGCAAGAAGAGAAGAAATTGGGGGACACGGCAAGGGCATGGATGTGTTAGGAATCCCAAGGCAACACCAAAGCAAATCGCTGGCACCATGCTCTGTCCGCCTCTCTCTTACTCTCCCTTTCTCTCTTTACTCACTCTGGTACATTCTCCTCACCCCTGTGTCTCTCTCCTTTCCAGCTGCAGACAAGGAAAACCCCAAACCAGTTGGCCAGCGCGCCTGTCAGCCAGTCGGCCAGCCAGTCAGCTCTGCAGAGGGCCCTGCCAATCATCATCTGGTTCTTCTCATGCTGTTTTGTACGAGTCTTTCCATTGCACAAGTGCCATGATGTACCTGCTGGGGTTAAAGCAATACACATGTTTCAGGGCCCATGACATTTCCAATAGTTCTCACAGAAATATTTCAAACTGATACTAAGCGTAAATAAGGAGGGCAGGGATTTAAAACTTCTTGTATTTTAAAGTAACTATTTGACAGTAATGATTTGTACTTTTGAATCAACTTCTTTTTTATTATTTTTGGGGGCTTTTCCCTTTATTATGTAGTGACAGTGGATAGACATGAAATGGGGAGGTAGATGGGGGATGACACACAGCAAAGGGCAGCAGGTCGGATTCGAACCAGTCAACATGGGGCGAACGCTCTTAGTGGGTGAGCTAGAGGCCACCTCTTGAATCAACTTCTAAATTGGATAGCTCTAACATGGAAAATGCCATGTTTACCAATGTGAAATGTCTGGTCTGAGTAGTACTTGAACCAAACAGTAGTTCACAAATATAACCATTATGTACAGAGCCTGTGTGAACATTAAATGCAAATGCACAAAAAATTTGATAAGAATTAGATACGGTGAGGCAAACAATACCACATTAATGGTCATTATTTGTTTTAGTCAGCCACATATGAAGTAGTCTCATAGTCTGCCAGACCTTCCTCCACAGCGCTGCAGAGGAGGGTCTGGTTAGTCCACACAGCATTCCGGGATGGGAGAAAAACGTGCTCTGGTTCATTAGCATTTCTTAAAGCCAATCACAATCGTCTAAGCGCCGGACAGAGCCACAGTGCCGCTGTAAAATAGCCTCAGGAAGGAAGATGTTTTGGTGGAACATGTGTACATTTAAAAGTTGTTTTAGTTGAGCAACAGAAAACTCAGATTGGACAGATAGTCTAGCTAGCTGTCTGGATTTACCCTGCAGAGATCTGAGGAGCAGTTAACCATAGTCCTCAGAAATCCACCAGAGTTTAAAATTCCAACACAAAGAAAGCGAAATGTAACAGACATCCGGCCAAAAAGAGGGACACCCGGTGGAATTTCCAACAGCACTCTAGCAATCCCAGAAGTGGAATGTCGTGGATATAGACTACATATGAAGCAACCTGCCATTTTAGTTAATGAACTCTTCACAGTCAACCAGCGGCAATTATGCACCTGTGCACACATCTACTATACTGCATCTGTGTCTCCTTTTCTGTTTGTACTTAGGCTACTTAACCTTTCTTCATCAAAGGGAGGTTTGCTGAGTACACATGCTTCTGTTTGACAATGTCCTGTGTTAGTATATAGTACTTACTTTTACTGATATATACATGGCTCATGATGATATTGTTGAGAGAGGAGAGAATATCACGCCCTGTCATTAAATAACGTGTCTGCTGCTGTCACATCATCTTGAGTTAGCCAAGAGGCTGTGAGGCTCAATTACATTTTAGCACTTTTGTTCTCTTAAAAAGTCACTACAAACTGAAAACTATTTCCAGAAAACTCACTTGTTTCTCACTTGAAAAGTGCTTCTAATATCCTTCACTGGTCTCCGTCCAGAGCAACGGGATCTGTTGGTCCAGTTTATATAATGTCTATGTGTGTTCTCGACTAGTGCATATATCTTACTACGGTCAAGCTAGCCGTCTCTCGCATCGCCATGGTCAAACTAGGTCATTTTATTTAAAAAATCTTCCAAACATTGCTTGGCGATCGTTGTTACTGCTCGCTGTGATTTCGCTCTACTCTGCCTGTCCCCAACTTTGACCTTTTTGTTTTAGGCTAAAGCTGAATATTAGGACCCAGGGTAGCTACAACTGTGCTGCTGTGGAGTTGAAATATTTAGATACCTGTCTTATTTTTCCTGAATGACTACACAGAATAGCCTGGCCTTTTTGGCAAATAAATAGACTTTGAGAAAAGTTGAAAGAATGTTTTTTGACAACTTATTAATCATTTAGATTATTCACAAACCAACAATGTTTTCTACTTTAGGCCTATGAAATAACACGACTAACATTAGAGCTGTGGTTGGTTCTGCATGTAGTTTGCCCCAATCTACAATAATACAGAAATACATGAAATGACCATGACACCGCATTATGTGGTGCTGGCACGTAATGTGTTAGAATTACGTACATCACAGAAACAATTTAGGTTAAGGCAACAAAACTACTTGGTAAGGTTTAGAAAAAGATCATGGTTTGAAATAAAATAAGCATCTTTACGTACAGTACACAGGTTAAAATAAGTCAACGTTGACTTTTGGTTTCACACTGGACAAGAATATATATATATATATATATTTATATATTTATATAATTTATAATAAAGCATCATATTTTATAAACTACATTTGTTTTGTGTGCAACATCTTAATTTGTAAAGCAACTATTATTAATTAGAAAGCCTCAGACCCTCCAGCACATCAAAGAGCTGAGGCCACAGTGGAGACTTGGCAAATCAGTACACAGGTAAAACAATTTCTGTATTTTCAGCATTGTCCACAATCCAGTTGCCCTGACTAATTTGCGTGTGTATTAGTGTGACAGTTTGGTGCATGACACAGTTGTTTGCCTAGTATTTAAAAGGTGCCCATTGTATTCACACCGCACATATGACTGTTCCCATTGAGAAGCTGGCCTCCTGGCACAGTGCAGTAGACAGCAGAGGATTGATGGTATGTTAAATACATGAATGGTAAGTGTTAACAAGATAATATGTTGTGTAAATGTTGATCATGCAAATTTCAGCTGACACCAAGGAGGAAATCATGCAGGATCCGACCTGAGTGCACTCAAACATACACAAACACACATTTACAGATATAATACAGAAACATAAGAGAGATCCACCATTGTGGATAATTTGCATGCCATTGCGCAAGTCAGGGCCCGCGAACACGACATTTGTTTTGCAGGGTGGTAGGGGAAGACTCATGAATATTCATTAGGGGACTCATCCCTGAATGGCTAGTACTCGTTACCTGCTCTGGTTGGGTTGGTTAGGTTTAGGCAAGAGGAGTGGGATTGGTTATGGTTAGGGTAAGAATGTCAGGGCGAGCCAATCAGTGATGAGTTCCCTAATGAATATTATTTATCAATCTTCCCCCCACTGTAAATGCACAGGGGTGCAAATAGCATACATTGATATTTGTACCAGACAGGGTATTAATAGAACACATTGCTGTGTGCACCTGCGGGGTACGAATAGCATTCATTTCTAATTGCACCAGGGTACGAATAGCATACAGTGCTAATTGTACCAGGGGTGCAAATAGCCTCACCCATAAATATTTGTATATATACACATGATCTAATAAGACCTACATAAAATAATTAGGCAACACACATATAGGCTGTTCATCTACTTTATCACATGACATCTGACCACCTTCATGTTTTGTGTTCTAAGAAGCCAATTCTCCACCTTTAAACATGACTGAGCCTCTGACGTGGAAGATTACTGGGAGAGAAGGGGACTTCCACAAGCACGTTTAAGGCTTCAGCATGGAATGACTACAAAATAAAGACCTCAGTAGACAAAACATTTCATTACAAATACTGTATACGTCAAAATCTAAGCTTTGTCTAGGAAGTGATTAGCAAACTCAGATTTATATGTATATTTTTAAAAATCACGCATGGAAATGTACATAAAAAAATTGTTGGATCGAGATGCATCGATAATCGGTTTAGAATCGACTCGTTGGCCTTTGAATTGGAATCGAATCGTGAGGTGCCAAGAGATTCCCACCCATAATAAGCAAAGTAGTTTATGAAACATAAGCTGTAAGAAAAAGATGCCCTCAGGGAAGTATCCATTGATTGAGGTATGTCATGTATAACTTAACACCACTGAAGAGTCTTTCTGCTCCATGCATCTGCACGTTTGTGACAGATTTGTGAGGTAGCGCTCATGGAGATGAATGACAACACGTGTAACCTCACTCAGTGACACAATGGTAACTGCTCCCCCGTGCAACCCAGTGGGGGCTAATGAAAAAAAATGCTTCAATCATCGCAATGCCAATGAAACTGCAAAGAGCATTGGCACAAGACTGGATGTATCGGGCAACGTTCCATATACTTTAAATGTTATGTATTATAGAATTAGGCTATAGAATTACGACCATGCTAAGTTAGCTAACTTTCGCTCTCAACAATAACAGTCTCTGGTTAGCAAAGACTAGGATTGCCACTATTTGTCATAAATTGACCTGTGATTAGGGATATATATGAACCCACAGCCAATAAATGTCATTCAGTTCTACTAGCAGGGATACAATAAGGCATAGAAGCTCCATGGTTGACTGACGGAGCGCTGTCTGCCTGCATATTCACAGTGGGAGCCCACGGATCCAAGCGAGTATGCAGGAAAGGTGTTGCTGTCCGTCTAAAAAGACCTTTAGTCTTACTAATTGGTTTGCATATACACCTAAATATATTTGTTTCATATTCCTGCTACTGTCATGCAACATACATAATATACAAGAAGAATCAAAACAATGTTCACAGTAAGTAAAATAAAACATGACATGATTTCATACGTTATAGCTAAATGTAGCCTAACTAACGGATAAAGCATAAATATTCTTTTTTGTTCCACTCAATACTGGCACATCCTGTTAGACCTTGAGTGCTTTGAAAGGCTAGCAATAATTACAATAATGTATTATTATTATTATTTTTATTATTATTATTATTATTATTATTATTATTATTATTAGTGTTTCCTGCACTCATGCTCTAAAACCTGAAAAACTAAAATATTCAATATATTCATACAAGGGTTCAACCCACTATACTGAGATGATGTGATAAGTCATTTTATCTTAAACCTGACATATGGAAAACCATTTAAATATGTGCAAATAATGCTTTCAAAAGAACCTAATTACAGAGAAACATTTGATTCTGTGTAACAAGTCAATTGATATTTGTAGAGTCACAACTGACAAAAAGATTGGCATTTGTAAAAGGGAACCAAGTGAAATTTCAAAACCTTAATTCATTCGTCAACCTTTCCATCTCTGTCTCCGTCTCCTAAGACTGAGGTGTGCTGTGGCATGCATGGTTAGAGAAATCAGGCGCTGGCAATCTGCCAAGCCTGTCATCAAACAAAGAATTGATGCACTGGCCTCTGGGCTTTTCCTGCCCGTCTCTACACCGACTGGTATGAAAGCTTCACAGCCAGGAAAGATTACATGTCTTCTTTAAAAACCTTCCTCTGTCCCTGCCAACTGCTACAAAAAACAGGCTTTAGAGAGATGGGGGTGGATGAGGGGGTTCTTGAAAATACATTGTTTTGTAAGAAAACACAGGTTGGGTGTTAAGTGTCATTCCCAGTAGGAGCACAAACTCCTCTGCCTCTAAATGACAATTTAGATGGAGCATGTTATTTTATAGGGGTGACAAATTGCAGGTATCTCTTGTGGCTTTGGGTGAGCGTTTCAGGGCAGCTTGCCAACTCGCTGACTGGGAGCCAGGGCTTTGACTGACTGCTGCACCTGACCGTGCACAATCCCAAAAATCGCAGCAGTCTGCCAATGAAGATGAGCGTCTGCCCAGAATGTCCCACCCACCTGGCATTTTCATCCAATAATGATGATATCTTTATATATATATATATATATATATATATATATATATATATATATATATATATATATATATAGAGAGAGAGAGAGAGAGAGAGAGAGAGAGAGAGAGAGAGAGAGAGAGAGAGAAAGAGAGAGAGAGTATGTCCACTGATGAATTTTTCTTCTTTCCTATAAGCCTCTTTAATGAGATGACAAATGATGTGGTGTCTCCCATTGGTGGCAGCGCACTTCAGACACACTGGGAGACTGAATACACCGATCTTGCCCTAACGCCTTGTCAAAAATGGCAAGAAAAAGGGAAACGGTCTTATAATTTCTCTTATTGGTCTTAAATTGGTCTCAACTGTGGGTGACAGGTCGTACCACACAGCCTCTGAATGAGCTTTGTCGAGTCAAGTACTCCACTTCAGTAATTTCAGACTGGGCTTTCTGGGCATTCTTTGTAGCCACATTAGCGGTTCACCACTTTGGTCCGGACTGAACAAGTATTGGCTGGCTTGCCATGAAATTTTGTATAGACATTCATGTTCTCCTCAGAATAAATTCTAGTAACTTTGCTGATCCCTTCACTTTACATCTAGTCAAGCCATCATCATCAAGCCACATTTAATTTGTCCAATAATGTCGCAGCTGTACTGTGTACTTAGCGCGAATGAGTAAATGTTAGCATGCTAACACGCTAAACTAAGACAGTGCATATGGTAAGAAATTATACCTGCTTCACATCAGCATGTTAGCATTTTCATTGTGAGTGTGTTAGCATGCTGATGTTAGCGTTAAGCTTGATGCCTCACAGAGCTGATGGTATGGCTGTAGACATTTAATCTGTCTCTGGCAAGTCCCATAAAGGTGCTCTAAGATGTCACGAATTTTTTAGGCTACAACATTTTTTGTCACATACAGCAAACATCTCCTCACTATCCGCTAGCTGCCTGTCCCCTGAACACACTGTAAAAAAAAACGGTCTCTGTAGACAGCCCAGGCTCCACAAACAGCAACAAAAACAATCTGTGCCAACCTGCACCACCAAACATAACAAACAGTCTTCCAGCCAATAACCGACAAGAAGGAGTTAGTGCGCGGACACACCGAAGGGAGGGGGAGGGGACGGGATGAGGAGGAGGGAGGGGCGAGCTAGCCTCGTTTTGTTTGAAATACTTTGAACGTCAACAAGAAGTGCAGTCACCCAACATTGCTTAGAGCACCTTTAACTTTATGAAAGTGAAATACTAAATGTGCCTACTTGAATGTAAAACTGATTTGAGAAATAATTTCCAAAAAGGCACAAGTTCAAAGTGACAAGAACAGTAAACATCAAGCGTGACATGTATGATTGCATGTGGGCAATCTTAATTAGTTTCTGTCTACCTGTGTTTAGGGTTGTCTTCCACTTGAGGCCGACCCACAGGGCCTCCTGATTCTGCTGGTTGAGACTCGCTGCTGTAACAGTACAGTATGATCTTACGTTTTCCACCACCACTCTTACACCTGCATGCATTAAGCATGTGCACTCACAAACACATGCCTTTACTCCTGCTTAAAAACACGCACGCACTCTGTAGTGCCTTGTACCTGAGCGATGTCTTGAGCCCAGCTGTGTGTAATGCATAAACCAGAGATGTTCAGTCTGGCTTGCATGCTAATTGCCTGTGGGGCTGTTCTCCATGCAACGCTCCCCGACTAGACCACCCATGGTGAGGAGTGGCATTCGTCTCCATTTCAATAAAGCGTGTCATTATCTCCTCGCCTGTGATGTGCCACTGCACCACTAAAAGATAAATGCTGTAATAACATCCAAAGCGTCTCTAAGGAAACGTGATTGATGTTGCTAACTTTGTTGGGTACACTTGAGCATTTTAAAAGGTGTGATGGTGAGAGTTTGTTGCTTTGTTTCCTCTGTGCTAACTTTAGGATATATTTAGACTAGACCTCTTTCCTGCTAGGTCTGGCCCTGCCGGTTTTGCAGGGAGGATTTGGAGGTAACGCATGATTAAGAGTAGGTGGTGCTTGATGCCTGAAAAGCTCCTGCTGAGCGTGAGCAGACTTCCCTCCTCCTCTGATCAAATCCTCTTTGGCCACGGGCTCTCCCATGTGCCAAGGCCTGCTGAGAAGGGCCTGAGCTAAACCAACAACTGGGCTGGTTGATGAAAGGGGCGAGCAGCGGGGGGGGACGCCATGAACCCAGGGTCATCCCACAATCGTGATGACTCTATCCCCGGTTCTCCTTTCACTTGCCACATAGTGTACACCACCAAGCATAAACCTCACTGCAGGGTGCTGATGTTCTTTTAACATTGCTGAGCTAAACTAAGCAGAACTGCTGGGGACCTGGGCTCTGCTACACTGGCTCGGCACACACACACACACACACACACACACACACACACACACACACACACACACACACACACAGTGCGTCTCACTATCTTTGTGGGGACCCGTCATTGACATAATGCATTCCCTAGCCCCTTACCCTAACCTTAACCATCACAACTAAATGCCTAACCTTAACCCTTACCCTCACCCTAACCATAACCTAATTCTAACCCTAATCCTAAAACCAAGTCTTAACCCTCAAACAGATCTTTAACCTTGTGGGGTCCAGCATTTTGGGCCCCACAGGCTGGTCGGACCCCACAAGTATACTCTATTCCCGGTTTTTGGTCCCCACAAATGTAGTTAAATGAGAACACACACACACACACACACACACACTACACAGTACAGACTGTATTCAGTTTAGCGGGTTGAATGGTGGTGGAAAGGAATAAATGTGATCTGACATAGAATAGATGCTGGTGAGAACCGCGGAAAGCAAATTCAACTGTTTGATGTTTGGCTCTTGTGTGAGCCAAATAATGTGTGCATGTGTGTGTCTCTGTGTACTCTGGTGAACCCAGGGCTACAAGCCGCTTCAGAAAATTGAAGAAGAGCCCTCCAAACCCTTTATGTGGAAATCTCGTTTGTCTCGTTTTTCATTTGTGACGTGTGTCAAAAAGCAAGATGGATGTGAGCTACCGCCAGCTCAATTGACCCAGAACTTAACTGTCAACTGTGAAAACCTGGGTAGGGTTGGGCGATGGGAGGATTTTTATCCTGCAGATACAGTATGACATGAATGTGTTTGTCTTCCATGTACAGTGTGTGTGCGTGTGTGTGTGTGTGTGTGAGAGAGAGAGAAAAAGAGGGGGGTTCTCAATTGAGACAAAGACACAACAGGTCCTGCAAACTGAGATAAAAACCACAGCTCATCGTCACCGTGTTGCAATGTTTGAAACATTGGGAGTAGAAAGAAAGCATAAGAAAATGTAAAGTGACCACCCAAGGTTAAGAATATAGCTGCAGGGAGCAACACGGCTCGTGAGCAAGAGAGATGTTGCCTCCTGACATGTCCCTGCAGCAGGCTGGAAGACTTCCTGAAGATAAGACAAAGTATTCCTGCAATTCACCATAAAATAAATAAATCATCGAAAAGCAGTTTTTAGCTGCACATTCGTTTTTCAAGGCTCACATTTGCTTATGCGGTCTCAATGAAAGCAGCAGAAACAAACACAGACTTGTACCGGGACATGCTATTTGTTTTCCTTCAAGCACACCACATTTTGCAGCGCTCCACAGGATGTGAGCCATGACAGAATATACATATGATTTTATTTCTCTGATCACAGGCTTTTTTTTTCTCCCCTCCTGTTTGTTTGCATATGGAGCTCATCAAAGATGAACGACTTGTTAATGCTAGGACTGCTCAGCTGGAAAGTTGTTTTCAAGCGCTAGGCCATGGAAGAAACACAATGTAATAAAACACCGAGCCAGTGCTGCTTCTTTGAGCTCCAGAGCTTCCCCCCCCTCCACAAAGAAGTCAATCTTTAAAAAGCTTTTTGCTCGTGGAGCAGAGCACAGTAAAGCTTCTTAGAGCAGGTCGGCATCACTGTCGCTCAGATAAGGATCAGGAGGCGTGATTGTACTGCGAGCTTTGTGGCGTTAGCATGTAGACAACCTGCTGGCCCTCGAGTCAACCTGAGCACACAGACTCAAGTGTCTCAGTTTGCTCCCAGACATGTTTTAACACTGGAAACTCTCTAAGGCTGCATCATGGTGGTCTACATTTAGCCGTCGGAGGCCACTGTGCTTATGTGTAATGGCCAACTGAGACACATTGTCCTTGGACAGAGGTGTTCATGTCCCATTCCCTAAGCAGCTGCCTCATTGAAACCCTACTAGTACATTTGCAAGCCATAAACATTAACAGGGGAAAGTGTGTTGGCATGAGAATATGGTTATTGTAGGAATGCTGGTATTGTGGAAAGTGCCGTGGAGAGTAAAACACCAAGCATGTGTGCAGCTGCACCTGGCGCAAGCCACCACTGAATTCTGTATGATAGGCTGCTGTGTGTTTCAGTGGACATTCTAGTTTGAGCAGCTTTGGATGTTGTAGATAACTGACAAGAGGATTAGGGTGAGCGTGACCTGCTGTAAATACAAATCTCACACCCACACACTTCAAATGTGCATGTATTATATGTAGTATATGGTGAGACACACACACACACACACACACACACACACACACACACACACACACACACACACACACACACACACACACACACTAACACTTAACTTAGCTAGGTGCAGTTACCCTTGTGACTACTTGTTGATTCACGTGGAAGGTGTGTTATGGATTCAAACAGAGGTCTTCAGCATTAGTGTAGAGTAGCAGAGTTGCTGATTCACTGATCATGTTATACTGCAGTAAGTACTGTGTTCGGACAGAGACACGTTTAGTGGGAGCTCATACTCATATAGCAGGAGACAAAAATGACTTTTCTCTGCTTTAGCAAACCGTTCTGGTTCATGCTGTCTGTTGTTATTATACACATTACACACACACTCAGTACCTATACATGCACTAATGGAGAGATGTCAGAGTGAGGGGGCTGCCCATCGAAAGGCGCACCGAGCAGTTGGGGTTCGGTGCCTTGCTCAAGAGCACCTTGGCAGTGCCCAGGAGGTGAACTGGCACCTCTCCAGCTACCAGTCCACCACCATACTTTGGTCCATATGGGGACTTGAACCAGCAACCCTCCGGTTCCAACTCCCTACTGACTGAACAACAACATAAACAAAAGATACATCTAAAAATTAAGACTATGGACGCTGTTCCCTGTGAAAACAAAAAGAGGCTAATACATTACATCTATGACATAGAGAAATACAATACATTGCATAGAGAAACATAAACAGTGGAAAATGTTAATTGAAATGAAATAAACAGTAATGACAAGGTGTGGTATATTCTGAGATGGCAAACCTGGAATAAATCTGGCCAGGTGGCAGTGAAAGGACTCCAGCGACGTTGAACCTCTGGCGCACCTATATGTCTTCAAGGCCATTCCACTGTTGGTAACCGTCCCTGTTTCCGAGTAAAGCTGCACATGTGGGGGGTCCTGAATGCAGCCGACATGGTGCTTCTGAATCCACCACAAGTGCTGCATCTGCACAGTGTCAAAGAGCGGAACACCCATGGTGTCTTTGCCTTTGGGTCCGCTAATCTCTCCTATCAGCATGTCCAGGAGGCTGATGGTGTTGTCCGTCCCACGTGTCCTTCTCATACAGTGGAGTGCCAGCTCTGCCTTGGAGATGTGCTTGTCCACCTCTGCATCCGTCAGAGTGGGCCAGCCTTCTTTTGGTCAACTCCTCCAGCTTGGCACTTCGCCGTTCGGCAAGGTCCCCAGCATCCCATTCAAAAATGCATGCCGACAGCCTCACCATGAAGATAGGATACAGCTGATGGGCATCTCTTGTGACCCCTCCAGCCAGACGTTGTATGAAATGCCAGATGTCAAGGCGAATAATGACATCTGGCCAGCTACTAAACCGCTGCTGCAGCTTTGTGTCTCCTGCATCTTTGCAGCAGTGGGAGTCCACATAGAGCAGAGTCGGAGGGGCAACATCTGCCCTCCTGTATCGCTTCACTAACCCCGCTGCCATTGCATTGATTCCACCACCTTCGTCTGCAATCAGGGCACTAGAGCTAAAAACAACTGGTTTCCCAAACCTAGCTCTAGGTACTAGTCTAGTTTACCTTAATGCTAATTGCCATAGACAAAGTAGCCGCCGCTGCCTGCCGCCACTTTACAAAATAGTTAATCCGTATTTTAATTCTCAGAGGTAACTTGTGTTAATATTGTGTAATAATTGCGTGATAATACCATAGACTGTATAGTCTATGAATAAAACACACACCATTGGCGACATGAAAACACACCTGTTCTACTTGGTGAATGGCTTGCCGTGCTGTTAGTAGCTAGCTAGCTCGCTAGTTGCTGAGCTGTCAAAACGTCAACAAATGACGTACATTAGCACGAGGATCTGGAAAGATTGGCCACCTGCAGTGATTAGACGTTTGAGGGAAAGATTGACCCTGTACATTAATTGGATGACAATACCTAGGCCTGGACATTTGATTGGGATGCAATTTCTAAACTTGCAACGTGGTTGGCCCTTGAAAGATAGACTCAGGGATGTCATTGGATCGGCAGTACAGACTTTCGGTTGCCGGGTAGCGAGCTACTGCCACCCCCTCATAGTCACATTCCTCTCCTAAAATTATAGTTTTAGTACTCTGGGACTTTTAACGATAGATTGTCATCTTTTTCATATGTGACCTAAAAAAGTAGTCAGGTGCCTATATGTACATTGAAACAGGCTTTGCTTACTGTAATTACTGTAAGCAAAGCCTGTTTACTGTAAAAGACTGTAACTTAGTGAAAACCACTTGATGCCTCAAAGAAGCTTTAGCTCAAATTTTGAATGTATTTTTGCACAGAATGAGGACTGTGGATTTGTCCCCCTTTAAAAAGGAATCTAGGCCCAGTATTAACAGAAGGCATGATTACACACACAAGCAAGAACTGTTTAAGAATTATTTTAAGACAGAATTGAACAAATGTAAACCTGTACTTTGAAGAACAATGGAACTTTGTAAAAAGTAGACAAATAGGGCAGGTCAATTGTCCCTAGTATTTTTGGGCCTATAAGCTGTTTGGCTCATTCTTGGGCCTGATAAGGCCCAAAGCCTTGCAGATTAGTAACTTGCCCAATTCTGCACATCAACACCTCTTGTCCAGACTGAAATATTTTGACATCTATTGGATGAATTACCATGGCATTATGTACAGACATGCATGGACCCCAGAGGACAACATACTTTTACTCTAGCGCCACCATTAGGTTTGCACTTGTGGTTTTGAGTGAAATATTCCACATGTCCCCCTCAGGATGAATTGTATTTAAAAACAATGGTGATTCTCTGACTTCTCATCTCGTGCCACCAGCCACAACCACAAAGTTTTTATTTGTCCCAATACTTTGGTTTATGTCTGACAACCTACAAAACAAATGGCATTCCTATCAGTCCTAAGCTGTACTTTGTGTAAAGTGCTAATTAGCACATGTGAGCATGCTAACATGCACTACTACTGTAAAATGGTAAACATCATATAGTGTACATTCTACCTACCAAACAGCATTATCATTGTAGGCCTGTTAGCATGTTAGCAATGGCATTTAGCTCAAAGCAACCATTTGCTAAAGTACAGCCTCACAGAGCTGCTAGTCTGGCTGTAGACTCATAGTCTTGTTTGAAGACAATCCATAATCCACAAACACTTCTACTTGCCAATAGAACAAAAAAAATCCCTTTAATGTGCAGTCAAGTAGAGTTTTTACGCAAAAATGACAAATGGATGAATAATAAACCAAAAATTGCAAGCATTGTTGAGAGTCGACGAATTCCATCGAAGACATTCAATTGACATTGACTCTCAAATGTAGAAACACTTACAATGGAAGTACAAAACAGAGCTTAGATTCCTATACTGCATACTCACACTGCTGCACAGCCAAGTACATGTTGTGAATAGTCACAAGCATTCAAATACTTACACCCACACATGCACTCACACAAAAGTAACCCATGGATACAGACACTAACATTCACACTGTGTGCACACTCACTAATGCACACTGTATGTTGCCACTACTTTATAGGCTAACAGAGAATAGATGTTTATTGTGCTAATGTGTCCAATTTGGAACAATCCAATGTGATCGGCAAGACAGGCGTACATTATGTGGAGGAATGTTTAGTTTATGAGCTTTGAAATGTTTCTCAGGGAAACTCATGGTTGGATGCGTGTTCTGCCAGTTTAAACACATTACTGTAACTCTGCTGAATAGGTTTATTCAAACATATTATGTGTACAGACAGACACTGACATCATTATGCTACAGACTCTCTCAGGGGGAAATTGCATTCACTCGTCACTCTAATGCAGCAGCTCTGATCCTCCGACACTAGTAGCACTTCTTCTGCTTTCCTGGACAGTGAAGACGGGATCATTTTGCCTGAGGGGCAGCCAAATGGTTTCCTTGTTTTGTTTCTCTCTCTCTCTCTCTCTCTCTCTCTCTCTCTCTCTCTCTCTCTCTCTCTCTCTCTCTCTCTCTCTCCCTCCCTCCTTCTCTCTCCTTCTAAGTCTTATAATGTTCATTTGAATATTTGGCAGCTGACTCATGACACCCACACTCATTCATACTGATTCACAACATTTTGGTACTGTGTATATATCACCTGTTTGGGTAATTGACAGCTCCTACCAGCAAAGGGTGTAATTTATCAGAACAAAGCCGTGCTATGCCTCTGACAGCTGTGATAGATTGGGGAGGTTGCTCAAGCTGACTGGGTTTGTCAGGGCAAAGTTATGGCTGTCACTGGGAATGCTTGAAAAGAGCCAGTGACAGTGCACTGTACCTGTGACTAATAACACGGCTGGTAATGGCTTTTTGTCGTCTGACCTGGAATGTGTCCGGCCTGAATCACAACGATTATTTACGCACAGTATTTGTCTCGTCTCAAGACTTTTTCTCTGTCTGTAGAGTGTAATGCTGCTGTTGCTGCTCCTTGCTTTTCCATTACACTTTTGCTTTTCCATTATTCCATTCCACTGTTTTACAATTCATTTCTATTGATGAATCTCCGCAGTAGTGAGAGTTATGCAATGGCGCAGTGAGCTTGGCAGTGCGCTCCAGACTCATTTGTCAAACTTCTTTTGATTGTACAGAGATTATATTGCAATGTACTACAATAACAAATTAAGCTATGTAAACACACAAGCCATGTACACTTGCTAAGAAAATCATCTTCCCACCCAGTGGTCACTTTCTTCCCCTCTTCTCGGTTCCATATCTAGAGCACTAAAAGAACTTTTCTTCTCACACTGTTTTACGTTGTTTCCTGTTGAACTTTTTTGTGATTTATGATTCTGTTTTCATGACGTACTGTTGATCTTATTGGGTGTTGAGGAGGAACATGGAGGGTTGGGTGGGATGAGTTCCAGTGAGGCGCTCTGTTGTTCTCTGCCAAAATTAACAAGGAGCTGAGCTATCACACCATCTGCTGTCTGTGATCTGTGACTCAGGGGTTTTGGACAGCAGCCAGCGTCTCACCTGCTTGACTGATAATGAAACTTTCAAGAAATCTTAAAGTAAAGTAAATAAATTCAAAGAGAAGCAGCTGACATGCACATTTTGTGTCTATTAAGGCATTAAGTAATATGTCTGCAGCAGAATGATTCAATGGTCAAAGCCATTTCAAACACACAACATGGGTTCATCATGCATACACCCAGCTGCCACTGAGGCCCAATTTCCCTACTTTATACTATTTGAAGTTGCTCCAAATAACCATGGTGACTCATGATATCTGCTCACACCGCTGTCCTTAAAAAAAGGAGAAGGATATTCTACAGACACTGTGCAGTTATTGAAAAATTGATTATCCTTTACAGAGTGCATTATTTATTTAGCCAGCAGCGAGGCCATATGGATGGCCATGTTGGTCTGTCGAGCTACCACTTTGGTCTAGAATAAAATATCTCAACTACTACTGAAAAGGGTTTCTATGAAATTTTGTACGGACTTTCATGGTCCCCAGAGGATGTGGCCTACAGACTTTTGTGATCCCCTGACTTTACATCACCACCATGAGGTTGACATTTGTAGTTCAGAGTGAAACGTTTTGGCAGCTGTTGGATGGACTACCATGCCATTATACAGACAAACAATCTTTGTGAACTTTTTTAAGATGCCTTAAAGGAGACCTATCATGCTTTTCCGTATTTTCTGTTGTATCTATAAAGATACAATGTCGGATGTTGATATTAAACGTGGCCAAAGCTTAAAAAATAATGAGGTAAACGCAATGTAGATACATGCTAACGTCAGGGAAAGCTGTTATCTTGGTTGCCAATGTTGTTCATTTCTCCCCAATTTCGGATCACATTCCTGCTGGAACATGTCTGGTTGTGGAAAATTTGGTTTATAAGCCTTTATTGGTGATTTTTGTGCTGCTATACTCCGTTACAGTCCACTGCTAACTACATATAGCTACATGCTAATATCAGGGAAAGCTGAAATCTTGGCTGCCAATGTTGTTAATTTCTTCCCAATTCCGGGTCACATAAATGCTGGAACATGTTTGGTTGTGCAATATTTGGTTTAAAAGCCTTTATCTGTGATTTTTCCAGCTACATGACTGTACAGAGAAACAGCGAGAGCCGATCACAGATGCGTTGACTTTGGAGACCCGGAAATGCCAATGAGAGCAGACTGAGCTTTTTTGGGAGGGGGGCTTAACGAGACAGACACTCCAACAGAGCGTCTCAGACAAAGACAGGTGCAGCAGCTATAGGCAGTATGGGAAAAATAAAGTGTTGTTTGCATGTAAACATATTCTAGAAGAAACACAAAAAACAAGTATGATCCTGAAAATAGTATGTAGTAATAGGTCTCTTTAACTTTTCATCTAGCGCTATCATCAGGTCAAAACTTTGGTTTATGACTGAATACCTGCACAATGAATGACATTCCCATTAGCTTTAGCTATACGTCGTGCTAATTAGCAAAGGTTAGCATGCTAATTACATGCTAAGGTGGTAACACTGGTGAAAACACTGATGATGTTTTAACTGTACAGAATTGACACAGCCCACATTATGAGAAGAACTTCACCAAAATGTTCCGAAAAAATAAAGGCTGTATTTCTTATATCTCTCATCTAATTTAAACATGATATCATAAAAGCTCACAAAGGAATAACTACTGTTGATTCATGTTTTGGGGCAACAAGTTCTTTAAATTGAAACTCTCTGTTGGTACTCTCCAACTATTTCCTACTAAGTACTTAGTTACTGAATTGTTGAAGCTCCCATCGAGCAGCATGGTTTCATATTCTCACAGTAAGAATGTTTGAGGTTTATATGAAGGATGGATTGAATCATGTCTCTCCCAGCTGTTTTCACTTCCCCTCCCCTTTCCCACTAAATTTAACTGGCCTCCAATAACCTGGAAATTCACATCGGGGTAATAAACACAATTTCTCAAACATGAGCATGAATTAGCTTTAGATGTAGTTAAACATGTCTGGCCAGGTTTAGCAGCAACCTATTAAAACCCGAGCCAGATTTACTGACAGTTTAACACAGAATTTAAAGGGCAATAGCACACAATTTGAGAGTTTATTCCAGTTATTCTTGTGACCCAAACAACAACTCTGCAATCAGTGTTTGACGATCTGAGCAATTCTGAAACTAAGTTCAACCTGTAAAGTGTATTAATGATGACAACTATAAGACCCGTAGGTATGACAAATGGCGTAGCCTACCTGTGCAGGTGATCTTTAGGGACTTAGCATATGGATTATTTATGAGCACACTTACTCTCTTCTGCCAACACGGTCTCACGGCAGTTCGTGAAATGGTCACGGTATTTTTAATCTATTGATTCGTGTACACGAACACGTTAATCTTGTTTCTTTCATGGTGGTCAGCATGTAATGGGTTTAGGAAAAGAACAACGGGGAAAGGACATGTCACACGCCGGGACACGATCCACGGTCTCTGAGGGACGCAGGGCAACAACAGGACGGTTGGGTTTAGGAAAAGAACAACGGGAAATGAAACGCCACACGTGGGAGATGGCCGCGGTCTCTGGGGGACGCGCGACAACAACGGGACAGTTGTGTTTAGGAGAAGAACAACGGGGAAATTAATCGTCACACGCGGGCCACGATCCCCGGTCTCTGGGGTGAAAGTCCTGTGTTGTTTGACCCATTCACCACCCCAACCAACCTCCTTGCGCCAATTTTCGGCATTTCATACTACTTGCTACTGTAGTCGTGCTGTGATCACGAAAAATGCATCCCATTGAAATACATTAGTTTAAAATATGTGTTGACCACCACGAAAAAAACGACATTAACGTGTCCGTGTACACGAATCAATAGATTAAATAACGTGACCATTTCATTTCATTTCTGCTGTGAGACTGGGTTGCTTCTGCAAAGGTTGGAATTGACACTTACTCTGTTTATTACAAAAAAGTATTTTGGAGCCTTAGCCTATCTGGTGCAAGTGCCTTGACATCATTTTCAGTGGGTGTTTAATAAAAAAAGATGTCCCAACCATAAATGCGATGCTTGTCAGGCTGATTTATGGCTTGTTGATTTGTTAGCTTTTGGTTGTCTGCTGTATGCTAGCTGTCACACTGTTTGTAGCATAGCTGCTGGTATATTTATTTTTTGGTACTTGACTACTTGATATAATGGCTTGCTGGTGCAGTGCCAGTACTGCTGAGTTGGCAGTGCCGACCATCTTATTGCAACTCCTTTTTTGTATGTAATTTTAAAGTCTATTGGGTGTCTCGGGAAGTCATGCTGAGCCTCTGCTTGTGATGTGGGTTTTAAGCTGTTAATATCTGTAATTGTACATTCAGACATCAATAGCTGTTACTCCAATGTAAGTTTAGTAATTTCCCTTTATCCCATTTCCTTCAATAAGAAGACTGAAAAGACAGACCACAGCACACAGCTCCCTCAATCATTTAAATGGGACTCCCTCTGCAGAGGGCTGCGGCAAAAAACCCTCAGATTAGATCCAGAAAATACGTTGAACATGGCTCAACTTTTGCCAAAACACAATACAACATAGCCAGAAAACCCACGCTGTAGTCAACCACACCACATAGTACAATGCAGTATTTCTACTCGTGATTGTCATTACAAAATATAAAATGGTTGCTGTGATTGAGCTTTCCAGAGCTGTAAAATTCTTCATCATATCAGATTTTGCAATTTTTTGTTGTATAAAGACTTTAAAACGAATTGAACTATTACCCAGGACTTCCTGGATTGTATTTCATCATCTCACCGGTACATGCCCGGGCCGCACCAAAGCTGCCCCTTGCATGTTTTAAATGCATGGTTGTTTAAGGTCTGAACGCCCACTAACATGCACGTCATCCTCTTTAGCACCATTGTTCTGACAATTCAGACTCAATAGCTAATCTGCTTTAAAAGCGCTCATTTACTTTTACTTGAGTAGTGGTTATTCCTGTTTTTCCCATTCAGAGAGTGGCCCAAGGCCGATGTGAAGGCCAAGGTCTGGATGACAGCACATATGCTGCTGCCATGTCTGCTTTGTTCTGCCTTCTCTACCTCCAATCCTTCACACCATTGGCTGTCAATGGCTAGGTCAGTGGATGACCCCGCCGTTAAGCCACACGCTTTATAAATGGACACGCTAGCTGAAGAGACTCAGTCAGGATGGAAATGCACGCTTCGGAGATAAACTCAGCTGAAATTGAGGGAATGATCAAGGGTGGCGGTGTAGATAATTAATGATTTCTCTTTTTCCGCGCTGGAAAAAAGCCTGCGCCCCTGTCGCTACAGCTGACCAACATTAGTAATAAATTCCTCATGCTTTGACAACATGTTGGGTGGACTTTCTGGCCCGGCTAAGGCTCAGCACTGTATAGTCCCTCATTGTCCCATAGGTTTTACATTACAGTTGGGATTGAGTAAGTCCCAGAGAGATCAGGATCCCACGTTAAGTCTCTCTCTCTCTCTTTTTCTCCCACTCTCACTCTCTCTCTCACTTTCCCTCTCTCGCACTCACACACATGCATATGCTTCCCCCCCCCCCCCCCCCCCCCCCCCCTTTTCAGGCTTTGCTCCCACACACTGCTCTGGGTCAGAAAAGCTGATCTACAAATCCAGCCTGTTAGGAGAAGAAATACAAGCTGCTGTTGAATTAGCACTGCAGTTGTGTTTGTATCATGATGACATGTCAGTGCATGTTTTCCTCTGCTGAGTAAAACTGTTGGCCTTAGTGCACTCCAGCTGCCAAGGAGCGGAACATAGATCTAAGAAATGTATGTCATAGTAACAAATACCACAACACATTATATTAATGTATCTTTAATTTCCTTTTTGATTTCATTTTTGTATTATCTTTGTGAAGGTGATGACACAAAAGCGTTTAACAGTAATTTTTGTCTCACCTTAACTGGCACATTTATTGCTTTGCTGTACATCGTAATTCTTCTTTAACTTCAGGCCTGGAGCGACAGGAATCATCAGAGACATGGGGAAAGGTGTCTTAGGGACTGTAGGGAAATTATGAATGGGCAAAGGGACAATTGGGGGAGGGTTATGTATATATATAGCCTATATTTTTTTCTTGAGGACAGGTAGTCTGGCTTTTTGGAGAGAGTTGGGTCTTCTATTATTTTTTCTGCAGATTTATATATTTTTTTCATTTTATTTTATAATCTTTGAGATTTAGAATCTGGGTGCGGGACAAAATTGTGTTGGTGCTCAAGTCCACACAGCTAAACAATGAGCTGAAATGCACTATTAAAACTCTGCAAAGCCGAGAAGAGCTGCAGATATATCATCTTACAATTACTTAAGCTTTGTCTCTTTTTGTATATTTTACAAAAAGAGACAAATTTGTTGGGGAGGGTCTTGCTTGATTTAAAAGTAAAACATACAGTTCACCCCCTCTCTACACTAATAATTTCCATACAGTCCCATAAAAAGAAGTGGTACCTGATAGCAAGAAAGATGAGTCCTGTTTTTTTTTTGTGTGCTGGTGGTATTTATTCACACACTGTCACCAGTATGAACCTGTTCTCTCCTAATTTCTAAAGACCTTATTCCATTCACTTGTAATTTGGGAATGATAAGGCAATTATAAAAACTATTCCCACATTGATTATGATTAACCCCAAAGAGAGGAGTGCATTTGAATGAAAATAAAATCTTTTCATGACAAATATTTGGATTAACCCGACACCAAAACAGCTTTAAAAGCATTTCAGATCTTGAGGTTTTAAAAATGTGTTTGAAGAAGCCTTGTTCTCATTTCAGCATCAGTTATTTGGCGCCATTTTTCTATCCGCCTGCCGAAGCACATCTGTCCCATCTGGAGCAAAGTGTTTTCTGAATGTGGGTTTTATTACAGTGAGGTAGCAGTGGGACTACAATTCTGATGTTTTAAGAAGAATACTCGCCCTTTTAGAATTGCCTTGTGCTGGTACAAATCATCTAATTTTTTTTATTGTGTTATTTTTGCTTGCTGTTGACTACGTGTAACTGTATATTAATTTCAGCTATGCTTTGCTATGTCAATACTGCACAAGACAGCTTGTACTAGGGCTGGGCAATATTTCAATATTATATCAATATCGTGATATGAGACTATCGTCTTAGATTTTGAAGAACTGTAATATCGTTACATGGTAAGTTTAGTCTTTTCCTGGTTTCAAAGGCTGCATTACAGTAAAGTGATGTCATTTTCTGAATTTACCAGACTGTTCTAGCGGTTCTGTTATTTGCCTTTAACCACTTAGATAAATAACCATCATAATGTGGATATAATGACTAACATTTAAATATGGAAGATATTTTGTGAAAGCACCAATTGTCAACCTTACAATATCGTTGCAATATCGACATCGAGGTGTTTGGTCAAAAATATCGTGATATTTGATTATGTCCATATCGCCCAGCTCTAGCTTGTACTTTGCATTGTTTTGCACTTTCTTGTTTAAATGGAAAAGTACATACAACAGAGCCAAAGTAAGACAGATTCCAAACAAAGATGTCATCAGAATGAATATTTTTGCGTCATCCTCTGTGTGGCAAACAAGAAATGGATGAGTGCCTCACTACATTTCACTTGCTGTCATTCTCCAAAGCCTTGTCATTAGCACAGACGAGCTTAAGAGTACAATGATCACATCTCTCAGCACCTGCTTAGGGAAGGGCAGGAAGATGAGCATCCTGTACAGAGCATAACACACTGCCTGGCCTTGGCCATGTGCCATGCCATGCAAGCACTGTTTTTATACCCTGCCGCTACATTGTCCTTTTCCTTCAAGGTGAAAAAAATACACTGTGAAAAAAAGTCACCTCCCTAATCCAGCTATATCTCACTTCAGGATATCCTTGAGAATCCAAACTGCAAATGTCACAGTTGTTGGTTTAAGCCAGGATCTTTTCTCCTGATATGTGTCAAAGTGGTGGAGCTGTCAATTGCTGTACTGTTGATTTTGCTTCCAACACTACCACTGCTGTTCCAATCTAAATTAGTCTTTCAGTTTTCAGTTTGCAAGACAGAATAGTTCCTAAATGCATGCTACAATAAAACAGCTAAAAAAGACCACAACATGTTTCTGAAGCTAAAGTGTGACACCTGCATTCAAATTTGTATCATGAAATTCAAAAAGCAGCGATGCTGATAATAGCACATTATTTTTCATCAGATTGCACTACCTGTAGCTTTGCAGTATTTATGCATTATACAGTATATAAATACTGTCACAGCAGTATGTAGTGCAGTTTAGAGATAAAGACTTCAGTCAGCGAATTAAAGTGGACATATTATGCTTTTCCATTTTTTTCTGTCATATCTGCAATGTTATGATGTCTTATTTTCATGTTAAATGGGGCCCAAACTTCAAATAATACAATATAAAGACATAGTATAGTATGTTGAAAAAAGTCATATTTGTCTCTTTCATTTTGTATCTTGGACCTCAACACTTAATGTAATAATATTATAAGATTTCTTCTAATCATTCTCTTATCATCCTAAGCTATATAACCTGACTGGATTTTTGTTATGTTTTTGACATATTTGTCTCTTTCACTTTGTATATTGGATTTCAAACCATAATGTAAAAATATAAGATTTCAACACTCAACCTTCTGTCTTCCAATCATTCTCTTATCACACTAAGCCATATGACCTAATCATTAAATCCTATGTATTTGTCATATTTGTCGCTTTCACTCAGTATATGGGATCTCAAAACTTGCTGAAAATTTTGAGATTGGAACACTGAACTTCCAATCATTATCTTGTCACCATGAGCAATCTGGCCTGACAAAAAGACTGATGTTTCAGCATATTTGTCTCCTTTAGGTAATTTATTGGACCTCCAAACTTATATTAGGTCCAACCACTCAACCTTCTGTCTTCCAATTAGACAGAAAAGTGACAAAAGTCATAGTATAGCATGTTGAAAAATGTCATAGTATAGTATGTCGAAAAAGTCATAGTATAGTATGTCGAAAAAAGTGATAATACAGTCATAGTATGTCGAAAAAGTCATATTTGTCTCTTTCACTCAGTATATTGGATCTCAAAACTTACTAAAACATAAACAATTGGAACACTCAACCTTCTGTCTTCCAAACATTCTCTTATCACTCTCAGCTATCTGACCTGACAGACACATCCATGTTTTTGGCCTATTTGTTTTATATTTATTTCATAGGTTTATTGGACCTCAAAACGTATATAAGATTCAGCCACTCAACCTTTTGTCTTCCAATTTGACAGAAAAGTGAAAAAAGTAATAGTATAGTATGTCAAAAAAAGTCAGTACAGTGTGTTGAAAAAAGTCTTAAGAAAGTCATACATATAGAATGTCAAAAAAGTCTTAAAAAAGTCAGAGTATAGTATGTCAAATAAAGTCTGGAATAATGTCCAATCTCCACTCAAAAAGTCTAAGTAACTAAACAGTGATTTCACAAAAACAGTACAAGATATCAAAAAGCTTAATCATTTTCTAGTAGCTTTTTTGGACATTATAGCCAAGAAATGACATTCAACATTCAAACATTGTAATACATAAATGTAACTACACACAGCAAGAAGCTATCCTAAAATAGGTAACATGCAAGAAATCTATACTGTCAGATAACACACAGATTTCAGGTGTTTGACTGAGAAAAGATCAACTTTAGAGATCAAATTTAGCACATGTATAGTTATTTACAGGTTGCAAATTTGCAAATAATCAGTAAGTGGCCTTGACTTCTTTACTGTACATAACCAAAGAGAAACAGCCGTGTTTATGCCTCGCTCCGTGAGTAGGTGTAAGTTGTCTCCAAAGAGAACGAAGTGGTATATTTATAGCTTTGACTTCATACCTACGCGATGCACGTCAGGTTAGAAAAATAACTGCTTTCAGTTTGATTTGATTGATTGCTGAGTGGAGCTTCTGCTGTTTCAGTCCAAACACCCCTAAATCAAACTTGTCACAAATTTCCAGATTTAACAAGGCATCCCGGACCGAAGGCAAAGAGAGAGACAAAAATCTATTATGAGCAAGTTCTGCTTAAGGTTATTTTTCCAATCTGTGATAAGGATCTAAGACAAATTCTCATACTTTTGTGTATTTATGGATACATTTTACTGCAGCTCATAGGGAAAACATTGTGAGAGTAAAAACTGAATGCAGGGGACTTCCAAAACATTTTAGAGTTTTACATTTAAAAATAAACATTTAAACTGACTCAATTTTGCTGTCGGACACACTTTAATCCAAAGATTTTGACGATCACAGACTTATTTTCCGAGGCAGATATTTTGTTTCTGTTGTACATTTTGTTAGAAAACCAGCAGGGAGTAAAGTGGACACAACTGGTTAGGAATGATCAATGTGTTTTCTGTGACATGTTCACAGGGGTCAAGACAAGGCTCATCTGGTGGATTTACAATCCAGCTGGGGGTTTGGGGTCCACTTCAAAACAACAGCTTCCCCTGGTTATTTTCATTACACGTTCTTTATGATTAATTACATACAGTACATCATATTTTAGAATAAACCAATTACGTGATGCCTGAGTAATGGAGATTGTGAATTTCAGATTTTCTCTCTTTTCACTTGCACCAGTTAAGCCTCGATACTACACGTTCTTTTTTGCATCATACTCTGAAAGGATAGGTAGTGCAACTAAGGATAAGACCTACAGACCAACTATAGTCCTAAATCAGGTATAATGCACCCACAGTGCCTGGTGCACTTGTAAAACATAATGCAGAAATATATATATATATATATATATATATATATATATATATATATATATATATATATATATATATATATATATATATATATATATGTAATTTAATCTCCAGGATAATCTGTGATAGAAAATTAAAACTACTAAGTCTATTCATTAGAGCAACCCATAATGAGTAGCACCACCAGTGGACCAAGTAAGCACTGACCCACAGAACATTTTTAAATATGAATGGATAGCTCAGTTTCAAAAAATACCACTGATGTCAGGCTCCGCAGTAGCTTCGATGAATACAAAATATAAAGTATATACTGATTTGAACAACGCTGAAGAGCCCTGTCTCACAAAAATTACATTCCCATAAAACTAAACTGCATCCACATTTACGTTCCCAGGGAAACGTATTTTGTCCCGTTTGTTTTTCACAAATACTTTTCCATTCAAAGTCTGCGGTCAGAATCTGCGAAGGGATGAAGTCGGGGTGTATGGATTGTTCAAACACACAAAGGACATTTCACCCAGGAGGCCGCAGTTCGCTTCCCATGTTAAACCAAAAGGTTGACTCATTTTAACTTGCATACATGACATAAGTTACGTAACAAACTTAGCCTACTTAACCCAAACCATGATCTTCTCCTAGACCTAACCAAGTACTTTGATTCTAGCCTTGGGAGCTTTGTTGCTTTGTTACCCCTCTCTCTCTCCCACCACATTTATACACCGTCCTCAAATTGTCAAATCACGGCAAGTTAATAAAAAAAACTGTGATTGTTTCACATTGCTGGTGTCCGGCTGACTGTGGTGGGTTGGTCTGGTTCTCAAAAGTCCAGGGCTGACTGAAGGTTCTGTATCTGTGAAGCTGCCTGCTGTCCGTCCACCTGGAGCCCATCATGGCTGCCGCTGCAGCCCTGGCAGCTGCAGCACTGCACTCTGGGATACCGGACACCCTGAGAGGACGACTCTGATGAATCTGTCTGCTCCTTGCCCTGTGGCCCCTATCAGATCCATCCTACTGGGAAACAAGTGTGTCTGACTGACCCAGACCAAACATGCTCCCTCCCTCACTCGCACACATACACACACACACACACACACACACACACACACACACACACACACACACGTCCCGTGGCCTCTACTGCATGCTACACCATTAATACCAATTGGCCTTTCTTTATGGCTACAAATATTTTTCACATGCTCCTGGCATCCTCCAAGATCATCTTGAATTTCCGTGGCCACAACAAAAGCACACGACTCCTTGTACTCAGGAGTGAAAAACCGCGGGATACTCAGCCGGGGATATTTGTTAACATGATTTGTGAGACTTTTCAGACCACAGGACTGCAGAGAGTTGCGCTGGTTGTGGGTGGAGAGATCGTCAGAGCCCCCTCTGCCACGTTTGATGGTTCCTTTATTGTGTCTACAACACAGCCAGCAGGGGAGTCTGTTAAACGCCAGTCAGCCACACACACACACACACACACACACACACACACACACACACACACACACACACACACACACACACACACACACACACACACACACACACACACACAGGCACAGGCTCATTGTCAAAATATCTATAATTATTAATTAGGTGCTAATAAATAAATAATTGTAATACTCTGTTGGATCCAGAACACTGATGCATGTAACTGCGTCTTCTGCCTCCTTGAGTCTTTTCATCATGGCACAGAGTTGTGGTCTACACCAGTGGGTGCAATCTTCTACAAAAAAATGATGCATCAACATTCACACACAGTCCTAGTCTCGCATTGTCGGACCTATCTCCACAGTGTTGTTTAGAGGTCTGACTACACCGCAGATACTTCTGGGATAGGAGGAAAAAAAACACTGGGTTGTTTTCATTTCTTTACTGTAAATCTATTACAATCGTCTTGTGTGGCGCTGAGCTCCGGACGCAGCGTTGCCTCTGCAAAATAGAACACCGCTTAAGAAAATGCCACATATAATAGTTAACTGTTCACACAATATAGAAATGTGAGCTATTTAAAGGTGCAGTAGGTAAGACTTATAAAACTAACTTTCTGTCATATTCCGTCAAACTGACCCTATGTTCCAGTAGAACTACATGAAGCAGGTCATTTAAAAAAAAATCCAGCTCCTCTGGCACCACCTACAGTGTAGTGTGATTTCCAAAAATCCACCGCTCCCTGTTCAGATGCACCAATCAGGGCTGGGGGGGGGGGGGGGGGGGGGGGGGCGGTATCTGGAGATTTCAACAGTTCAAATGTTCTCAGTGCTTAACTTTGAGCTACCCCAGATAAGACGACGTGCTAGAAAGAAGAAGAAAAGGTGCTATTGATGAACTTATAACAGCTACTGGGCTCACACGACAACAGATCTGTCTCCATCACATCTGATGAAGACCCTGTGATATGGATGAACATGCCAAAGTTAATGAGTGAAATAGTTTCCATTGAGTTTTGTCAAACTACACAAATTCTTTCTCTCTTTCCAAATATAGAATAGCTTTAGTTCTTCTGGCTTCTAAAAACTATCCAACTAAACTGTTGAACTGTGGTATAGAGGAGCATGTGTGGACCAGGTCTGTCTAGTGTTCCCATATCCGTAATATTCATATATGTTTGCAATCTATCTACCTAATATTGTCATTTTGTTTCTCCGTAACAGCAAATGAGCAGCATAGACTGTTGGCTTCTTTCAGCCTGCCTCAGCTCCATCCACGCTCCACCTCTTTTGTCCATTTTATGGTTTTCACATTTTTTTCCCCCACTAACGTTAGAGGCCAGGATAACTATGGTATCTACTGTTAGCTATGGTTTCACTCGAGACCAAAGTGTTGTGTGAGTCTTTGCCGAACAACGCTGCTGTGGTGCGCCACAAAAGACAATTGAGATTGGTTTAAAGAAATACCAACAAGCCAGAATGTTTTTTTCCCCTATCCCAGAATGTTAACTGACACAGCGCTGTCGTGATAGGTCTGGCATTGCAAGAGTAGGTTGCAAGCAGCTCCACAACACATTACTGTTATTAACCATTGTTCGCCTGCCTCAGTGGTGGATGCATGTGATAACAGCAAGCACCAACATACCGCCTTTCCCAGTGGAGGAATTTTGGACTTACAAATCTCCAGTCCCCCCCCCTGTAAATCTTCTGCTGCACTAATTGCTATTGACAGAACAACAGAGCAATTATATCTAGTTGACTCTTGTTCCTGTTTTGTGTGTGTTTATGACTGTGTACATGTGTGTTTTATGGCAAGCCAGCCTCACCCTCCCCAGCCCCACCCTGGACTCCTGGAAGCCTTCTGGCCCCAGGCTTGTTTTGAGTCAGATGGTTTGTTAGTAAGCGGGAAGCCCTGATGCCACAGTGTTTACTTTTCACTCAGCATATTAGATATGCCTTCACTCTACCCTGATGCTGGTATCAGCTGGGCATGTGTGTGTGTGCCTTTGTCTGCGTCTGTGCGTGCCATGCACATGTGCAAATGCTCTTGTGTGTGTGTGTGTGTGTGTGTGTGTGTGTGTGTGTGTGTGTGTGTGTGTGTGTGTGTGTGTGTCAATGTGTCGTTTCCCATGCCATCCCACTGCCAAAACTCATACACCATGAGCACTTTTATGAGTTTATCAGATGGGAATTTCATGCTAAAGTCCTGAGTCTAACCCCTACTCCTCAGTCCTTTCCTCCACACACCGTCAACATCACGTTTTATATTTATACTGGTGTCTGGCACAGATACACATCCAAGACTGTCACTGGAGATTTTATCACTCTCTCTGTAGTATGTAGTGCATGAAGTAAAATAAAGACAACAATCAGCAATATCGCCTGAAAGTTGTGATAGCCTTTGAGCAGATTACAAAATCGCTGTATGTAAACAAAATGCATTTCAGGCAATGATCTCATCCAGAGCAACGGTACAAGAAGCTTGAATTCCTGGACGGCCAAGATTACTCAAACAACTGGGAAAGAATTTCAGGAGTATGTGTGTATGCTGAAGGCAGTGGGACTGCTGTAGGGTTGCAATAAAAACAAGTGATCAAGACAAGAAATGAATAATGTGGGATGCAGGTTATTACTACAGCTGGGGGGCAGGGGTGAAGATGAAGGCAGGTTACCGAGGTTAAGTCCAAACCAAGGTTAGCAGCAGGAGGCATGATGGGTGACTATGAGATGTGGTCAGGGGATAAGACGGGTCTAGGGGCAAGCAGAGGGTGGATTTTTTTTTTCTCCCTGTAATGACAGGGTGCTGGGCAGCTGGATCCTGTTTTCCAGTGCGATCGGGGAGCGTAGCAGGGCATGGACAGCTCCGTCTGTGGGCCCTGTGTTCATTAGTGGAGCAGCACTGCAGCACTGGGGGTGATTCACAAGCATATCAAGTTAAAAAGAAATGCCTGGCCACAGAGGGATTTTCCTGCCGGGCCAGAGTGTGTGTTTGTGTGTGCGTGTGTGTGAGAGGGGGTGGTGGTGGTGGAAGAGTGAAGTGGGATGGGATCAAGGGGATGGAGTTAAGTCAACTTCAATCGGAAAAACTTCCCCGCATCGTAGGAGACGCTTAAAAGTCATCCTCGATCAGATTTTCACAAACATCCACAGCGCTCCTCTTCTCTGTCAGTTCCATAAAACATGCTGAGACATTTTGGGAGTTTTGCCCTAAATTTTTTTTGTATCTCGCCTGCTCATCTGTGATTATTTGGAGACCTGGGTCCTGTGCTTGTGTATGTTTGTCAGTGTTTTTCCCCTGACGCTGCACTGCGCCGCCGCTGGTCCAGGCACAGTGCCAGTCGATCAGGTTTCACTCTGCTTGTGTTTGCTTCTCTGACTGGCTTGGCAGAAACCAATAAACACCACAGTCCCACCCTTATACCTCCTTCTCCGTCTCACACTTTCCAAAAAAAAAAGAAAAAAAAAGAGACCATTCTTGCTCTGCCAAAGCATACAAGGCACTATGGATTCATTTTAATTTGTTCTTTTTTTTTTGAAATTCCGTGCATACTTAGAAGTAGGCAGTGTGCAACCTAACAATTAAAGCACAGTAAGATTGAGCTATTCTGTATATCACCGTAACTAGATCTATTTTTCTGTGATGCCACGAGCCTCGGCGGTCCATTTGTCTTCTGTGAGACCACAGGGTGACTTTGGGGGTGGTCGTTTGGTGTTTGAGCCCAGGCCACCTTCCGCTGACTGTTTGAATCTGGACATATCTGGATTGAATTGATGCCCCCACCTCCGTTTCTTTCATGTGGTTTTTAACTGCTGCAAGGCACATGTGGCTTTTATTGTTCTGCTCACAGTTTGACCCCCATCACACCCATTATTACAATCAAAATTGCTTTAATTTGCCAAGTACAATAAATAGAGTGAAATTTGTCCCGATGGCTCTGATGACATACCAACATGTTACTTACTAACATACTGACACATGGTGCTAGTTTTAACACAAAGATATGCAGAGCACTTTTTCAGTATGGCTGCAGCACCAGGCCCAGCGTCAGAAAGAGAGACCAAGTTCAAGAAAGTATATGTTTTGACTTGTGTACTTATTTGGTCATTTTTGTTAATTGAACATGAAGAACATGAAATTTAAGCTTTAGGCAAAAAAAAGGTAACACTTTATAATAACCATCATTAATAGATGGTAAATTGACAGTTAGTTCATCTTTAGTTAACTGTCATTTAACTGTTAGCAAACAACCATTTTACTGTTAACAAACAATGACATAATTAATAATGTTTACTAATTATTAGAGGTGCTGTTAATTAACAGTTTATTGTTACACACATTATATCCCTCATACTATATTAGGTATCTGGTAATGATTAAAACATGTTTGTAAACCTTTAAGAAACCATTTTTAAAACATCTATAAACATTACAAAAAAATAACGCAGATTAATCCATTCCATATTGACGTTTGACCCGGAGCCGTTCTAGCCTCCATTGGACTGTAAAATGAAGGAGGGAGACGAGAATGTTCTGCCTGGATCATTAATTGGAACATTTACTTCTAGAGCCACTGATATGTCTGCTCTTCTCTGTGATGCTCTGAAACAGACGATACAGGCAACACACACACACCGCTGCACGGGATGCTAGTTAACACTATACTCTACAGCAGCTAACGTTAGCCTACCGCTAGCTAGTTAACACTATACTCAACAGCTACCGCCAGTAGCTGGATTAAAAACGGTTAAAATGCTGACAGCTAACGCTAAACGGTGTAAAGTTTGACTGTGTTTTAGCCGTCGGAAAACACAACACAATGAAACTGGTGAACTACAGCCTCGTGGTGCATTTGAAGTTATTGTAAATGTCCTTTTCCCACCTGGTGGTTGTTTTTGTCGTTCAACAGCAATTTACTAGTGAAATAAGTTATTGTTATTGTTATACATTATTATTAAATCATTTAATTTTGACCATATGGCCTTAGCAATAAACAAGCCGTTCTTTAATGTCACCGACTGTTGTTTTTCTTTTTTTACTTTCTTAAAAAGTTATCGGTTCAGGCACCGTTAATTATGTATGAGATTAATTTCGATTAATTAATTACAGAGTATGTAATTAATTAGATAAATTTTTTTAATCGATTGACAGCCCTAATATATATATTTAGTTTTCTGTCGGTTAGCCTAATAGCTGGTTTGATTTGCATTGAGAGATAATCTTATGGAAAGTTCCCCATGCCAATCTCTAGGTATGGTGAAGGGGATGTGATGATGTGGGGCTATTTTAATTCCAAAGGCCAAGGGAACTTTATCAGGATGCATAGTATCCTGGATCCATGAAATAACTGGCCTTTCAAAATAAAAGTCTGCCTGCCTCTATGGGAATTTAACATAGGGGTGGACTGACTTTTGTTGTCAGCGGTTTAGACATTAATGGCTGTGTGTTGAGTTATTTTGAGGGGACAGCACATTTACACTGTTATACAAGCTGTACACTTCATACTTTACATTGTAGCAAAGTTTCTTCAGTGTTGTCCCATTAAAAGATATAATGAAATATTTACTAAAATGTGAGGGTGTACTCACTTTGAGGGTGTACTCACTTTGAGGGTGTACTCACTTTTGTGAGATACTATATATATATATACATACATACACACACACACACACACACACACACACACACACACACACACACACACACACACACACACATTGACTATGTAGGAAAATCAGTATGTATATCATCTATATCATTTGCATAATAATTTGGAACACGGTGTATATATATATATATATATATATATATATATATATACACACACTTTTTTTTAAATATAATTTAATGAAGGGCAAAACATTTATCATTGCTTCACCAAGCATTTACTAACCAATAACTATAAAAACATCAGTCGCAACTTTACAATAGTCATCCATATAATATTTATAGATGGTTTACAAAGTATTTATTAACGACTTAACAAGGTATTATAGCTATCTGTTGCAACTTTATAATAACCAGCCAGACACTGTTTATAGACGGTTTACAAACCATCTAGTAACCCTTAACAAAGTGTTAGGAATATCTGGTCCATCTATCTATGTAATGTTTATAGATGTTTTAAAAATGGTTTCTTAAAGGTTTACAAACATTTTTTAATCATTACCAGATACCTAATATAGTATATAAAGGATATAATGTGTGTAACAATAGACTGTTAATTAACAGCACCTCTAATAATTAGTAAACATTATTAATTATAATGTCATTGTTTGTTAACATTAAAATGACTGTTTGCTGACAGTTAAATGACAATTAACTAAAGATGAATTAACTATCAATTTACCTATTAATGATGGTTATTATAAAGTGTTACCAAAAAAAATTCTACTATGATAATACTCCATACATCCCTAACTGACGATGTTGGAAGCACTGTTGCGCCGTCCCGCGCTTAGCGCCGCACAATACAATTGTGATTGGTTTAAAGAAATGCCAATAAACCAGAGCACGTTTTTTCTCCCATCCTGGAATGTTGTGTGGACTCGCCAGACCCTCCTCCGCAGCGCTGTTGAGGAACGTCTGGCAAAGCGAGACTAGTGGAAAGACATGGGCCCCAAAAAATAATAATCAAAGTATATATCGTACATGGTTTCTGCCATTTTAGGTAGTTCTTATCACACTGATGTTGATTCAAGTGGTCATTTTTGCTCATAAGGAGGGTTATTGGTCGTGACCACGATACCGTGGCTCCAACCCCAATGACTACTGCACAGACTCTAGCTCTAAATGACGTCACCAGCTTAAAATGGCAACGTCCGTTGCGGGGATATTTTGTCTTCATTGTTGAATAGTTGGTTGAAGTGACGTGTCATCCATCCTTATATACAGACTTGATGCCCTACATGCTACGAGTGCTTATGTTTTGGGGAGTTTTGACAGTCTGGTCATTTGCAGTTACCACAACTGGAGTCATGAACAAGAGACAACTAACGCAGCAATCCGTTGTATAATGTATGAGAAAAGCAGCACTGTGTGTGTGTGTGTGTGTGTGTGTGTGTGAGAGAGAGCTTTCAGTGATTGAAAAGTAATGTATTGTGGGGCTCAGTGCTAGCAAGCTAAGCCAACTAGCTTCATCTTTCTGATTAAAATACAAACTTAATAGCACAATGGGTGATGCCAAATGCTGAATGTTGTAAAGAGAAATGTGCATTCTTTCAGTATTCGTAAGCTACACAGTATGACGTCCTCCAGTCAGTAGCACACTAAAGTTGACAATGTCGCAGCGCTGGCCCTCAAAGTTAGTCAACCACTGCCATGGGAAACGCCCACCCCCGTGGCCTGAAGCCGGGGTAAGACCTATTTTATAGTCTATAGGGTTAGACACAATTTTCTACAAATATGTGTAAAAATCATTTCACCCTGTTTTGAAAACTGGCACAATAGCTGCAGTATTACAAACGCTTATATTTACGCACACAAAAAGTAAGCAGAATACAAGTTTCAGGTCAACTTGCATCAAAGACAAAGATTGCGTTGCAGTAGTTTGGTTTGTTTTCTATTTAACCAAATTCTAAACACATTGTCAGCAGTCTTGCAGCCTCCTTAGCTGTATCCTGTACCAAAAAAGATTTCCATTCTACAGATCATTAATTATTACCATTTCTATCTCTCAGTTTTTTGTATGAAAAGTAATGTATGTATTTCAAAAGGCTCAGGCCCACATCTATCATGGGAAAAGATACATGCCCTTATATCTGTTAAGCTGTGAGTGGAGTTCTTTTCTTTTTCCTGTGCAAGAGCTTTTATCTCACTCTCTATCTCTGCAGACAGTACACCTCTATGCCTCCATAATGGCATATTTGCCCAAGACGTCAGTGTTTTGAGAATACACAGTTATGGACTTGTTAAGTGTGCACGTGTACTATGGCTTGCTATGTACTGTATGTGCACACGCACGCACACACACACACACACACACACACACACACACACACACACACACACACACACACACACACACACACACACACACACACAGACAGACAGACAGACAGACAGACAGACAGACACACACACATGCATGGGTAGTGTACACACATTTAGTCTAAAAATAATGGAACCGTACCAGTTGGACTAGTCTAACACAAAGAGCCTGTCATATGAAACAGAATAGAGGAACATAGATCTTCCACAGTCAGGTCAGGTTGCTTTACGTGACAATGTAACTATATTCATCTCACTCCCATGCAGTTATGCCTGGCATTTGCACAAGCAGTTTTCACATCCAACAAACCACAAGACAAAAAACTTCACTGTCTAATGACTAATTCACTAATGGTTCTTTGATGTGATTCCATGTCATATTGGACATGGAATACTAAAAGTTCTCTCATTTCAGTCCCTGGATAAATGATCCTCATTAATGTAGTTTCTGGTGATTATTTAATGGCTACGGTAGCTTGACCTCTCAGCTTCTCTCTCTAAAAAGCCATTCTAACCATATCACCCTTTCCCTCTTCTCCCCAAAAAGCCCCATAAATCACTTTCCTGTAAACAGTAGTGACACACAGCCTGATGTGTACTTCGATATATATTTTGGAGACCACAAGGCCTGAAATCTGAGCCTGCTTGTGTTTGGGAGATAAACTGTAGTGAGACATTGCGCTCACATGTGCTTTGGGTGCAGGCTTGTTCCTCTGTGTGTGTGTGTGTGTGTGTGTGTGTGTGTGTGTGTGTGTGTGTGTTTGTTGTGTGTGTGTGGTTTGTGTTGCTCACAGAGCTAAAAGTTCATGTTGTACACAGATGGCATCGAGCTAATTTGTTCTTATTGTTACAAATGATGTTGTCGTACTTAAGCGTGGTAATGCTACCAGTAACAATAACACAGCTTCAGACCGGGCCGTGGCTGGAGCAGCTGCGTGACGCCACTGCAGGCCTGGCTGGCTGTAGAGAGTTACTCAGTGGGAATGGTTCTCGGTGTAAACACACTCTTGACAGGACATATGGCATGGGCCTGTCGACAAACCTACAGGTATGTCAGTCAAATAACATTCACCTGGTAGCACAAATAACTTTTAGTTATTATGCTTTACAATAAACATCCACACCTCAGACACATTTGAATTTCAGATCTGGGAGATGCTTTTATCCACACAAAGAGTACAATGGCAGTATCAGATAGCACTGCTAACTTAAGCAATTAATAATGAGTGCTGGCACACTGACAACAATTTTAACAAATATATACCCACACTGTTATTTTTTTTTATTATTATTTAATAGAGAGAGGTCCATGAGAAGCCAACTGTGAGAAGTCCTTTCAGACGTGCAACTCATTATGTAAACGTGATGGAAATTAAATATCGGTCTCATGTCTGAATACGTCACTTTTATGTTAGTCTGTATCCACGACCTTCCGGGATTGCTCCATTGCTGCCGGAAATTGAACAGTATGTCTTTCTTTTCGGCTGGATGTCCCATTACCTTACACTTTCTTTGTGTTGGATTTTTAAACTCCGGTGGATTTATAAGGACTACTTTTGAACGTACACATGTTCCATCAAAACAAGTTCCTTCCCGAGGCTATTTTGCAGCGACACGGGGCTCCGTCTGGCGCTTAGCGCCCATGACGATTGTGATTGGTTTAAAGAAATGCCAATAAACCAGAGCACGTTTTTCTCCCATCCTGGAATGCTGTGTGGACTAGTCAGACCCTCCTCCGCAGCGCTGTGGAGGAAGGTCTGGCAATGCAAGACTACATTTACATTAAAGTCATGTTGTGTAGGTTTATGTTCTCCTGTTTTGATTGTGTATGTTTCTGCTGATGGTGTATGTTTCTGTTTTTCCTGTTTTGATTGTGTATTATTCTGATTATTGTATATGTTTCTGTTTCCTGTTTTATTTTGGTAGTCTGGTTTTCTGTCTTGTCTTGTCTTGCTTTACTTCCTGTCTTTTAGTTTTCCGGCCCGTGTGATTGTCTAATGTGTTCCACTTGTTCCCCAGCCCTAGTGTCACCTGTCCCGTGTTTGCTCGTTACCTGGTGTATTTAGTCTTTGTGTTCCCTTTATCTTGTGTCAGATCGTTGTAGTGTTTTTGTGTGTCAGTTTCAGTCGGCTTCTGTGCTGTCTTTTTGTCCTTGGATTTCTTTTCTTCTCCAGTTCCTGTTTTTTGATTACCTTTGTTTTTTGGATTTCCTGTTCTCTGGTCCCCTACATTCTGGAATTAGTTTTTTGTCTGCTGCACTCAGGACTCCTTTTGTTGGTGTGTACTTTGTTTTTTGTGTGTGAAATAAATCCCCTACTCTCTGCTTTTGGGTCAATCTCTATAAACAGATATGAATGCAGAACCTGTAGGCAACGGGACAAGAATTTGGTATCTGAAGCATTCTGGTTTCCGTTTGTTGTCCGTTTGTAGACTGAGTAGTAGTACGCTTAAATCATCAGGCCAACAATAGATGGGTTCCATGATTACTGTTTGGGTAGTTAGGGTTAGGAGTCACTGGTAAAAGCAGAGGTGAGTGTCCCTGCTCTCACAGTGGCCATTAATTAAAGGTACACTGTGGAATGTTTGACCGATAGCAGCGCTGTAGAACAATGTTTTAATGAGTGAGTCCCTGTTTTGTTCTCATGCACAAGTACACTGGTGACACCATACACATTCCTGCCAATGGTTTAATACCATTTAAGTATTCAACAGTTGGTGCTAATGCGCCAAGAAACTCCGTCATTGAGGAAGAAGAAGACCGCTTGCTAGTAAACGTAAATAATGCAGGTTTCAAATATTAAAAAGAAATTTGCTCTGAAAATGTTTTCTGTAGAAAGGAATTCTCCTCAACACAGTTATTAGAACTTAAGGATGCACACAATACATTTTGGTGAGAAAGACTGAATGAACAAAAAAAAAAAAAACCTTTTAAAGTTTCAACAGCAAAATAAATGTAAATATACAACACTGATGCAGCCTGTGGAAGAACAGCAGCAAATAGCTTTCCATAATGCCACAATATTTTACATTACAAACATTTACATCCTCGATATCTATGTCTACATGACAACAAGGCATCACTTGACAGATAGTTATTTAACCCTTGTGTTGTTTTCTCATCGACTGTGCAACTTTTAGTTTTTTCAACATTTTGGTTGTCTTTTCAACAGTCTTCCTGATGTTTTTGTCAGTTTTGCCGACATTTTTGAAGCTTTTCCGATGTTTTTGTCGATTTTTTTTTGCTTTATTTGTTTTTGTGGGGTTTTCCCCACGTTTTTGATGTTTTTTCCAACATTTTAGTCACTTTTTTCAATGTTCTTTTATCATTTTTTTTTCCAAATGCAATAAAATGTAATAAAACATCCAAATTCAATGAAAGTAGTGAACTGATCATGTATTTTACTTGTGAAGAACTTTGTATGGAACCATCCCTGTTACAATTTTGTTAATCGAAATCCAAATTTCTGATATAGAAACTTTTTGAAAAAGGGTCAAATTTGACCTGAGGAAAACATGAAGGTTAACATATGTATTCTAGGTCTGAAAGGGGCTTAAGAATTTGCCGTACTGTCCCACATGAGAGCCCCTTAATCATGTCCTTTTGTATGTGTGTGTGTGTGTGTGTAAAATGAACACCAACAGAGGCTTGTCATCAGGTGATAGCTGGGTCTGGATGATAACTGGCAACCGGGATCCTGAAACCCAGGAGAAGCGTTGAAAATGTCTGTGATTACAACCCATTATTAATTGTGAGAGCAACAAGCATAGACTGGAGCGATCTTTTTTTTTCTGTGCCGGCGACAAACCCAAGTTTGCCCCTTCTGTTATCTCCCTAATCCTATCTCATCCCTTTCCTGTCCGCATTGGCTCAATACTGTGGCTCTGAGCTTGACCCAAAATGGCAGAAAGGCTAGAAGAAGGGAGGAAGGAGGGATAAGTGGGGAGTGAATAAGGGGCTGGGGACAGATTTAGAGCCCTGACTGGTGGTGGCCATGAGGGGGTTCCCCATGGATCAGTCCCAGGCCCAGGTGCAGGGTTTTAATGAAGATGGTGGAGTTAGAGCGGAGGGAATATACTTGAATACCCCGTCCCCATGTGAAGTTTCACTCAACACCGTGGCCCTCTTTGACCCCAGATTAGTTTCCTCTTCCATGTTTAGAAGCAGGAAGCTGACCCCCGGCATCTCCCCCTCCGCTACCTGTACACCAAGAGATAGCCCTGTTTCCCTGGGGACAGATATTGCGGTCGCGCCTGTTGTCTGGACTGAAACCAGCTTGAATGTCTCACAACATCGAAGGTGCCCATCTGGCAGGGCAGACAGGAAGCTTTGTTCTCTATCCTGACCTATCCATCCGGTCCTTTTGTAATACAGTATCTGTCTTCATGGTACGTTGCATATTGTTTGTATTTCATGTTTTTACGTGCAATTTTCAAAAGCACGCTATTGTACTTTTACAAAAACTCTTCATGGATCATCTCCATCACAGATGTTGCTTTGTTTGTGTCTCTCCTACATTACAAATGTCCATTCTTTCCTGAAAAGACTGAGTGAATTTCCAAATGCTGAATCCCAAACAATCAGTTAATAGCATGAACTCAATGTTATCTTTTAAAATGTAATGTCAGAAAGGTTTACATGCTTGAATTTTGCACATGTAACATCTGTCCGCTTTGTGTGTGTGTGCGTTGCTTTGTATTTCTCTGATGTAACCTAATAATGAAATTCCATGTATAGAACTTGGGAGTGTGTTTGGAAGTGTATGAGGAGCTCCAGATAAGAGCCAGGGTTGACACGAGGGCATTACCACTGTTTGACCTAGATCGCTGCTTGTTTGTTTTGGTACCAAATGTGCGTTAGTGATCTCGGGCAACGGCTGGCTGCATGTCTTCTACTAATTATGCCCGAGCTGGAAATGTGTAGATCCTCAGAGCATCCGCCTCCTTCAGATTTGGGGGAGATAAGTGTGTGTGTGTGGAGGGTGCGGGGGAGGCGTGTGGGTGGTGACACTGGAAGTGGTGAAAGGGTGTTTGCAGCCTGAGAATGTGGCTGTGGTTGTACACACACCTTGTCTGCGGTTTTTCTCCATCTTTTTTCACTCTCTTCCTGGGTCGTTTTGTGTTGCCTGCCCGTGTTATCTGTCCTCATATCTTCACTGGCTTCCCAACACCTGTTGATAAAAGACATCCTCACCTGTCAGCAGCAGCCACCCAGCCACTCGTGGGCCTGATCCTCAGAAGAGCCGAAAACACTCTCTGAATGCGTCTCTCCCTCTCTTTGTAGTTACATCTCTTCTCTTAAAAAACATCCTCCGGCTTGTTATTCTGACTAAGAATTGTCTCAGAACTGAGCTAACCCAGCCACACGCGACTACACATTGTGAACATAAAACCTCAGACCTCAGAATCTCTGCCCACGTTTGGAATCGTTTTCAACTGATTGCTAGGAAACCATTTAGTTTGAGTTTCAGGCCACAAAGGATGTCTGAGAGACACTGTATTATTCATGGGGGGGGGGGGGGGGGGGGGGGGGGGGGATGTTTTTAAGTATAAACAACTTCTTTTATGTTTTATTCTACGCACATCCCGGTTTCTCTCTTCCCCCTTTTTTCCTTTTCTTCATATGGCTACTTCCTTTTAAAAACAGATGCAGTGGAGCATTAAGAAGAATAAAAGACCTAAGAAATGTCATCAGATCTAAGATTGCCTTTTGTGAAGTAGAGTGCTGCCGGTGCTGAATGTGTGTACGTAAATCACCGTGTGTGTGTTTGTGTGTGTGTGTGTTCCAGACAACGGTGTGTTAAAGACGTGTGTGTCACTAAGGTGAATGGAGGTGGCAGGGTGCTAACAGCTGGAGACAGGTTCCAAGGCAGAGAGGTTACAATTGGTGTGAATAGATGCCTTCCTAAATACCATATCACAATACACATTAAAACACACTCCCGGCCTGTGCTCCTTCGGCTTTTTTCTCCGCATGTCTTAAGATGTGTTTAAGGGTGTGTTTATGTGTCAACCACAAATTGTTTACACTTATTTTCAGAGCAACAGGCACTTGCAGTGTGTTCTGTATTGTATATGGATGAAGCGTAGGTCTTTGAAAGAGAAAAAGGAAGATTGGCAAGATCAATCTCTGATTTTCATTTTGCTGTAAAGTTTCAGTTACTCTTACACTGTAATTTCAACTTTCATAAGTCAACTTTTTCCAATTAGCCACACTTGCAGCGTGAATCTAGGGCAGGGGTCTTCAACGTTTTTTAGCCCAAGGACCCCTTAGCTGAAAAAGAGTCGTACAATATACAATATATACAATAATACATATTGTATCAAATTTAGTTGCGTAGGGCCAGGGTTGGAATTATGAGTCTCTTTAAAAAAAAAAAAAATTTGCGTGGTAAATTTTGAGCATTAAACATTTCATTTCCTGCATTCTGGTGAATTTTTATGACCTATTTACCTTTTTCTGAATCAATGTATGCTGGAAATATCTTTATGTAAAGGGAAACATAGATTACAATCCAAATACAAAAACATAATGAATATATTACAATAAGGCTCTCAGGCATTCTATATTGCTATTTATTCGACTTTTCTAATTATATCTGAGTCAGCACACATGTAGCCTAGCATCATTTACTCTTCCCTCCTCTTTTGCGTCTTTTGTTGAGGAAGTAACCTCCTTAAATATGCACATGACAATTATTCACCTCAATGATACATTATTTATTTTAATCGATTAATAAAGCCCTGGACTGTAATATTTCAGATGTGTTTGAGCAAGATTTCTGCTCATATTCAAAACGTTGTGCACATTCAAAATATATCCCATCTGTGCTCTCTGTGATTTGGAGGAGTCGTGATATTTTGAGAAAAATAAAGTGATAATAGGCTATTACAAGAATAAAGTCACTATATTTCCAAAAGACAGCAGAGCACGTCCTTTATAAACCTGAAGCTGTACAGACTACGGACGGAAGGTGCGCTGCAGCAGCTCCGTGGTCTGTGCCTCTGCTCATCTCTATTTTTACAGCGAGAGTGGACACTAAGCGACGCACAGGTCTGCTTCAAGCTCCGTGTGTTTGGGAAAAGTGCTTTATTTGTGATTGAAATAATGGTGCTGATGATTTTTAGAGACCCCCACAGGTGTATGATTGTACTGCTTTCATGGGAGCTCATCCTCTCTCTATGGGAGCTCAGCTCCCACTGGCTCCCACGTAATTTGAACCCTGCGTAGGGCGGTCTAAAGCCTTTCCACATACATTTTTATGGTGCATACAATACTAAGCCTTTAAAATAAAAATTGTTGGCATATTCATATATTCACACATCTTGTTTTATTGTTAAAATGAGGCACAGTAAAATCTTAAGCTTAACTGTGTCTGTAGATGGCTACCTTCATCATTGTTGTGTACATAAAAAAAAATATCTTTACAATTAACATGTTGGATTCATGTTAGTGTATATATTTTTTTTTTTTTGTAAACCATCGAAAAACAATTTCGCGGCCCCCCGGCAGCAACTCTGAGGACCCCCTAGGGGTCCCGGACCCCCTATTGAAGATCTCTGATCTAGGTATATGGCAGTGTCAGTCGGTCCACCACTTTGATCTAGACTGAAATATCTCAGCACCTATTGGATGGATTGCCATACAATCATGTACAGACCATCAACAATCTTTAATGACTGGTTCGTTAATAGGACAATTGTCCTATTAACTTACATTGTAGCTTGTTTCGCCGCTGCCGACTGCAGCAATTTTGCTTAATATTGGACCAATGTCAAAGATTGTTGTTCCTAACAGTCACTTAGACACCAAAACATAGGAAAATAGGTTGGAAAAAAGGTAGTTACCCTTTAAGTACATTTTCCTTATGATACGTACATACTATTACTTAAGTGACATTTTTAGTGCAGGACTTTTACTTGTAACAGAGCTTTTTTTTTTTTTTACAGTGTGGTATTAGTACTTTTACTTGAGTAAAGGATCTGAGTACTTCTTCCACCACTCACTGCCTGTTTCCTACAAGCCTCCCGTCCTGTCGCTCTGCATAGGCACAGCAAGGCTAACCTTCAGCGTACAGCTGACACCCAGCAGCCTCTGGGAGTTGACAAATGGAAAAAGCCCTGAAGATGAATGAAGCACAATCACCCGAGGTAACAAATGTTCCTAATGATTTATGCCCTGCTCGGGTTGCTTTATTTTCGCCTGGGTACAATTCTCCAGGAGGACAGTGGTGGTGTTGCAAAGCCCGGGGCTGCTCTGTGCTGATGCTCAGACAGCGAGCAGCAGACATTGACTAATGGGCTATGTGAGACCACCGCCATTGATATTTACCTCATTTCTCCTGGCCCGAGCACTGTCTCAACAACGTCAAGGCTAGCCATCATTCTTTGACTTTTTTGTGTTTCTTTTTCGAGCCTATAGGCATGGGTGATGCCAGGGGCCCCCTCGCTCGCTTCTCCGAAAGGCCCACCCATCGGTGCCCCAGGGCAGAGCAGAGCGAGGTAGAAGGTGAGAGGGAGATGGAGAGGGGAGAAGGTCAGACTCAAAGCTTCAGGCATTGTGAAGAAACACACACTTCTCTGTGTTTTCACTTGTCTGCTTGATGAACTATCATACTCACTACATGGCTGTGTGGGGGGGGGGGGGGGGGGCAGGGAGGACACATGTTTTTTATACTAAAGTCTAAGGTGTAATGGAAATAAATTGCAGTCATAAAACACCTGAAATATGGTTCAGCTGACTTCTTCTAACACCTGAGATCTGGGTTGACTTGAGGGCATTACTGTACCTCTGGTTGGTTGAGATCTATTGTTGCCTTTTTTCCCTCTTATTACACATCTGTATGTTACATTGTAGAATTCCTGAATAGAACACACATTACTAGAACACTATTTAGTATTGATTTTGTATATAGTAACTGAATAAATCAGCAAAAAATGTCCCATGCAGTTTCTGCCTGATCATGTTCACGTGATTTAACTTCACTACCAAGACTTAAAACTTACGATTATATCAAACACGCTTGATTTTGTCGGAACGTCAAGACGGGAAAAACACTGACTGAGTTTTATGACCACCTTACACCAAACGATTGAGACGACGGGAGCGCGCTCCAACTCTAGCAAGACTCTCATGATTTTATTTCAATAATGGAAATTACTCTGCGTCAGTGGAATCGCTTGAAAAGTCGTTTGGTGTAAGGTCAACATAACATGATGGCGCCATCACGAGTGTACAATGCAACAACGCGAAAGACAGAAGCCTTAGCTTTCTGCTGCAAAAAGGATGAGTGCTCTATTATAGATCCATGTCAACAGGATCATGTAAACAACGACGTCCCGCGCCCGCCGGTCTGTTCTCTAAAGGTTAAGAGGATATTATTACACTACCACCAATACTGCCAAAAACACCTCTGTTGAATGAATGGTACACCCTTGTGTATGCCAGTAGCAATATTGATTTAACTCTTATGTTCCACTGTTTTTAATGTTACAACATGTTCTGATATTAATTGTAAACCCAGGTGAGGGATTTTATGCATATGATCCTCTTAAAGGTCCCATGGCATGAAAACCTTACTTTATGAGGTTTTTTAACATTAACATGAGTTCCCCCAGCCTGCCTATGGTCCCCCAGTGGCTAGAAATGGTGATAGGTGTAAACCGAGCCCTGGGTATCCTGCTCTGCCTTTGAGAAAATGAAAGCTCAGATGGGCCGATCTGGAATCTTCCCTTTATGACGTCATAAGGGGAAAGGTTACCTCCGCTTTCTCTGCTTTGCCCGCCCAGAAAATTTGGCCCACCCTTGAGAGAGAGACATCATGGCTTACAATTGAGTGAAGCATGGCAGTTTGTCAAGGCCACACCCCTACCCTCCACCACCCACCACCCACCCTCCTCCTCAATAGCATTTAAAGCTACAGACACAGAAATGGCACATCCTAAGGAAAGCTCATTGTGGGACTGGCTCTAGTGGCTGGAATTCTGCACCAAGGCTGAATTTCGGGAAGGAGACTTCAGATACAGTATTAGGGGACCACTAAGGTCTATATAAAAGAGACTTCAGATACAGTATTAGGGGACCACTAAGGTCTATATAAAAGAGACTTCAGATACAGTATTAGGGGACCACTAAGGTCTATATAAAAGAGACTTCATATACAGTATTAGGGGACCACTAAGGGCTATATAAAAGAGACTTCAGATACAGTATTAGGGGACCACTAAGGCCTATGTAAAAGAGACTTCAGATACAGTATTAGGGGACCACTAAGGCCTATATAAAAGAGACTTCAGATACAGTATTAGGGGACCACTAAGGTCTATATAAAAGAGACTTCAGATACAGTATTAGGGCACCACTAAGGCCTATATAAAGAGACTTCAGATACAGCATTAGGGCACCACTAAGGCCTATATAAAAGCATCCAAAAAGCAGCATGTCATAGGACCTTTAAAAGATTTGCCTATAAAAAAGTTCTAAAATAATACGCTACAATCCAATTCAGCCCCCTAAAAAAACTAATCTGGGCAAAAATCTCTCTGCGTTCTCTTTTTACTTTCCTGTGAGGATATTTAGATTTACACACATGAAGCAGCTTTCTCTCTCTGTCTCTGTCTTTCACACATATACACTGTTTGTTGGCAATCAGGAAAAGCAACCACTCTGTTTGAAGCCCTAAGGCCATAAGGAAGTTCTCACGTCACTTTACTGTTTGTATGAGTTATTACCGCTTTGATATTTTGGCACAGTGCATGTGAGAGTAATGAGATTTGAAACCCTAGTTGTGAGTATAAATCTATTCTCTGATTACAAACCTCTGGCCCAGGTGGTCTCTCTCATACTCCAGACACGGACTTAACTACCGTTATGAAAAATAAGACCCACAATCCCTATTTACAGTGGAACAGTCAACCTCTCCCTTTCTCTCCCTCTCTGCCTCACTGGATGACAAATGGTCAGAGAGATATATTCATCAAGAACAGAATCATTGTGAAATAAAGCATAGTCGTTTCAAATAAGCTTTACAAATTCAGGGAAGCTCTTCACAGGAGAGGTACTAATTTGTTTTTCCAAGGAAACAAATCACCTAATTGAGAAATGGTTCCACTGAGACTTGAGTGTCAACAGAGGCGTGGCAAAATGATATAACTGATTATTCAATTGAAAGCATTAACTAAAGCAGCTGTTATAATGATAAATCATGCAGAAACCTAAACAAGCCCAGCTCAGTGGTTCACTATTAATGAATATTACCCATTTTTAACCTTTTGTGATTTATGCTCAGGTTTCTCATTGTATATTGCGTAGTGCATTTTTTACTGTACAGTACAGTACTTCAGCTTAAAGGTGCTACATGTAACAACAATACATTATTAACACATGTATTCTAGACATAAGCACTGTGAGCAAACTAGACCATTGATGGGAAAATTGGCGGGCTGTAACAATTTAAATTAAATTACCAATTAATGTTATTGGTATTGTTTAACCTTGTGAGTCTGTGTGTGTGTGTGTGTGTGTGTGTGTAATCATGGCAAAATGTGATCCTGGAGACACCTACTGCAGCGAGAACTACCATAGAGGAGATTGGAGTACTTTGCTAGGTGTTTATATGTCTGTCTGCGGCCAGATTTTGTCGCCGCAATAGCATCACAACCGTGCAAGATGCAGTCACGAAACTTTGCAGGTGTGTAGTTGAGATCAAAACGAAGATTGGTGTGATTTGAGCTATGGTGCTGGAAATACGTGGGTAGAAAGTAGGGAAGGGGCCTGGGCCCCGCTCACTTTACGTCCCTAGTAATATGTTTAGGGTCAGTGGTGGTATGTGTATTAAAAGAAAAATCTTCACTAAAAGTAAAGATGCAGTCACGAAACTGCACAGGTGTGTAACTGAGATCAAGGCTGAGTTTGAAGATGGGTGTAGTTCAAGCAAGGGCGCCACATCAGAGTGATGCCATCGCAAGATGTTGCCCTGGATTTACATTATGAGTCATGTGCAGCGTTGGGCACGTTGAGGGCAAGTTACATGAACAATGTGACTCGTAACTTTCCTTTTGCTACTCAGCACAGCTCATTCAAAGATGCCTTGAAACAAATCCAAATCCCCACACACCCACACGTCACATATTCTGTGTTCAACATGTAAAAAAGAAAAGAAAATGACACATTGTGGTTTACCAACAAGCCAGCCATCAACAGCTAGTTTAACATGAGCCCTGACAGCACACAGCACGCACAAGTCCCGTCACCAGGAGATTCATACAACTCATACAACAAAACTCAGGTAATTCCTGAATGTAGGCATGTCAGTGGCAAGCTAACTTAGAAGACACAACATATACAGTAAATAAGTTAACTTTTGAGTTGACTAAGTCTACTACCTTTCTGAAAAAAATAATCACATTACTGTACCAAGTAAGTAAGTAAGTAACACTTATTTATATAGCACTTTTAAAAACACAGTTACAAAGTGCTTCACAGACACATGCGCAATACATATGAACAAATAAATAAGAATAAGCATGAATATCAAAACGAGCAGGCGCACATATAGAGAGGTTTATGCCTTGACACAGAGGTCCAGGGTTCAAATCCAACCTGTGATGATTTCCTGCATGTCTTCCCCCTCTCTCTCACCTAGCTGTCCTATAAAAATAAAGGCAGGAAAGCCCAAAAAAAAATATAAAGAAAAGAACTGGAGGATGGTGTTGTAAGTTGGTGCATTCAGAGTTTCTTTATGGATACAAATGATTTGACCAAAATAGTGCCTTTACACAAACAGGAATAACTTCACTTCACACCACGGCTGTGGCTCAGGTGGCAGAGCGGTCGCCTACCAATCAGTCCCATGTCGAAGTGTCCTTGGGCAAGACACTGAACCCTGAATGTGTATCTGATGAGCAGGTGGCACCTTGTACACCAGCCTCGTGAATGTGTGTGAATGGTGAATGGTTCGGGTACTATGTGAAGTAGTTGTTAACACTAGAAAAGCGCTATATAAATACAGTCCATTTACTTGTATTTATTTCAAATTACTTCACTCACACACACCAGTGGTCACACATCCCTACACTCCAGGTAGGGAATGAGTCCTTACCCCTGGTGAAGGAGTTCAAATACCTTGGGGTCTTGTTCGCGAGTGAGGGGGCATTGGAGCGGGAGATTGGTTGGAGAATCGGCGCAGCGGGGCCAGTATTACATTCCCTTTATTGCACAGTTATGATGAAAAGAGAGCTGAGCCAGAAGGCAAAGCTCTCGATCTGCCGGTTAATTTTCATTCCTACCCTCACCTACCCTATGGTCATAAAGGCTGGGTCATGACCGAAAGAACGAGATCCAGGGTACAAGCGGCCGAGATGGGTTTCCTCAGGAGGGTGGCTGGCTTCTCCCTTAGAGATAGGGTGAGAAGTCATCCGTGAGGAGCTCGGAGTAGAGCCGCTGCTCCTTTGCGTCAAAAGGAGCCAGTTGAGGTGGTTTGGGTATCTGGTAAGGATGCCACCTGGGCGCCTCCCTAGGGAGGTGTTCCAGGCATGTCCATCTGGTAGGAGGACTCGGGGAAGACCTAGGACTAGGTGGAGGGATTGTATCTCCAACCTGGCCTGGGAATGCCTCGGGATCCCCCAGTCGGAGCTGGTTAATGCTGCCCCCGCGACCCGACCCCGGATAAGTGGACGAAGATGGATGGATGGATGGATGGCAGTGGTCACATGACTAGAGTTGGTGGAATATTGTTTCCCATACAGCAACACAAAAACACTTGGACGGTAGACAACATTGTGAGAAATGTGGTCTTAAAGCAACATTATGAGCTTCGAAATCATGTTGATGCTACTCTAACTTGTAATAGGGAGAGTGGTGCCTCTGTCATACCCATTCTGCACCGTGATCACCAGTTATTGCACTGATTTTGGTGAAACTAGATGATACTTAGTCGAGAAGATGTTTTTCGGGTTTTTTTCCTCTGATTTCTTTCCCTCTGATGTCTCTCAGTAATTTACTGAGTTTCCCTAATGAGCAGAAAATTTTATTTGTTGCTAAAATTACGCCAACAGTTGTCACTGTCACAGAAAAACATTGATACATATGATATGATGATACGCGGCACATATCGGTTCATTCCAAGTGCCACAAAACATTTCGAGGCCCAGTAATGACTGAGAGAGATAACCTGGAGCATTTGTCTTGATATGTCCTTGCACACGCACACACGCACGCACACACACACACACACACACACACACACACACACACACACACACACACACACACACACACACACACACACATACACACACACACACACACACACACACACAGACACACACACTGACACATGCAAAATATTTCCTAAATATTATACAGATGCTTCCAATAGAAAAACCCAGCACTTGCGTACATAGTCCCACAAACACACTCACACAGTGTATCACAGTGGTATGTTTCATTCACAGGGCCTGTGAGGAGCTGATTTATTTGGGGACTGATCATAGACTGTAAAAGGGACTAATGGGAGGACATGGAAATGTGGGCCGAGCCGCACCGGCCCTTTCATCTGCAGCCCTGTTCATCCTCACTCCCCCTGCCATTCGTCTGGGGAGATGCCTGTCACACATTCCTGTGCGGCATGTCAGAGACACCCGTTTCCCCATGCAGCCCCAGGACGGCCTTATAGACACGACCCAATGGTACACCCACTCTGTTGGAGCTAACGCCGACATCTGGACCGCAGAGACAGAGGTAAAACATGGGAGTGCACTAATACATGCTGGGCAACGTGGCTCATGTCTCAGAATGCAGCTAGTGTGGTGAGTCAAGTCAAGTAAAGTCAAGTCAATTTTATTTGTATAGCACATTTAAACAAACGACAGTTGACCCAAAGTGCTTTACAGGTAGAGCAGAGAAGGCAGAAATAGTATGCCTTAAAGATACATAATCAATTGTGCAAGGTACCATGAATATAGTTAAACAAAGGAAGAATTAAATAATGTAACATAGAATATAACAACAATGGAACAACATTTGTAAATGCAAAAAAATAAGAAAAAGAATCAAAGGGAGTTAAAAGCAAGAGAGTAAAAATGCGTCTTCAGATTTTATTTAAAACTAGCAATTGTATTACATGATTTGATATGGGGTGGGAGAGAATTCCAGAGTTTGGGGGCTACTACAGAGAAGGCTCGGTCCCCACTGGTTTTTAGGCATGTCCAGGGGATGACAAGGAGTTGTTGGGTTGTGGACCTGAGTGCCCTGGCGCCAGAGTAAGTAGACAGGAGATCGGAAATATACGGAGGGGCATGACCATGGAGTGCTTTAAAAACAAAAAGTAAAACTTTAAAATCGATTCTGAATTTCACTGGCAACCAATGAAGCTCTTTTAGTGTGGTGAGTGTAGGACTTGAATCAGGTTTTTGCTGTCATATCAGATTACACAACAATCACAGTGGCAGCTATAAAAGGCTCCAGACATCTTCTTCATTTTGTCACCACACAGGTTTTCATTGCTGTCATATCAACATTCATTTAAAATGCTTGTTGGGATACACTAATATATGCAGTGGTGGAAGAAGTATTCAGATCCTTTAAAGTATTAATACCACACTGTAGAAATACTCTGTTAGAAGTAAAAGTCCTGCATTGAAAATCTTACTTAAGAAAAAGTATTTAAGTATCATCTGGAAAATATACTTAAAAAGTAGTCAATGCAGAAAAATCCTCACACCGGAAATGATCAAAACAGATCTTTATTTAATCGTCTTATCATTTCAGCTGGACTTGTAGGCCTGCATATTGTTGTTTAATGGGATGGAGTAATTTCACCATAGGGTCGTTTGCCATGACCTCGAGCCAAACCCCCCCCCCCCCCAGAAGCTTTTGTGTCTTGGTCTAACATTGGGCGAGTTAGCGCTATGGCTTAGTGCAGTCGATAATGGACCCAAAGGTGTATCTCTTAAATTACCCCACTAATAATGCCTGGAATGGTACCAAACTCCTACAGTAGTTCAAATAAAACGAGGCATTGGAAAGTTTATAAGTACACCAGGAGTTTATTTAAATAACACTTGGCTGATGGCTTTGGTCTGTACGAGCAGATGGTGGTATACAATGAAACATACAATATACTATATAACAAAAATATGTATTCATTTAACTTATTTTTTTAAAAGTAAGTGCTGTAGTACAACTAGCAGGAGACAAGTTATAATTGAGGTAAGTTTTGAGACACTACCTTATTTAATCATTAAATTAATAAATATTTTTGTTGTATCTCTGTTCGGTGTTGTAGTTTGTAGACGGTCCCTAAGCACTCGTCTTACTGCCGTCTCACCACCGGCTGCTCGTACAGACCAAAGCCATCAGCCAAGTGTTATTTAAAAAACTCCTGGTGTACTTACAAACTTTCCAATGCCTCGTTTTATGAGTACAGAACCTATTTGTACTACTGCAGAAGTTTGGTACCATTCCTGGCATTATTAGTAATATATAAAACGTCATATTTTATAAACTACATGTGTTTTGTGTGCAAACATCTTCATTTGTAAAGGAACTAGTAAATAAAGCTGTCAGATGAATGTAGTGGAGTAAAAAGTATAATACCTCTCTCTGAAATGTAGCGGAGAAGAAGAAGAAAGTGGCATGAAAAGAAAAGACTCAAGTAAAGTACAAGTACCTCAACATTTGTACTTAAATGGAGTACTTGAGTAAATGTACTTAGTTACATTCCACCACTGAATATATGAAAGATGTGTTTCCAACAAATCCTCCTCTTCCTTTTTCCATCCTCTGCCCTAACCCATCTCCTCTCTCTGCCTCCTCATTTCCCCTCTTGTTTCCCTTCCAGTCCTGTCATTAACTGGGGATCGGGCAGAGTGAAAGTTAGATGTGACCTCTCCAACCACATTACAGAAGCGCTTAAAGCGCATGCTATTGCTGTGGCCGATGTCTGCAGGCCGCTTTGTGTTTGCATTCAAATGCCAGGCTTCAAGACAAACGGTAGTCGTTGTTTAACTGCACACATATTGACCATGTACTGTAACGCCCACAACGGTTTGCTGTTTGACTTTGCAGAACACTTGACGTGCAGTGGTGGAATGTAACTAATTACATTTACTCAAGTACTTTTCTTAAGTACAAATTTGAGGTACTTTTGTTTTCATGCCACTTTCTACTTCCACTCTGCTACATTTCAGAGAGAAATATTGTACTTTTTACTCCACTGCATTATTCAGACAGCTTCAGTTACTAGTTACTTTACAAATTAAAGGTGCTCTAAGCGATGTTGGGTAGCGTCACTTCTTGTTGAGATTCGAAGTATTGTCAAACAAAACGGAGGCTAGCTCGCCCCTCCCTCCTCCTCATCCTGTCCCCTCCCCCTCTCTTCCGCGCACACTAACCCCCACCCCCCCCCAAATCCTTCTTGTTGGTTATTGGCTGGAACACTGTTTGTTATGTTTCGTGGTGCAGGTTTTTTTGTTGCCGTTTGTGGAGCCTGGGCTATGATGTAATATGATGTTTTATTATAAATTAAACTACCCAACAATATAACGGCCTACAGCTACAGCAGAAATGATTGATTGACAGAACTGTTTGGATCGTTTCCAGTTTCTAAAAAGTGAGGATTTTTCTGAGTACTTTTACTTTTAACACTTTAAGTACATTTTCCTTATGATACTTTTACTTATAACAGAGTATTTCTACTGTGTGGTATTAGTATTTTTACTTAAGTAAAGGATCTGAATACTTCTTCCACCACTGTTGACGTGGGAGTACCTGTCCTCTCCCTGTTCTTTATGCCGTAGACATCAGGTGATACCGTGGTACAGCTTTTAATATTTTGTTGCAATTTAGATTTTTTTTTTTTTAATTCATGGGGGTTTCCTTTATAATCTGGTGGGGAAATAATGTTCCAGTTTTCTTTTCTTTTTTTCCAGGAACACTCCTAGCCGAAAAACATCTCTCGCCCCGAGGGAGACTGTCTCAGTTCCTAGGCAAATAAATAACAGCACATGCAGTCAAGACAAAACATCAATTATCCTGGAGAGAGAGAGAGAGAGAGAGAGAGAGAGAGAGACAGAGAGAGAGAGAGAGAGAGAGAGATAGAGAGAGAGAGATAGAGAGAGAGAGAGAGAGAGAGAGAGAGACAGAGAGAGAGAGAGAGAGAGAGAGACAGAGAGAGAGAGAGAGTAATGCAGTTCACACACCAATATTTTCATGTACACCCCTGTTCTGTCTTTACATGTTCCCTGCCTCTGTATTTGTGGCTCCGTTGGCGGTTTTGCTCCTGCTGATAAATGTGCATGGATTTGCGCTGTAAACTTCTGTAGTTTGCTCTGTTTGCATAAATACTGTTTAACACTTTGATGATCATCAAGGTCTTTATTGACTGATCCCTCGGCGAGAAACTGCTATTATCCCCAAAGACAACAGGAGTTCATTTTGAGTTCTGTTGACACTAAAGTCTGAGCTGAAAACCATGTCTGTGCGGTTGTTTCAGGCTCTGTCCTACTAAGTCGTCCGGTGGAGCAAATGCAGGCATGTTTCTCGACAAATTTGAGTCTGTGTATAAACTAAAGTCTTAAGCCCGGCTGACAGCACAATTTGATTTTTGAAGATGTCTCGCATGAAAGCCTCTCCACCCTATTTTAAGTAATAAGAGATTACAGGTAATCTCCGGGTAATGGCAAGTTGGCATTCCACTACAGCGGGAGCGTCTGAGGCACTGTGGGAGATGTTGTTTTTGACCTAAAAGCTGCTTAATCCTTTCTCAACATATTAATTGCTTCATTGATCAGTGCAGAAAGGACTAAACTCACCAAGATCGGGGTAAGAAGGTTTGTGTTGTTCTGTGTCACCTGTGTGTTTGTACATGTGAAGATGTGTGTGGGTGTGCATATTTGCACAGATGTGTGTCTGCTGCCTGTGTAAGCATGTGGACACATACTGTGTAATATGTAATGCAAATTGACATTCCAAACTGAGGGAAGATGTTATTTTTTATTAATTATCGTCCAGGGTGTACACCGCTTTCGTTCAATGCCAGCTGGGGTCGCCTTTAAGCCCTGTAAAGCAGGGGTCAGCTACCTTAGGCACGTGGTAGCTCAACCAATGGCACAAGCAATAAGTGTTTTTAGGACATGTTCCAATCTGCATGCAAAATGCCCTCTTTCACAGCCATTGGCAAGACCAGAGCTTGTTATTTACGGTACTTTGAATTACTTTTTCCCCATCCACATTCCGCAAAGACCCGCCCTACTATGCCTCTGATGTTCTAGTATTCTGATTGGCTACTTCTTCACAGAATGTGGCACAAAAGAAAAAAATAACACTGCCTGAGTAGGCTCACTGACTGGCACACTGATTAACAAGAACAATTAAAAATTGTACTTCATATTCAAATTTGACCCATTTTCAACGTTTTTGTATATCAGAAATATGGGACGTCGAATTAAGGTATGTTGAAGTAAGCGCCGAAAATGTCGAAAAACAGACAGAAAAGTGTAAAAAATGCTGAAAAAAGCGACCAAAACAACGATAAAAACTTCAAAAACACCGGAAGAAAATATAAAAAATGTTGGAAAAGTGACAAAATATTTCGGAAAAAGCAACAAAAACGTCAGAAAAAGCATTTTTTTTTTCTAAAGTGACCAAAACGTTGAAAAAGAACCCACAAAAACCTTGTATCTCCATATTTCCTCTTTTTTTATAAATCAATGCTATTGGTCACCCTTTACGTCTGTGGGTTTTACAAATATTTAAAAAAGTGACAAAACATTTTTGTCTGACTTCGTCTGAGGTGAATAGCTTAATAAAATAGTTTCAAATTAGCCTTTTAACATTTCCTGAAAAAACAACGGTTTTGGACGTACAAAGGTTTTCACCCGACAGCGACGATAAGCAGGCATGTAATGGATGGATAGATGCATGATGTATTTCACTTTATTTCACAATGATGTTTTTTACAACTACTAGTTGCACTTTAAACTACATGACATTAAGCTCAGGGGGTCTCCTGTCAGCAATCATTCCTGTGAAACAACCAATTACCATTTCTTTCTCACCCCGCTATGTAATCTCCACTTCCTGCAACAGGTGGGTGACATGTTTTTAAAGTCCATTGTAGTGATTTGATTTAAATGGCAGATTGCTGGAAAGACTGTAATAATAACCTCTCTCATCTGTTAGAGGCTTATGATGATGTGGAAGCTTGGTAACTAGTACAAATGAGTGTGTGTGTGTGTGTGTGTGTGTGTGTGTGTGTGTGTGTATGTGTATGCGTGTGTATGCGTGTGTGTGTGCGTGTGTGTGCGCGTGTGTGCACGTGTGTATGCGTGTGTATGCGTGTGTGTGTATGTGTGTGCGTGCGTGCATGTGTGTGTGTGTGTTTGCGTGCGTATGTGTGTGAATGCGTGTGTGCATGTGTGTGCGTATGCGTGTGTGTGCGTGCGTGCATGCGTGTGTGCATGTGTGTATGTGTGTGCGTGGGTTTGTGTGTGCACGCGTGTGTGCGCGTGTGTGTAGGCGTGCGTGTGTGTGTGTGTGAATTAGGCACACACACACTGTTTTCCACCTCATTTCCCCTTTGCCATCTCGCAGCTTGACCTGTAGGCTATCTTTCACTGTAGTAAGTGAGTCTTCAGTGGCGACCTCGGAGGAAAAAAATAAAACAGTATCAGCGTGATAAATCCTGCTGCGCCCTCTAAAAAACATTATCGAGCTGCTCTCTTACGTTCCTGATAATGTTCTGAATTCTGGAGGGAAAGCTCCTCTGTGGTCTTATTGAGTGTTTGCGATGTGTGCTTTATACTTGTGCTGCTGTGTAAGCTGCTGCCAGTTCGGGCAGATGTGAAGGATGGATTTGCCCGCGCCACTGCCAAATCACAGCTGTCTATTCAAGGTCCCAAACACCCCGAGATAAATGGTCGCCTGCAGCAATAATTCCTTGTAATTTGATTACAGTGCAACATTACTACTTGCACTCTGCAAATAAACCTGTACGGCCAAGATGGAGTGTATACAAACCCGAGTGACCTGTACACTACATAAAGTATGTACACTCACTGGTTGTTTGAAAAAGGTTTTTGGAGTGTTATGATTTAAGATAGATGAATAAGTTAAAGAGACAATTTTATTTTGTTTCCAGTTAACCCTTAGAGAACGGACCATCTCAAATAAAAACCCTAACAGCTAGAGGACGCAATAGGCTGCTTCTATTTTCTTTATTGGTACTATAATTGCCACTGTTCATCATAGCAACTGCTATAATTATCTATATGATCATATTTCTCCATATCTGTATATACTATATATTTATCAGTGTATCTGTGTCCCAACTGGCAGCGGCAGATGGCCACCCACCAAGAGTCAGAAGCTGTGTTCGAAACCGTTCCCTCATTCATTCATTCACTCACTCATTACTCCCTATATAGTGTTGATTAAATAGTGAACTACTGTGTATATGGAATGACCAAATGAGATTTCGGACACTCACTGAAAACACATTGTTGCGTGATTTGCATGAGGAGATGCGCCCGTTGTTTGTGTGACGGAGGCGGGCGCGTGCCAGCATTATGTAAACAAACCGAAACAAAAATACAGAATTCCGTGATGGACCCACGGAAGAATTCCGTGAAATGAACACGGATCGCTGAAAATTCCATGATGGGCCCACGGAAGAATTCCGTGAAATAAACACGGCCACTTAAGTTAAGGAACAGGTCGTGGGTGGGCTTACATTTCCATGACACACGGGACAACATCGGGACAGTTGAGTTTAGGAAAAGAAGAAAGTGACAGTTGGGTTTAGGAAACGTGACACGCGGGACACGATCCTCGGTCTCCTGGGTGAAAGTCCTGTGTTTGACCCATCCACCACCCCAACCAAGCTTCCTATGCGGATTTTCGGGCTTTCATACTACTCTTCTACCGCCACACGGAATTTTCACACATTCCGTGCCACCACCACGTAATGCGGTGTTAACAGTTCGTGATCATTTCATGGAATTCTGTGAGACCAGGCTGCTATTAATACATATCTGAAACAAACCAAGCACTCAGGAGGATAGTAAAAGGTTGTATATATGTTGCACATTAAATTTTAGTATTGTAGTATTAAAGTTTAGAAACAAAAGTCCGCTCCATTTTTCCTTTTCAGTTTTTTGCGGGTACTTCTGCTTCTTCTTCCCCTCCGGGAAAACACGACCGCGTTGCATTGTGGTATACGGGAGAGAATTCAAACAAAATGGCAAACACACTATATAGTGCACTATTTCCGGGATAGGGAGCGGTTTTATGCTAGGGTCTGTCCGACGTTTCTGCCTCTAAAAAGGAAGTTTTTCCTCGCCACGGTCGCACCAAATGCTTGCTCTTGGGGGGGCATTGTTTGGCCTTTATAAATTATAGAGTGTGGTCTAGACCTACTCTATCTGTAATGTGTTCTGAGATAACTCCTGTTGTGATTTGACACTATTCTTTTTGCAGCAACTAGCTTAGTCTTCTGTCTTCATTGCATTGTTTACATGTTACATGATATCATCAGGTTACGTGACACCACTGCAGATGAATTAAAATCAAAAACGCCTTTACTCTCTGCTCAGAAAAATGAGTCAGAATCAGAATCAGAAAAAGGTTTATTGTCAAGTAAGGAGCATTCTCTACAAATTTGCTTTGGTTGATGCTGCATATAGGAAAACATATTTAAACGTTAATATGAAATAAACAGACAATAAATACAGAAACAACATATATAACATATATATATAGCATATCTCAAAAACTAAAACATTTACATAGTTCAAAAAGTTATGGAGTGTTAGGAAAATAATTTGTTCATGTTTCTACTTTTAGAAGCCTTTTGGATCAATATGTTTTGTGTGTTTATTTTAGCCAAATTTGATCAAAACACAAAGGTGAATGATCCCTGTGTGCGGTCTCTTCACGATGATAAAGTTATCACATTAAAACATGGTGTTTATTCTGCTTTAGCATTAATGTGTTCCAGCCAAGAGCAGCAATGGAGGGGCTTTCCAATGCTATCCCGTGAATATCCAATAGTGTTTGTATGAGTCACCTGAAAGGTCAAAGCGGCATGTCCAATCATCGTTCAGCCTCATGCTGATTGGCTGGCTGCCTGCTCGTCATTGTTGGCTGCTCATGTTTAGCAGTAGGCTGTACTGATTTGCTATTTGGAGATTTAGACCTGTCACACACGCACACACACACACACACACACATAGTGCGTCTCACTATCTTTGTGGGGACCCGTCATTCACATAATGCATTCCCTAGCCCCTTACCCTAACCTTAACCATCCCAACTAAATGCCTAACCTTAACCCTTACCCTCACCCTAACCATAACCCAATTCTAACCCTAATCCTACAAGCAAGTCTTAACCCTCAAACAGACCTTTAACCTTGTGGGGTCCAGCATTTTGGGCCCCACAAAGCTATCCGGACCCCACAAGTATACTGGACTCCCGGTTTTTGGACCCCATGACTGTAGTTAAACAAGAACACACACACACACACACACACACACACACACACACACACACACACACACACGCACACACATACACATCCTCACACATGCACACACACACACACACACACACACACACACACACACACACACACACACACACACACACACACACACACACACACATATACACACACACACACACACACACACACACACACACACACACACGTGGTGGTTTTAAGGCAGTGGGGGTTATAGGATTATGAAGAGGAGAAGTGAAAATTCCTGTTTGGGAGATCTACAGAGGCTTAAGTTCCCCCATTGCACATGTCATGGTGGAAAAACTCCCAGGAGGAGGTGGGGATCCAAGCGTCAATCCCACACTAGGCTCACGGTAAACACAGAGGTATTCAATGACCCAAATAGTGCTCTCTGGCTTTCTTTTAGCCCAGCTTGTGTTTCTTGCTTGTGTCGCTCTGAATTGTAACGTTGCCACGCAACTATTTCTCCAATGCTTGCAGTAGCAACATAGCTGAGTATCTTTCATGACATAAAAGCCAGAGGATCATATGCTTTCACATCCATGGTTGACTGTGACTAAGCTGCAAAATCTATCTATTTATTGTAAATCCCTGTGTAAAGATGAGTCGATGGAGATCTCATGCCTAACGCTAATCTCCTTTTATAACAGAAGAAATGTACCATAGGATAACAATTTTGCAATGAGCAAATAACAGCAGCTAAAAAAAATAAAATGTAAGAATAAACAAAAATGGAACAGTTGCAAAAAGGAATTTTAACCACAATAAATGTAAAGAAAACTGAAGTGACATTCACGTTGGATGTCTTTAAACATGCAATATAAAACACGTGTACCAAACTGAACCTTTTATTCACCAGAATAAAAGCAGGTGGCACATGTGCAAAGACAGAATAGCGAGAGGGATTTCTGTCTGCCTCCATTCTTCTATGTCGGTAATACAAAGTACTAAAACAATCTACCACTCCTCTAAGAAAAGCTTCCATTTGTGTTTGGAGAGCGCTACAGAAAAAAAAGGGAACATGCATTACAAAGCAGGGGCACTTGAGTGACTAAGCTGGATGTCATCGTCAGAGAGAGAGAGAGAGAGAGAGAGAGAGAGAGAGAGAGAGACTGCAGGGGCCTGTAACAACAGAGGGAACAACACTCAACTCACTGTCAGCTGCACAGTCATCTGAAATGGCTGCGTGTGTCAACACCTCCAAGAATCACTGTTCCTACTTCAGTGTGTGTGTGTATGTGTGTGAAGGGTATAAATCAGCATGTTTTGCAGAGCTATACGTGTGCATGCATGCATGTATGTCATCATCTACAATTCTTTTATATCTTTGTGTGTGTATAACAGATGTTTTGTGTGAGTTGCATGAACGTGTCCTTACTTAACCATAAAGAAGCGGCAGTGTCTACAAAGCGTCCGAAATTCACTTTTTGACTCACCGGCCAAGTTGGCGGGTAGATGAAAAAATCCAACAGCCAAGCATATGTTTTACCGGACAAAAATTGTCACGCAAATGTTTTTTTGTGTGTAGCATACACCACAAAACTCTCTGGTTGGAGTTGCATGTCCTGCCGGTTTATCGTCCGTTAATTTTTTTTCATTTTTTTGGAAGGCCGGCTTGCTCCTGCCATAAATCCCCACATACTGGTTAATGAATTAGCCTGAGGTCAATGCTAGCTATCAGTAAACAGAAGTGACGCGGTAGCTAGCGTTCTGGTGTGTGTTTGCGTCAGTGTATGTTTATGTGTGCCTGTGTAGGCCCACCACCGCAACGTTCCAATGTGCAGACAGCAGAGGAACAGAAGAAAGTTGCTGCAGCTTCACCAAAATGTAGACTGAAAACTACTTTGGTACAAACATTTACCCGTCATGTGGCAGATAGCCTTCTGAGATTTTCTGTATTTGGCACTTGGCAAGTGTCATTATCGGACCCTGAGTGTTTAAGATGTGTAAATGTGTTTGTACATACGGTTGTGAGAATTTGCATGTTACGTGCATGTGTGCTCCTGCGTATATTATCAGCATTGTGTGATGGATGGAGCTTACAATACAATAGGAAGTAATGATAATATTATCACATTAACAATGCCTTTAATTAGCTTTAGGGTTGTGAAAATGATCTTACCCCACACCATCTGGCAGTATCACAAATATTCTGTGTATCAGCTGGTTCCAAATCTTTATTGATGCTATATGGTGTTTATACCAAGTGGCCCTAAACTCACAAGCTTCATTCCATTAAATGCTAATATTGTAGAAGACTAACACATAGTTTGCCAAGATCAGCCCGACAAGTTAGTAGTATAGTTATTTTTGGTGTGAACAAAGTTTAGCTGCACAGTCTGAATATGTTATGACTACACCACCTGCTAGTTTGTTTGCTGAATATGCTTATGGCTTTCTTGCTGAGAGTTCAATGAGAAGATCAATATCACTCTCAAATTGTTATAATAAATAGGAAGCTATAGCCAAAAGATGGTTAGCCTAGCTTAGCATAAAGACTGGAAACACGGGGGAACAGCTAGCCTGGCCACTTCCGGGATTGCTCCTGTGTTGACGGAAATTCCGCCGGATGTCCTTCTTTTCGGCCGGATGTTCGTTACCGTCCTTTTTCTTTGTGTTAGCGTTCTAACCCCTGGTGTATTTCTGAGGACTATGGTTAACTGCTCCTCAGATCTCTGCAAGGTAAATCCAGACAGCTAGCTAGACTATCTGTCCTATCTGAGTTTTCTGTTGCACGACTAAAACAACTTTTGAACGTACACATGTTCCACCAAAACAAGTTCCTTCCTGAGGCTATTTAGCAGCGGCACTGGAGCTCCGTCCGGCACTTAGCACCCCCCAAGATGATTGTGATTGGTTTAAAGACATGCCAATAAACCAGAGCATATTTTTTCTCCCATCGTGGAATGCTGTGTGGACTAGCCAGACCCTCCTCCACAGTGCCGTGGAGGAAGATCTGGCAATGCAAGACTAGTCCAAAGGTTACAAAATCACCTAGTGAAGTGGATATTTATGTAGTTTTACTAAAATGTTGAACTGGTCCTTTAAAAAGAGTGACTGCAATGAGTTGCCCTCCTTGTTTCCCGTTGTGTTGTAGCCATCAGTTTCTCTCTGTCTCTCCTTCGGCTCCATTATTTTTTCAACCACAGGATGCATCTTCTGGTTTCTGCCAAGGGAACATTGCTGTCATCGAGAGAGAAGAGGACTCCTGCTGCTGCTGCTATACCCACACTAAAATCTGGCTCCGAAACACAGCACAAACTTGTGATATGCTTATGATTATGACAAAACGTAAAAAAGGACAAGTTGTGCATGAAAAAATAATCTATTTGCAACTTTCAAAGCTTAAAAAGATCGATCTGCCAAATTGCTGTTCTAATAGTAATTGGCTTGCTAGCGGCAGAGTCTGTCCAGCAAACGACACAATGACACCAACTGGCACGTTGGTTGACCTCTTCACATGAAAGATAAATACACAGAGAATTGAATGTACCCTACACCCCATTTAACACTACCGAGGCTTAAAAAAATTCAACCACGCATGAGAACATTTGATTCTGCGGGGAGCGCTGGGCAGTGGAGGTGATGCTGAGATCAGTCTTTGGCATGCTGTGGCCCTCCGGGTCGATCAGAGTTTAGCCAAGCAACACAGGAGCAGAACAGCCTAGAACAGGATACTGTCCTTCCCTGAAAAACACCAACATCAGTCGTTTGTTCAAGCAGCAATTACGACTTATATTTACGTTTATAGTGATGGCGCCCTCTAGCGGCTGTAGTAATTATGACGGGATCAAAGCAGGAAGTAAGGGGATTCATAAGATCGCCAAATGTCTGTGTAAGGAGGGAGGTTGCGGTGGTGGACTTTCACCCAGGAGACTGGGATTTGAGTTAACCGCCAGTTTTTTTTTTTACTTTACAGAACAAACGGAGCTAAATCACATTCTGCATCACGTGTACAACCACAAGTGAAGTAGCGTCTGATTTTTACCCAAAACCATGATCATTTTCTAATTTCTAATTAGTGTTGGTGCCTAAACTTAACCAAGTAGTTTTTGCCAGGGGCAGAGCCACACAGAGCCAACATTTGGGGCTCAGCCAAAACCTAGGGGGAGTCCGTGGGCACGCTTTATTTACGGCAGCTATATGCACTATTTCAAGCCAACAAATCTGTACATTGTTTGGGAAAAACGTGATTGTTGCCAAGGAAAAGTATCATCCTGGAGAGCCTTTTGTATCCAATTGTTCTCTTCATCATTCTGAAACTATAACACAACACAACTAATTCTGAAGATGACTCATTTTCACTCCTGCAACATAAAAAGAGGCAAAAGATGTCTGATGTTACTATTTTTAAGTTGGTAACGTAGGTGGGATAGAATTTGGGTGTAGGCTAAACAACATTACTAATCTTGAAACCTACTTTTAGTAGAGTTCACAGAATGAATGACATTTCCCCAGTAACTTTTGTTCCATAGATTTGCCGATCCAGTTAGAGTGAAATGCAACAAAGTTGAAGTTATTTGATCCCTAAAATATTCTGGGCTTTTTTCTTTTCTTTTTTTTTTTACTTTATTTGTGAAGATACTGTGTAACAAAAAGGTGACATATAGAGTAAACAATACACACATAGACAGACATAATTACAGACATTCACAGACAATATATACAGCAGTTATGTTACTGTAAATGTTGGTGTGATTGAAGATTGAATGTACAAATGGGCATGTCATATATAGGGTAGTCTCACTTTGCCAGACCCTCCTCCAAAGCGCGCTGGAGGAGAGTCTGGCTACTCCACATATCCATAATCCAACAAATTTAAAATTCCAACACAAAGAAAGCGGAAGGAAATGGAAAAGACATGCATCTGACGGAATTTCCTGCAGCACCGGAGCAATCCCGGAAGTGGAACATGAAGGATATTGACTATATATAGGGTAAATGTGTGTATGGATGATGTATGGATGTATTGATGTTTGGATGACTGGCATGGTGCAGGTACATGGTAGGTTTGGTGAACCTTAGTAGAGTGGAATATAGTCTTGCATTGCCAGACCTTCCTCCACAGCGCTGCAAAGGAAAGTCTGGCGAGTCCACACAGCATTCTGGGATGGGAGAGGAATGTGCTCTGGTTTATTGGCATTTCTTTAAAGCAATCACAATCCTCTTGGGTGGAGCTAAGCACCGAGCGGAGCCACAGTGCCGCTGCAAAACAGCCTCGGGAAGGAACTTGTTTTGATGGAACATGTGTACGTTCAAAGGTTGTTTTAGTCGTGCAACAAAAAAATCACATTGGACAGATAGTCTAGCTAGCTGTCTGGATTTACCCTGCAGAGATCTGAGGAGCAGTTAACCATAGTCCTCACAAATCTACCGGAGTTTAAAACACCAACACAAAGAAAGAGGAAGGGGACGGACATCCGGCCGAAAAGAAGGACATCTGGCGGAATTTCCGGCAGAACGAGAGCAATCCCGGAAGTGGAACATCGTGGATATAGACTAGGTTGAATGTAATAATTGTGGCAGTGATGATAATAACGGAGATAATAAAATAAGAAATTCAGGTCTTTTGAGAAAACATTTGGGTCTGGAGCCCCAGATGACACCCCCTCGCTCTGCCTCTGGATTTGTGCCTAAACCTAACCAAACTGCAACCGTTTCACAAAGTTAAAATCATGTTCAAAACCGCGATGTTAAGTTCTCTGGTTTACATATGAGGTCGTATTTTCTGCCACCGATATAGGGGCACTAATTTACACGATGTTCCTCTGGGTTGTATTAAAGGGTAGGAATAAACGACCGATACCGTTCTGTGGTCCGGAGGACTTGTTGCGGAATGTTCTGCACACAGGGGTTTTCTCAGGCAAGTTGAGGGCATGGATGATCTCCATCTTCAGCCAGTGGAGGGCCTGGCGCTGGTGGGAGTGGTGCTGGTGTTAGCGGGGGCCCTGGCTCTGGGAATGAGGTCATGGCACAAGGACTCCAGCGTTCCCCCTGGGCTCTGTCGGGCCCTGAGGCTCCCTCACATCTGTGTGCTGTCTGACCCAGCGGCAGGCAGCTGCTCCCTCTCATTATAGCCCCTAATGGATGGATCCGTTTCCCTCTGACCTCATCCTGCCTCCACAACAACATCCCTCCATCGCTCCGTCCTGATACCCCTTCGTCCACACGCACAGACTCCTTTTTCTTCCACATCTGAAGCGCTGAGCTAGCACAACTTAGCCTGCAGTGGAAACCAGGCTTCAGATCACAGCCCACAAATGACAGAGTCATTATTTATACAGTGTATCAGTACAACACATATTGGGCACCTATATGTAAGTACAAGGGAGGAAGACAAGATGTAAGATATGAGGGGGTTCACAACTTTGTTTGAGAAATATAAATACATTATTTTCTATTGATAGCCTATAGTTTTTTATAGTTTTGATGTATCGTTATCTTTGTTGCTGGGGAACAAAACACAAAGGTCTGGGAAGAAGGGTGTGCTTTTACAGCTGTAGCAGTTATGTTTATGTTTTAAAAAGAATGATTGAATGCTGGTGAAATGTCACGTAGTTATGGCAGCCAATGTAGGATCCATATGTTAATCACATCTGATAAAGTAGAAACTAGATTAGCTTTTTAACATGTTTATTGGACAAAATAAAGACTTTATAAAGAATAGTGTAGTGAGCTATTCAATAAAAAAAAGGAATCAGGAATGGCCGATAGCCGTGAGTGTTTTCACCTATAGTGGCTGGTTGTAGATGCGTTTGTGTGTGTGTGTGTGTGTGTGTGTGTGTGTGTGTGTGTTTGTGTCGTCTGTGTGTGAGCATCAGTGTGTAACATTTATCTTGTGTCCAGTCCATTGAAAGGGGAAAGAAAAGGCTGGAGAAGAAAAAAAGGAGCTGTGTTCTGTGTTCCCTTCAGAGCTCTCCACCTGTGTTTGCCACTAAGTAAACAGGAGCTGTTGTCACGAGTGGAAGACAGCTTGCGGTTTGCTCTTTGGAATTGAATTTCAAGTCCTCTTTTGATTTCGCCACCGAAGGCAAAGCGAGCTATCAACACGCCCCCCCCCATCGCGGCTTCTCCCGAGGCGTGATGGATAGAATCAGTAATGTCTTGGTCTACCCCAGATATTTGTCTTGATCTTTAGCACAGGCCCGCTGCGTTTGAAGCGCTGTATGAGAGGCAGGCTCGACCAATTTTATAGGCAGGGAGTCTTTTATTTTTATTTTTATTTTTTTTTAAGCGAGCTCATCTCCTCTCATCTCATCATGTCTCCTTCTCAACTCATCTCAGACTTGCCAAGATGCAGATTGAGGAATTGCTCTTTTATCACACAGCTTCTGTGTTCATTACCGCGCAGATCACTCCCATTGGTTAGCCGCAGCACAGCAGACCTGTCAATCAACGAGTGCATCTGGTCGGGCACGCCTGATGATCAATGGCTTGAGGTGTAGATCAAGAGAGGAGAAAAAAACGGAGATGAAGAAAGAAGCAGAGGCTTGAAAGACAGAGAGAAAGTGAATTGGAGTCCATGATAATCTCTGCAGATGGAGGAGAGCAAGACAAAAAAAGAAAAAGAGGGGAGGTATTATGGGCCCTGTGATGAACCATGGGAGATCTTAAATGCATTTTAGTCATGCAATTCCTGGGATACTTGAGGGTGTGCGGCCGATAGGGGCGTGGGGCAAACAGACAGACAGACAGAAAAAGTCCAAAATAAAAATGCAGCGGCAAAACATTTGGTTGCCGGGCAACAGGGCTTCAAGCAACGGTAGTACTGAGTTATGAAGAATGGTGGTGAATGACTCGACTTCCCCGATCTGGTTTCAGGATGGTGTCAGGAGGCGGGGGGGAGACAGAGAGAGAAATGTCTCCACCTGTCCTGATTTGTCAGGGCCGCTGAACAATGACTCTGGCCGCTACAGACTTTGTCTCTCGGGGCCTGACCCTGGCTTATCAACAGGGGCTAAGGTTTAGGGGTCTCTTGTTAGTTTTGGGGTCCATCCAAGTCGTTTACACAGCATGTAATCTAAAGATGAGCTCATTATGTTGTCTTATCACATGTCTGTGAGGTGGCTCATAGGCTGAGGGGCTTGGGACAGAAAGTTGGGAAAGAGAAGACATGTGAGTGGTGGAAGCAGTACTCAGATTACTTAGTACCAATACTACTAAAAAAAGTGCATTGCAAGTTAAAGTCTTGCATTCAAAATCCTATTTAAGTAAAAATACAGAAGTACAATCAGCTAAATGTAAATGATCCAAAGCAAAAGCGCTTGTTCTGCAGAAAAATAACCCAAAAGTTATTAGTATATTATTAGATTGTTAATACTGATACATCAATGTGTAAGCAGCATTTTACTGTTGTAGCTGGTTGAAGAGGAGCTGGTTTTAACTATTTCATATACAGTTAGGTATTTTAGTCCAGTGGTTCCCAACCTGGCACTCGGGCCCTTCCTAAGGGTCACATGAGACGATTAATGGGCCAGATAACAGAAAACACAAAATTCTGCTACACAAATTCATATTAATTTGTGGACTTTTTGGACAGATAGTCTCTTTGAACTGTGTTCATCACATCATTGTGTGTGTGTGTGTATGTGTGTGTGTGTGTGTGTATCAACACATTCTATGATATCGTACAAAAACTTATGCACAACAATTCGTATGATATCTTATGAAATTACGGGGACCACCGGGCATGTGACAGTTAAGTTTAGCAGTCACTAGAGTTAGGTTTAGCCGACAAAAGATGATAGAAACGGGTTCCGTCACCGTGACAGTTCACACAAAAAGCCACAAAAAGGTGACTGTCATGCATCAACATTTAGGCATCAAAACCACTGGTTAATACAGTATCACCAGAAAGTTTGTGGTTTCTACTACCGGGACATGAACACCTGTTTTCTGGGGCACGTTGTAGAGGGAATTACAGTATGTCTAAAATAAGGCCCTAAGGCCTGTCAAATCTGACTCGAATTTATTAATTCCTGCGCCTTCTTACATCGGACTTAAGTTTACCAGAACACAAGGATCAATCTGAGATGAAGAGTTCAGTTAAGCAAAGTTTACTGAGTCCAGCATAAAAGTTACAACACAATTGTGGGTTCACAAAAACAGAGTTTAAGTTTTCCTAGCAACATACATAAAGTCAGAGCCCGGTCCCCCAGGATCTCGGTTTGAATGAACTCCTGATTTAAACTTTCCCTGTGTTTTTATTCTCTCCTCACATGGGGGTGTCTCCTAGTTTCTAGACAGAAACTGTTATCACATGCCAAGATCGGGGCCTCTGTGTGGTGCAATCTTCCGTTTTCACAACCTTCAAACAATGCCATAAAAGCCTAAACTATTTTTATGACTTAAGCTGAACTTTCTGTGCATCAGATGTCACCTGGAGTACTTTTAAACACTTCCTCAATGACTAACACAGTTATTTTGCAACGAGCACATACACACATTTTGTTAATAAAATATTTCTACAACGTTCAATCTCAAAACGTTGTGCACCGTTTCCTAAGAACGGTGTGAAACGATGTGTTATGCTTTGAGTTATGTTTTTTCTTGTTTGGTGGGTGTGTCTCTCGTTTATTGGCTGTGTCACAGGTGATACCCAATCAGCAGAGACGTGTCTGTAAACTCGTGGTAATAAAAAGGCAGAGCACTGAACAGAGCACTGAACAGGGTGTTCAACGCACCTCTGTTTCAGTTTAAAAAATCACGTTGCTACGTTTCTTCGGAGCTGAACATGGCCCTGGGTCAAAGTCTTGTGTTTCCCCTTAACTTCTTCCAGGAAACGAACTCCGCCCCCGCTTAAAAGACCTGTGTTTTGGAACCCATCCAACACCCCGACCTCCTGCCTATGCACATTTCATTTCTGGCCTTTTACAGCAGCTGTCAATATGGGGCTAACATTAATAAACACATGGAATACACACGATTTACAGTGCATTACCTTTCGTAGCTATATGTACAAAGAGTTCATGAGAACAGCCTGGTGTATATATGTGGCCCGCAGAGCTGCATCTGTCTGTCAGTCAATTTGTCAAACCCACTGACCCCCTATCAGACAGGCAGACATCAGACAAGGACAAGTGTAATCCGTATAGTTTCAACAGTTCATCCCCTCCAACCCCGTGTCACTGGGAGCATCGTCTTCCAACTCCCATCAACCCCTGTTTCACTCACTTACACTTTATTGGATATTCAAAGATTTTATTTTACATCAGCTATTCCATCATTTCAAATATCCCCCTCAGCCAAGTCTGAGCTACATTATCAGATACTGTGGAGTGCTCACACTCTACATGCCTTCACTGTGGCTGCTGCGGTCAGAGCCTAAGGCCATCTGGTTTAAACCAGGTAACAGCACTGGAGGCAGGGAGCCGGCTGAGGATCCCTCGGATGTAAAGCTGAATACCACTTCCTCAGCGAGCTGTCCAAATAAGAGGTTGAGCCCTCGAAACACAGTGTACGCTCTTATGCTGATTACAGTGAACATGCATACCAGATGGGAAGCACACATGTTGTACTGTACCGTGCAGTGAGTCTGCTTGGTATTTTTACAAATTCTAAGCATGGCATTTAGCTTGCAACATGTGCTTTTTGCTTCCGCTAACCCTCTAAATGACAGTGTCTCGGAGAGCTACACTGAGCAAGAACCAAATGTTTGCTGCTTGTTGGTATGTTGCTCAACACTGCTAAACAATTATAAGAATGAGGTTTGATTGACACAGAGCAACAACGTGTTGTTGTCCCCCCCTTTTTTTAGTATGTTAGTCTGATTGTGTGTATGGTTAGCCGTTTTATGTAACACTGGGCGTGTAACCTGTTTATTTCTTAATTTTTATTTCGAACAAAAAATAACAATAAAATAAAACATAAAAACACAATACTGTAAGTGCGTAGCAATACACCAAAAGGAAAAACAATATGTATGAAGTGTTACAAATAATATCTGTCTGTTCTTTCTGTCCGAAAAGGAGTGGGACATAGCCGATGCTTCAATTGAAACATAAAATAAAATGATTGAAAGAATGAAAGAATGAGATTTGCTCTGTCTCTCTGTGTGTTTGCATGTGTGTGTGTGTTTGCTTGCTTAAATGTGTATGTTAACTTATGTATATGGTGTAACTGGGTTTAAAGCTAGTGACTGTATATCCCTTGTGTTGTCTTCCCTTCAACCAAGTCATACGCCTTTTTTCACAATTTGTTTTTGCTTTTTCCAACGTTTTACATTTTTTAATTTTTCTTCTACACATTTTCAGCGCTTATTTCTACGTCCAATATTTTCTGATATAAAACAAAAATTTAAAACGGGTCAATGTGACCCGAAGTCAACACAAGGGATATACATGTGCGTCAATCAATCAATCAGTTAATCAATACATTTTTTATTTGTCACATAAAATAGTGCAAGGTACTATTCCAGTGAAATGTGAACATATTCAGCAACTGCAGCTTATTTCTCACATTAAATGTTTTCAGAAACACATTTCGGTGAAGTTTTTTCTTATATAAGAGAAAGTTTCGGGCCGCCATGTTGGTCTGTTTTGAAATCCGGGAGCAGACAGCCCTACGTGAAGCGTTCGTCCAATCAGGTGCCGCCATGGTGGTTGTAGGAGGGTTTCTTTGCATGTCAGTGGCCAGTGACAAGAAACTGATAACTGCTACTGGCAAGTGTGCAATGTTTGAAGCAGGGTGATCCCTGACGTCACAAAACGTCACAGTGGATACGTACCATTACAGCCACATGCCACCACCGTTCAACGCCAATCACTTGAAGCACAACTAATATTTGTAAAATAGACAATTCAGCATACATTTTGCGAGGCTGACAGAGAGGCGACTGGGTAGAGGATTCCAACACCGAGACGTAACAGTCTGCAGCTGCCGTTGTCGGAAAAACAACACAGACGGTGCGTTCACTTGAAACTCGCCTCGCCATCCTCGTGGTGCATTCAAAGTTATTGTAAAATACCCTTTTCCATCTAGTGGTTATTTTTGTCGTTTACCAGCAATTTACTGGTGAAATAAGTTATTGTTATGAGTTATTGTTAGTACATTTTTAAAAAATCATTTAATTTTGACCATATGACCTTAGCAATAAACAAGCCATTCTTAAATGTCGCCAACTGTCGTTTTGTGCTCCTTTTTTCTTTTCTTAAATATATACATATCTTTTTAAAATCTTTTTTAAAGTATCGGTTCAGGCACTGTTTAGGCACCGGCACCGGCACCGTTCTCAAAGTATCGTTTTATACCCAACCCTACCGAGGAGGGACAGAACAACTTTCGGTTCAGCTGAGGACCGAGGAGTCAAGGAGCTGTCAAATAAGGGTGATGAGATTCAGCCTATATGTTGCGTGTCCCTTTCCTGTCTCTTTCAAATGTGACATTCAATCACAGTGTGTGCTCAGGCCACATGGCATACAGGACATCGTTTCATAATGAAAATAAGGTTTGGAGAAAACTCCCAGTTCCTTCCTTCTTGGAGTTTGTGGGTGTCTGGTCGATGTCAGTGTTATGCCGACTCCACACTCGCTGTGCTGACAGCATGGGGCCTTGTCTGATAAGACAAGCCTGCTGCTCGCCTGGGCAGCCCTGTGCAGCTCCCCTGACACCTGCTGCAGCTTGCACTCTGGGAAAGATAGTGTGGAAAGCCTGACATAGATATTATCTGACCAACATTTCCTGCTATTAATGCAGAAATGTTTTGTGGCATGGATCCATCTGAGCTGTGCTTATGAGTGAAAGCTGATTTACAGTGTGTCAATTAGGGCTGCACAATATATCTTTTTTTTTATCGCCATCATGATATCAACTGGTGCAATAAACACAGTGTGAAAGGCTGCGACATATCGCGAAAAGACAGATTTTTTGTGTTAATTGAAAGATAATATCTGTAGAAAACTACACTTTATAGTACTTCAGAAATACTCAAAGCAGCACAAATGCAGAACTGAGTACACTTTAATATCTGTTTATCGTTATTTATTGTAATAATGTCGTTATTGCGATATTCAACAACGGTATTGCATATTTTCCTGATATCGTGCAGCCCTAATGTCAATGCAGCTTTGAAACTGCGTCTTTCAAAGGTAAAATTAATTATAAAATATTAATATTATGAAATCAAAAGGACCACCAGATGTTCATAATACATTCACTTTATTATTTGCCCCGATAACAATAGCAATGTCTTGAATAACTCCCTGAGTCTCATCATTTGTTCCTATATCTGTCTCACAGAAGCATCACATTTCAGTTTCCTTCTCAAGTTCTTCGCTATCAGTGCTTCATCTTGAAAGACTACCTGTCAAAAGCCTCGATTTCATCCATGACTGACTTTGTCAGCTCGCAGTAAGAAGACAGATTAATCTACTGTTTATTTAGCTTGCCAGGACAATCTGTCTCTGGCTCAGCAGAGAGTGATATTGGATCCTGCCTGTCGTACATGCCAGTAATGTCACACTGAAACTTACTTGTCAGGTACCTTTGTGTCCTGTTCCATTCATTCCCGAGTGACTAGAGTGACTGGTAGAAGAAGCTTCAACACCTTGTTTAGCAACATTACAAGCAGTCAATCAGGTCAAGGGTCAAAGGCACAGGATACAGACAAATGGAAGAAACGCTGAGAATATTCATGAACAGAACAGAAAAGTATCGATAAAGAAGTGTTTAAACCCTATAACACCAAACGTCCACTGTACTTCACTGTACCCATAAATTATATATTTTATAGTTTTTACAGTTTTTTTAACATGTAAATATCATCACTGTCAATATGTATGTATATATATATATATATATATATATATATATATATATATATATATATATATATATATATATATATATATATATATATATAACATATAATATATAACATACAATGTTACATACATTTAAAACAAGACATGGTGACATGGTGCAAGTAAAAGAATATCACTGTGTACATGTTTCATAAATTAGTGTCAAATAGAAAAACATGACTTTCCAATAACTATAGTCCATCATAGTTAAATTACATGCAGTTTAGTTATTGTGTTTCTAAGTAGTCTTGTAAAATTGGCCTTACTGGGGGCCTCCACTATGACAGTTGGCAAGCTATTTCACATTGTGATGGCTCTAAAAGTTAAAGACCTGCACACTGCATCAGTCCGGGGTTTTTTCTTTAATAATCCCATATTTATTCCATCACCCTTTGCACTCTGCACCATTTGTCTACAAATGTCATTGAGTTGTTTTGTTTCATACATATACTTTTTGACAAATATTTATATCCTTACCTAGTAGGTAATGTTCATGTTTACTGTGTTCATCTTTGTAATCCTTGTTTTAGCTGTTATGTCTATTACATATCCATGTACATTTAGAGTAATTAAAAACAGAGGCAAATTCCTTGTCTGTGTTTTCTACTTGGCCAATAGATACTTATTCAGAGTTTTTTGCTGCTTCTCCTTACCTGTTACCTTCAGTTACCCAGCTTTGGAAAAGTCGCTTTCAAAATGTAATCCACTACAAATGAATAATTATTGCTTCAGAATGTTGTTAACAAGATAATCCGCTTGATCACAATTTGAAAGCAAACCCGCATTACGCGGCTTTGTTTAATACGCAATTCTGATTGGTCAATGTCGACATTCTACGGTGTGGTATCTCTGAAAAGCAGACCGCTGCTATTAACACAATTCTGATCATAGACATGGAGCATATTGGGGGACCATTTTTTAAAAATTAATTAAATTAATATATTTTGTGTCCAATTATTGATTTCTTTGGTAAGTAGCTGTGTAATAGGGGGCATAACATAGATACCCGCTCACTCTAAATTATCCGTTACTTGATACTTTTATTGAATCCTTAACTTTCCAAAATCTGAAAATGTAATTTTTATCATCAAGACTATAATGTCTTTATTAGCGATGTGCCTTTGAATAACGGGTGCTATAAACTGGGGGTGTGGTATTTGATTACGTCAGAGTTTATCAAGCAAAAAGTGTTCACTGAAAACCATACTGAGTTGCATTATTGGAATTGTAGAATCTAGTTTCATGGGAGTTTGACCCATACTCTTTTAAGAAGTCCCTCAACTTTATGGAAGTGCAATATTAAAGCATCTTTAAACCATATTTGTGCTTAAAGTCTCACAATCAATGTTTGTTCCACTAGCATTTTATCAATCAATCAATCAATCAATCAATCAATCAATCAATCAATCAATCAATCAATCAATCAACAGTTATTTATATAGCTCTTTAAAGTATCCAAAGTGCTTTACAGAAAGTAACAACAGTAAAACATAACATACAGTAAAATCAGAAGGAATAAAAACATACAGTAAATCAGAAAAAGAATACATGAAAGCAGAAAAAAACGGAAAAAACGCTACTATGTATTAAAAGCCATTCTAAATAAATAAGTTTTGAGGTAAGATTTAAAACGGCAACGTCTGTTGTAGTGCGGATGTCAGGAGGTAACTGGTTCCAAATTCTCGGTGCTGCGGCTGTGCCTCGACTTTGGGACTTCTAAAACCAGTTGATTGGATGACGGCAATGACCATTTGTTTCAGCCAAGGGTTAAAATAAATCTCAGACATATATGCTGGAGCCAGGCCATTAATTTCCCTACAAACAAACTTTAAAATCTTAAAATTGATTCTAAAACGCACTGGGAGCCAATGGAGAGTGTAAAGAACAGGGGTAATGTGTAAGAGATGACAAACAAGTGCTCCAAACCACACTTACTGTAAACCTGCTGGGTGTAATTCAGTTCTACACAGCAGCACCTGTAGAAACGCACCTGTAGGGACACATTATAATATGGGGGGTCTGGGGGTCCTTCTCCATAAAATTGTGTCTGTCAAACACTTTATGTCCTACATTCTGGTGATTTTTTACTGCAACAATTTCTTTTTTCTGCATCAATTTATGGCACAAATGCCTTTATTTATGTAAAGGAAATTATGATTCTCCTGTATTGTTAAAAAAAATTCTGCATATTCAAAACATCACACGTGTTTCGGGATGCTTTTTTTTTTAGGAATCATGTACATCTCAATGAGAATGAGACCTTGTAAAAGCCAGAAGCTCAAAAATAAATAAATGTATCTTTTTTTTTTTCGCTCCTGTTGTGTTCTTTAACCCCCAGTGTTGCAAAGTAGACAGAGTTCTTGTCTTCCGTACATGTTCTGAGCCCCCTGAACGGTTATTTTTTACATCTTTTGGGGAGTGGGTTGTATTTCATATTTTTTCAGGGGCACAGATCTATCTCTTATAAATATTGGGAGGGGGACATATCCCCTGCATCCCCCCGAAATCTACGCCTATGTATGTAAATGTTGCATGCACTGAGCTGTTCTCATAAAGAAAAACTCCTGTTTTTAAGAACCTGGCTTCAGCTGCCAACATTAACAATGAGCAACGCCATGTTCCTCTAACATTAGCCAAGCACCAGGCCTCCTCACCCCAGTACACAGCGTTGTCAGAGAGCAGCAGGCTCAGGGTGCTGTCACTTTGAATGACTCCATGAATAGGACCGGGCCTTTTTAGAGCCCACTGCTTGGCTGTAAGCTGTTTTGACATGGACCCTAATACCTCTCTTGCACTTGGCCAAAGGGGTTTGGGTTCAGAGCCCTGTTCATGAGGAGGAAAACTGCCGTGTTTGGCAGCTCGCAGCCTGCAGAGACTAGAGTGGTGCTTTTTCTGCCTGGCTGAGAGGGAATGAGTGTGGCATGTGGCTCACACAGGGCTGGATGGATGTCAGTCACTCACTGCTGCTCATCTCCCATCTCCTCCTCGGACCATCTGTCTGTCTGGCTGTCTGGTTCAGTGGTGGAAGTAGTATTCAGATAGTAAATTAAAGCTGTCAGAAAAATGAAGGCAGGCAAAATGAACGCGGTAATAACGAGTCAACGCATGCGTGTTGTGCGATTTGGACCTCAGGCCTCTCTCTAATTTGTGAAATCAGGAAGTTATGTAACACTAACTCCGATTCAAGGGGGTAAGCTTCTCCTCGGAACGTGTATGCGCCATTTTGGTGCTACCAGGCCATCACCTCCCGTTAGCATTCCATTGACTGCCATTAATTTTGGCGCCACTTTGACAGCGAATAACTTTACATCTGAAGCGTTTAAAGACTCTATTTGTCCATTGTTTATTTCTAAAGAAACACGACAATGTATAAAAGGCTCCATTACCTTGTATCTCATAGTTATGGCGCCGTAGCAGACGTTTTTGTAAAAATAGGCTAACGATTGTGTCGTAACCACGCGACTTACTGTCGCACAGTAGAGGAATTACCATATAGTCAGGAGAAGCTCGCAGGCAGTTTCGACTTACAGTAACTGTTTAAGTTTAATTACTAATGTTAACTATCATGTTAGTGATCAGTAATTAGCCTGTGTCCATGTTATCTCCTTACATATACCTACGCTCTCCGTCTCTGCTAGATTGGGAATGATTGAGATTTCTCTTGGCACAGCTATCAGAAGACTTCCAACTTTCAGACAGGTTGCTCACGTCACATCTACATCTTCAAGCTCAGTTGGAGGCTGCTCAGTAACGCTCAGCCATCACCGGAAAAGTGCTTCTAATATCCTTCAATCCGTCAATGCTCCGATTCTCTACTGGGCACGTCTGTGCTGCGTTCCGGCTGCGTCGCTGTTTTGTTCCGTCCTCCGCCACGCGCCATTACACACCGGGCATGTGTCAGAAGCGGAGCATCTTGCTGCCCAACTCGCAGATTATATTGACTCTACAAGTCCTTTACAGAACAATTACATGTCTATTAAGCTAGTATCTACCTTCCACTCCAAGCACTCCTGCAGTTAAACTCCATGCTTTCTCTTTTCTGGTGTTGTCCTGATTAAAAAAAGATGTAATGTCTATTATGTTTTTCAACCTCCAAGATGAATCTCTCGTTGTCCGTAGTGTGGTAAAGGAGACGTAAACAATATTTGGGGGTGTCTTTTGGTAAATTGATTGGATCGTCTCGCTGTTTCACTGCCTGCCTGGCTGTCCGCGGCTAGCGTTAAATCTGACCTGGAGCTTATCTTTAGCGGAGCGGAGAGCCGCTTCGCGTATGCTTCTGGGACGCGCCGTGGCACAGCTGGTGGAATATCAAACACTGACTTGAATAGTCGGGATTTCTTACAGGGCACACCACACTCCCGGAACGCAACGCAGACGCGCCTGGTAGAAATTAGGGGTTATATAGAGAGCCGAAGTCACGCCCTTCTACTTCCGGTCCATGGGACCTATCTTTCAAAAAAATATGAACGGGAGTGAACGGGGAAAGACAAATTATTTTTTTATCCCGTTTGAATTGAGCCATGAATTACACATATGATGTTCATCAGTTTAATAGATAATTTCGCAAGTCAAGAAAGTCTCAGTTTATTGTTAAACTGTTGAAGTAGGCTATAAGATTGTGAAAATATGTAATTAGAAAGACTTCACACTTCAAAGTCGCATAGATGACGTCTTACTCAAATGAGCAGAGGATCTTGCTTGTTCTTTTGCTTATCTGCTGAAAACACTTCACTGGATAAAACATATCAGGTAAAATAACGTTACATGTGTTGTGGAACAGAGCTAAGCTAGCTAGCTAGCGAGCAAGTTGAGCATCAAGCTAGGTGACGTAAATTGTGTGAGACGAGAGATGTAGTTCACTGAGCTGTTTCACACAAAACTAAGTTGGCATATGACAAACTTATGGCAAAAATTACCATCATATTTGTAATCCAATTCAAACGGGATCAAAAAATGATTTGCCTCTCCCTGTTCACTACCGTTCATATTTTGTCCGAATTAAGGTCCCATGAGGTCCACCGGAAGGGGAGGGACTTCACCTCTCTATTAGCCAATAGCCAACACCGAGTATGCCAAGAGGAAGACGGTGACCGCCATGGATGTGGTGTACGCTCTGAGGTCTTTGGTGTTTTTTGTCCCCAACGTCTCCTCCCAGGCTGCGCGGCAATGGTTATGTTTAGGGTTAAGGTTAGGGTTAGCTGCCTGGAACGTGCCGTTGGAGGCAAAAAAACACTATCGAGCACGCTCTGAAGAGGCTGTATGGCTTCAGAGGTTCAACCTGATCCTGAATCACAAATAAAAGGCTCTTTTAAGAGCCACACATTTAATCTTAAGATAAAATGTCCTGTTCTGAGTAACAGGCTTTATTAGTTACATTTAACCAAATCAATGATCATTTAGGGCGTTTTCACACCTACCTCATTTGGTCCGGACTTTCAGACTTTTCAGTTTGATCCGAACCAAAATTACAGGTGTGAAACCTCCCCCAGACCACGGTCTGGATCAAAAGACTAAATTTTGGTCCGATAGAAAGAGGTGGTCTCGACATCTTGCTACTCAACATCACAACAACAAAAAGAGCTGCGGCAGTAGGGGAGAGCAGCAGTCAGTTGGAAAAACTCTGACACATAGAGAGGATACGAGAGGACGAGGAAGCCCGTCTACAAACAAATCAATTATAAGTATCTGGCTCACGTATGTGATGATGGCAGGACGTAGTTTTGTCACGTATAGATCATTGCTTAACTGCAGTGTGAAACCAAAAACTTACCGGATCAAATGTATCAAAAATATAAACCTTGGTTTGTAAGTTTATTTTATTAGGACAATGCACATTAATCAACATTTCTGTAAATGCGCCAGTGGTAGCTAGTCGGCTAATTTTCAACTGTAGTCCTAATTACCTAGCAAGCAATTCTTTATGGTGGGAAGAAATCAGAGCACGCGGAAGAAATCCACACAAACACGGGTAGAACATGCAAACTCCACACAGAAAGGCCCAGAACAGCCTGGATTTGAACCCAGAACCTTCTTGCTGTGAAGCAGAAGTGCTAACCACTGAGCCACTGAGTGAAAATGCCCATAAAAAGCTCAAAAGACGCAAAGCTCCTTGAGCTGAAATGAAGGGAAAAAAAGGGTCTTTTGATTGGCAAGTTTAAGTTCAAAGCCCTTTTAAATGGTTCTCTCCACAGGACTTAACCCTTGTGTTGACTTCGGGTCACGTTGGCCCGTTTTAAATTTTTGTTTTATATCAGAAAATATTGGACGCAGAAATAAGCGCTGAAAATGTGTAGAAGAAAAAGTTTAAAATTTAAAACATTGGAAAAAGCAAAAACAAATTGTGAAAAAAGGCGTCACAAATGTCAGAAAAAAAATTGTTTTTTTTTCAAGGTTGAAATGAAGACAACACAAGGGTTAAAGTGGTCATATTATGCTTTTTGGCTTTTTCCCTTTCCTTTCTATTGTGGTGTATATATTTTTGTGCACGTTATAGGTTTCCAAAGTAAAAAAGCCAAAAGTGCACCCCAAAGGGACTTACCATCTTCCAGAGAAAACACTGTTCACAAACTGCTCCAAACAGCTCTGTTGTAGTCCAGCCATAACAAACGTGCTAGCGTGGCACTCCCTCATACTCTGCAACTGACAAGCTAGCAGTCCTTACCAAGCTACTACGCAGGTAAGACTCCCAACAAAGATGGAACAGAAGTGAGATGCCTCACTCTGTAGCTAAAACAGAGAGCTCAACACACAGGGTGAAAAGAGGAGCTGCAGCAATGTGCATATACAAAAATATGGTGTTTTTTGGTACAACCTCTAAATACAATTTATAATACAAAGAACTTTAAGTTATTTGCATGTACTGCGATGTGAACTGAGTTACCACCGGAGTAGTCTCACATTGCCAGACCTTCCTCCACAGCGCTCCACAGGAGGGTCTGGCTAGTCAACACAGCATTCTGGTTTATTGCCATTTCTTTAAACCAATCACAATCATCATGGGTGGCGCTAAGCACCGGACGGCGCAACGGCGCCTCTGCAAAATACCTTCGGAAAGGAACTTCTTTTGATGGAACACGTGTACGTTCAAAAGTAGTTTTAGTCGTGCAACAGAAAACTCCGATTGGACAGATAGTCTAGCTAGCTGTCTGGATTCATGGAGTTTAGAACGCCAACACAAACAAAGCGAAAGGTGACAGATATCCGATGGAATTTCAGGCAGGAACCGGAGCAATCCCGGAAGTGGAACGTTGTGGATATTGACTACCACCGGAGTACATTGAGTTTCAAATACCACTTTAGCATTAAAAACTTGAAAAATATCCCTTTTAAAGTAGATTTACAACAGATAAAAAATGTGTGATATATTTGCGATTGGTCGCGAGATTCAATATTTTAATCGATTGACAGCCCTACTATAAATACATGGACCCACCTTACCCCCCCCCGCACACACCCATGCTGAACTCCTGTCTAAAGCAGAGTGTCAGAAGCATGAAGTAAAGTAACTGAACAGGGGGGGCCCTGTTACAACCTTTCAGACATCGTTCATTTTATGTAAGGCTCATTTAATGGTGAACTCTTCTAAAAGCAGGAGCTTTAACTTGGCCAATCATAATATTATCTAAGTAGGTCCTAGTACCTCATATTGTGCTTTTGAACAGACATGACTCCAGTTTCTTAACTTTTCCTCTACCTGCAAGCATAAAGGTGTGTGAGCATAACTATGCACAGTCTGATGGAAAATATACATCATTTAAAAAACTAAATGTGTCAATGACAGAGCCCAGGTTATGAGTTTATTCCCGCTAGGTCCTTGGTGAGTGAAAATGCATGCACTCATAAAACTGTACTATAATAAAGTTTGGAGAAACACATTCCCCAGGTAGCATGTGCTGAATATGAAAAGCTGGAAAGTCCTAAACATCTGGGCAGGTTGAGGCAGCAGTTGTGTACACTGAAATCAACAGTACAATAATATCAAAGTTATACAATAATAGCATTTGGGCAATGTTTTTTCTCATATTTTCATGTCAGTGGTAGTCGATGCATATATCAACACATATATTTGTCACTTTAAATCATATTTAAACATATTCATAATTCATATTCTCCGGTTCCCAACCCAGCTCCATACAGACTGAGCTACTTGCCACCCTGTATAGTAGTGGTGGTACCTGCAAATTAATTTTTGAAGGTGAAAAGAGTTCTGTTTGAAATGACACATTTAACAGCCACTGGCAGTTACTCAGAAATTCAACAGAAGAACATCTGCTGTACCTCTGTACTTCTAATTTTTGGTTTCTAAATCCAACATCCACTTACATTTTAGCTCTGGTTTTGGCGTCTACCGACTCATGGCAAACAGAAGTCTTTCGTTGCTGTTTGGTGCTGGTAGGTAACGCTGTGTTTATCAGAGCTTTTTCGTCAAAAACATCTGGAAACAAAGCTGATGAGAGCTGAAACAAAACAGGAAAGTTGCGGGCCATAAACCCAAAATGTGACCTTATTCATTATCATTTCATCCATCATTGAAAAATATTGATGAAAGCAGCTTTAACCCTCTGAGGACAAAAGACGCACCGGCAAGTCCAAGCGATGTTTGACAACACTCCTTCTCAAAAAGCAATATACATTGCTCTGGAACAATTTTGGGCATTACAAACAGAAAGCTGAGTTTGTTCTGAACATTTTGGTATGAAACATCAATATGAAGAAATGGAGATCAGGTTATGTGCAAAAAAAAAAAAATGTGCTTAGACCTCAGACGGTTTTAATATCATGCCTACGATTCAGTACTTACAGTTGCCTACTAACTTATGGTTCATTTTTACTGAACATTCTTAAGAATAGAGCGGAATACTGTATGTTATTCTACTTCATTTAAGAATGCTTGATTCTGATTGGCTGGGAGGAGGGCATTAACCCGGCAGGTTGCCCGCTGATTGAGCACAGCGTCGTCAAATAGTAGATCAATACGCCGCTTGTATTTTTTTTCTATCATAGAAATTTCAAACATGAGGTCCATTGTAAAAATAAACCTTGCTTAAAAAAGTTTCTAAAATGTGTCGGAAATCTATCAGAGGGTCAGTCGATACATAGTTTCGCAAGCGAGATACAATGTAGCAACTACGTTATTAAACTAACGTTAGTGATCAGATGCAGCCTTGTGTGGTTGCTATAGAAACTAATTAATGCTACAGCTGAGCTAACGTTATTCACCGTAGTTCTAAAGGGGACTACTTTTGAGGGAGATGAACTCAAACAGAGTATACATTTAATAAGCATGCAATACAATAAGAAAAAGCATAATTATTAAAGTATTTGAATTGTTTTATTATGTTGGCAACCAAGAAGTAAAATAAACGGGATAATCACCGAGAGGCAGGGCGATAAACAGTTTGATATGCCCGGCTTGTGGACGGCTTACGGCGCGGTGGTAACCCTGTTTATTGCCCTGCCTCTCGGTGATTATCCCTTACTTACTGACTACTTCTTTTTTAAATCTTTTCAATATTTGTTACTGTGACGACCTACTTATAAATTTGCAGAGACCATTGTTACCATTTGATTTTCCCAAGCAAGACAAGACACTGAAGCCCAGTTTAAGAAATGTTAACTCTTAGGAGAAACGGCTGTGGAGCCATGTGCATGTATTGAGAATGGATGTGCGGTGACTCAAACTGTAAACTGTTATTTAAATATACAAATAATCGTAATCTTAAATAAATAAAGGGCACACTGCTAAATCCTCAACAATGATAAGCCCACTGGAAGCTAAGGTAACACAAACAGTAGCGAGCCGTGCCTGCAGATAAGGCCGGTTTGATCCACTGTGTGCTCTGCAGACCAAAGGCCCTGCGATGCTGCCTCTGTGTTGATAAAAGGCAGACCACAATGAAACCACTGCAGTCAGCTACCATAGTGACTTATTCTGTCCGTCAAACATGCTTCTGATGACTTGCTTGTTTATTTATTGGTGGCTTGTCCCTTTGGAATCTGACATCTGATCCTGAGCTTACAGTAAACCCTGCGACAAAGCGGGAAAAAGTATCCTCTTTTATCTGGATATCACAGGTGAAGATATATAGACATATACACTCGCAGTATTGATAGGCTTGGAAGTTTGGATGGTATAGAACAATGTATCCTTTTATGCATTTTCATTCTAAACTTCCCAATAAGTGACTACTGACTGTAATTGTTTGTGTATGTGGTTTGCATCTATGTACATGTTGGCAGATGTCTCATGTTTATGTGATTGTGTCTAATTGCACTGAGGTAGAATTAAAATTCCCAGGAAAACTCCTAACTCAGAAAGTTTTTTCTTTTTCAAACTCACATGCCCAGTCATTATAGGTTTTGAAACAGTCTGATTTGAATATTCTTTGTACCTAAACTGATCTCTGCTGACTCACTGCTTCAAACTCAAACACACAAATGATAAGCCAAACATTTTCTCTGCCTTTCCAAGAAAGCAGAAATAAAAGCAGCTCTCCCGCCGGGAGATCAGACGGCTCAGCTATGCATTACTGCCATCTAATGGTCAGGGAGCTATAAAACATTGCACTTCCACCACAGTGTTTCAGGAACTCTGCCACTTGTTACATAATCGGATAATCCATAGCCCTGTAAAATAATTTGATATAATCATTTTCATGCACAAGATGCATATGCCCATATTAGTTTTAAATACTACACATTCTTTGCTGTTTGAAAAAAAAAAAAAAAAAGGTGAGGAAAGCCCCAATCCCATTGCTCCCCACTGTGCAACAGAGGTGGCCTCTTCCTGAAGACATTTCTTTTGTGTATGTGTGTGTTCCTCATCTTTTTATGCAAAGACACCTGCCCCAAATTATTGTTTTGTAACAATCCAAATCATGAACTGATTCAACCTTATCTGATCACGCCACCCCACCTCTTTTGTATCTGCGGCTTTAAGGCTTTTAAGTGCTTTTGTGGCTTAATTACATGTATCAAACATCAAATAATGGCTGCAGCTGGCTCGTGGCTGTGTGTGCAGTGCAATAACTCATAAACATTGCATTATCACAAAAGCAAAAAAGCACAATGGGGTTTGGCAAAGAGTATCGGTTTCACAAGCACTGGTCAAACAGAGCTCCGAATGTAAGAAAATACTGACTGAGTGGCGGCGAGGGAGACAAACACACACTTAAAAGCAGCACGTTGATACACTGTATCCGCTGTCGGAACAATTCACCTGCCGCCATCTCTCAGCGCTGCCATTCATGGCCTCGCCATCTATTTTCTGCCAGTGCAAATTGACATGTCATCACTTGACTATATTGATCAAACCTCAGGTGCAAGGTGGAGGCCCCAGCTAGACACCTAACCTTCTTTTTTTCTCTCCAAGCATTTTAGAACCTCCTCATTTCTTCAATGATATGACGCTCTCTGGCTCTTTGGAGTTCAGTGTGGGTAAACACGAAGCTGAAAGCTGCCGCTGGCTCCTTTACAAAACACTACAAAACTTGCTTTAACTGTAGCTAGCTGGCTTGCAGTGCCATACAAACAGAGCTAATGTGATCCAGGCTAACCCCTGTGCCCACGGTGGTCACACTAGTGTTGTCTGCTGACAGCTCCTGTTAAGACTCTATTGTGTGGACATAGCCGTGGAAGACAAGAGGCGAGGTAGTTAAAAGCACAAAAGGGGACATGGGTACAGACTCCTTTTCTTTCTCTCTCATCACAGCTGGCTTTTCTTCTGGCTGCTGCTGGGTCGATCATCCTCCATGAATGGGGACCCCCGAGCTTCCCCTCAGCCTTCTGAGGACAGAGGGCTGTGGGGAGTCTGGTGGGGCGGGGGCTCACCAAACTCCTGGACTGCCAAAAACAGGTGCAGGCTAAGATATGAGAGGCTCCTAATGGTGCTGACAGATAAGTGGCTCTCAGAGACTCTGGATGGAGCTCAGTGGCTTCCTCAGTCAGTCCAGTCCCGTCCCGCTCTTTCTCTGGTCGTTTGTCTCAGGCTAACTGCTGGAGCAAAGGTGTTGTTGTGCCTTGTCGCTTTGCACGCGTTCAAAGCGAAGGGAAGAGGAATAGCCATGTATTAAGGATATATCTATTTCCCTCCTATTGTTATTCACCTAACCAAAACTCAGCCAGATCCCACACAAATGGTTGCAAAGACGCATTTACGCAAATTCAAAATGTTTCAACCAAGCGAAGAATTAGCATTTTGGAAGTTTCTGAACACGTGATCACCTGTTGTAATGCAAAGTTAGAAAGTTCAGAACAGTGTATCCTTTTATGCATTTTCATACTGATCTTCCCAGTAAACGACTACTGAAGTTCTGCTAACTTGTCTTCTTTAGTTTGTAGGAATTCACACCATATTTACTCCATATAGGACACCTCTATGCAATAGAATCTCATAATCAGTTATATATCAAAATAATTCTTCTTTTATCATCAACTCAGTGTAATTAGATACTTTGGCCAGGTTTTAATTGGGTCAACGTGAATGATTCTGTTATCACTTTCATAATTATTACCTTATGAGGTTACATTTTCGTCTCGTTTTGTCGGTTTGGTCAGTTTGTTTGTCTGTCTGTCAGCAGCAGTATTGGAAGACTATTGGCCCCTAACGCTTGGTAGAAGGGTGGAGCATGGGCCAAGGAAGAACCTCTTACATATTGGAGAGGATTAATAATATATACCATATATATATATATATATATATATATATATATATTATAAAGCACAATCAGTAACTATATGTGACACCAGTAACACAGGATAGCTCACCTGGTTGAGCGTGCGCGCCATGTCTAAAGGCTCAGTCCTAACCGCAGCAGCCGTGGGTTCGGTTCTGACCTGTGACCCTTTGCTGAATCGATCTTTGCCCCTTTATCTCCCATTTCACATCTCAAGCTGTCCCGTCTAACGAAAGCCTAAAAAAATGGCAACAAAAATCTTAAACTGAACATGTCATGCAGATGCAATGTACGCATATCAGTAATTATAACTTAAAGGTACATAGACACAAATCAAAATGTAAACTTGTGACACTTGTGTCAGTAATAGTTATAGTTATAGGTCAGTCCCACTGGGAGTAAACGGAAAGTTAGAATTAATACTTATATCTTATTGAGCTTTGTGGCCGTAGAATTTTGAGAACTATTTATATCATGAAGGATATAACCTTTGTACTTTCTATCAAATTCTGTTGACCAAAATGTTTCATGTCCTTTTTTTTGGAGACTTAATCAGCCTTTCCATATTAAAAAATGCTAAAGGTGACTGAGGTCACAGAGACAAAGGCCTTTATGAGGGGAGTGGAAGCCCTGTGTGCCAGGGATGACAGATGCCGAGACGTGATTGGCCTGTTCCTGCACGGATGGGATTCGCTGTCAACAGGTCCCAATTAGTCCAATCAGAGTGGAAGGAAATGGCACAGAAAGGATACTTTGTTAGTGCCACTGTTTGTGAAGCTGTAGGCAAAAACAAAACACAATCGCTACTTCTTTCTTCCCACCCCACTGGGCCGTACCAGATTCTATGGGGGCAAATTAACTCAGGATTTTAGACTCGTTGTAGTGTCGCTTTGTTGACACATGCTGCAGCACGGGGACTACATTGTCACAGCCTTTAATGTTGCTGTTGATGTAAATATTGCCTTCTGTGTTGCTTTTGTGTTTCTGAATAGTATTCAATGGCCAGAGCTACTTCCTGACACAAATGTGTCATCGAGAGCCTTTTTAGATTGTGCATAGACACAGCAAGCAACAATCTATCCAGCAGGCTGCAGTTTATATGAAAGGTTAGTCATGTGGGAAAAATGGAATCACAGCAGCATACAGAAAACTATGAAACGGATAGTGAGTCACATATTTTGAAAATAAAACTGTGGACTGAAATAGTGAGGAAGGTTTTAAATCACTGTGGGTTATAGACAATCAGACAAAGTAATGTGGAAAATGGTATATGGTAAATGGTACAAAAATAGATGAAGTTTTGATCATTATCTTTGTTGGATTAAAATACAACCATATATCATCACTGTTGTGTGAACACCTGGTATGTCCAAAACTGTTTCTTTCCAGGAAATGAACAAAGGGAAAGGGTTAACATTACATTACATTATTATAAATGTTATATTAAACAATTTAGCTTCGACAAAGTCAGATGAAATTGCCTCTTCACTGTTAAAATGTATTTTTTTTTAAGATAATGTTATGGGGCATTACAGGCCTTTATTTGACAGGACAGCAAAGGGGAGAGAGAGGGGGAATGATATGCTGCTAAAGGCCGCAGTTTGGACTCGAACCCCCGGCTGGTGCGACAAGGACTGAGCCTCTGTAGATGGGGCACACGCTCAACCAGGTGAGCTACCCAGGCACCCCCACTGTTAACATATTTGTTAAAAATACACAGGAAGAAGTAAAGTGTGACCAGAAGCAGTGATCAATGGAAAGAAATTAAAATGACGAAATATGGAGTTACAAGGTTTATGCCCGACAGTGACAATATAACACTCTAATGTGATGTGTGTAATGCTTGCTCTTGGGGGAATTATTGGAATTGTAGGGTCTTTGTAAATTATAGAGTGTGGTCTAGACTTACTTTAAGTGTCTTGAGGTAACCCTTATGATATATTATATATTATTATATTATATATTGTTCTTATATTATGATTTCATACTATAAATAAAATTGAATTGAATTGGTCAGCTGTATACTATGCAGATAACTGAATATGTATTCACATAATTCAACACTGATAAACAGGAAATCTAATATCACGTTAGGAGGCATTTAAGCAAATACCCATCCTGGGACCTTGACCTAGAACTAACTAATCAGCCAGGGTTTAGTGAGTGATGGGACACTGACCCTTGACCTGAGGAAATCATTTAGATGGAGAGGCACTGAAGGTCTGATTCATGGTCCAAGCATCAGCGGAGGCTTGATCCTGGGGACGGCAGAGGTGAGGATGGACAGGTAATTGGGGAGGTGGAGCAGGGATGTCTTCTTTCTCTGGACCTGCCACTACCTCGTAGCTTATAGATAGGCTGTCTCAGGAGCAGAGTATAATAGTCCAATTTAAGAGTTGCATACCAAACAGTCTCGCTTTGCCAGAGAGTCTGGCTACTCCACATAGCATTCAGGGATGGAAGGAAAACGTGCTCTGGTTTATTGGCATTTCTTTAAACCAATCACAATCGTTTTGGGCAGTGCTAAGCATCGGAGAAAAGCCGCAGTGGCGCTGCAAAATAGACTCGGAAGGAACTTGTTTTGGTGGAATGTGTACGTTCAAAGGTTGTTTTAGTCGTGCAACAGAAAACTCAGATTGGACAGATAGTCTAGCTAGCTGTCTGGATTTACCCTGCAGAGATCTGAGGATAGTCCTCAGAAATCCACCGGAGTTTAAAAGTACAACACAAAGAAAGCAGACAGTAACGACATCCAGCGAAATTTATGGCGTAAAAACGGAGGAATCCCGAAAGTGGAACATTGTGGATATAGACTACGTACCAAAAGACTAAAGACCCACTTAAGAAACATAGTTGTTAAAGGGACAGTTCACCCCAAAATTAAAAATACATATTTTCCCTCTAACCTGTAGTGCTATTCATCAGTCTTCATCAGATTGTTTTGGTGTGAGTGGCCCAGTGTTGGAGATATCAACCATAGAAATGTCTGCCTTCTCTCGAATACAATGGAAGTAGATGGCACTCGGCTTGTGGTGGACAAAGTGCCAAAACAAATACGATTGAAAAACTCAATCCACAGACCTGGTTGTGAGCAGTTTCATGTAGGAACTATTTTCTTCCTACCATAGTTCTCATGGTTCATTTTTTGAGCATTTTCAAGTAAAATATATTTTTGTATGTGAACTATCCCTTTAAGTCTTAAACGTTGCTCACATGCAGCTTTAGATGAGTTATTCTGAGCTTTGCTGGAAAACCATCTGAAATGCCACAATGACTCATTGAAAAAACAGTATAATTGGACAATTTGACCAATGTCTCATCTTAGAAAAATCCAATCCAATGTACATTTTCACATCAATTGAAGTGATGCCATTGGCGTCTCACACAGAGACATTTCTAAAGACCTCTACACCAGGTTTTAGTTTGTAATTGTTGGTGTGCAGACACAGGGATCGGTGTGGATATGGTTTAGAGGTCCTGTATTATTTTGTACAGCGTATTATTTTGGGGCTGTCTGGACCCTTTAAAAACGCTCCCACTAATATTATTGAAGACGTCCTATTGGAGCATATTGTTGTGAATGGCAAGAGGAGCAGACGGATGCCAGCCTCCCATGGCCTGATCCTGGATTCCTCAGATATGGTTTTCCACTCTATAAGTGTACCATGACACATACTGATGTGTTTCCATTCCATAGTGTCGTGCAGTTGGTTTAGTAGAAATCTCAATAATGTTTTGTTTGTACAACACAACAGTGATTCAACCTACTGCCTGATCATGACAGTTTTTTTCCTTCTACCCAGCGTTTGGTTGGCCATTTTTGGAAAATAGCCTTAGAAAATGACAGATTTTATGTTTCCAACAGCTAGCATGAATAACAATATCCTCTATGACCGGAAATAGAGGGCTACTGTATGGAAAATGGTGACACTTTACTGGTCATACTGACAATGATCTCCAAAAACATCAAAGGAGATTTCTCAGCACCAAATACAAATCCAGCTCAAGTCATTTCAGCGGTTCATGTTTGTTAAAGTCCCCTTCCGCTTAAAAGTATTTTTAGGTTACAGTGGGGCTGTCCTGATTATCACACAACACAACAAACAGTGGTCCGTCTGAGGATAAGGAATTATAGTTTAATGTTGATGCATAAATGAAAAATGTGGAATTACAATTCCTTATTTCATTGGCTATTCTGGATTTTTGGGGTAATGCATTTCTCTATGCTCAGCTGAAATCTCAGTTTAACATGTGTACCTGCAACACATTCTCACTCTCCCATCGCGTAAAATACGGACGCTTGGTCATGTGCCTTTGTCGTTTTTTATTCAGGCTAAAAGTCTCCTTTAGCTCCGGGACTCTTGACGTAATTTTTGACGCTCTGGGTCGGGGCGTACTGACTGACATACATTCCTGGGGGAAAGTCCTGTGTAGTTTGACCCATCCACCACCCCAATCAACCTCCTTACGCATTTCTGTCTTTCATACTAATTGCTACCGTTGCCGCTCTTAATATTATGTCATCTTACAGCGCCGCGGTCAAGCTGCTGCTGCATACGCTAAAGGATGATTTTGCGTTGTATCTGACGCTGAGAGCCACTGCCCAAGCATTCGTATTTTACAAGTTGGGAGTGAGAACGGGTTGGTACCTGCAACCAGAATTTGTGACATCACAACTAGTGTGGAAGCCAATAATGGTCCAGTATGTAACTTAGTGGAAACATGAAACTTCCAGTGAAGTAGGAGACATCCTGTGTCCAGGAGTTACACTTTTGAAATTAACAATATTTGCATAGTCATAGATTACGGCTTTTTTAGCGAGGGAGAAGGAGTAGATGTCATTTTAAGAATTTTTTTGTGGAAAAACCACATCAGACACTTATTATTATTCAAAGCAGTCATTTTTTAAACATGACTGGAGGGGATCTTTAAAGATGTCAGTAATGTAGCACAGTTTCCATAATAGGCTCAGTGCCATTACAGCATGGTACTGATCACAGTGTGTATGTGCCTAGAAGACTCCTTCAATGGCTCAATTACCCATTTGTTAAATACTCAGTTGTTTTATAAACTCTCAGCACCTTTCCCTTTTGCATAAAACAGGATTTTTAAAAGATGGATGTATCTTGTTTGTTTATGTGCTTCATGTATTTTAATGTGGCAATGTTTAATGTTTGTTTTTATGACTGTTTAAAAGCCCTTCTAAGGACGGGCATTGGAAACTAGCAATAGCTATAAATGCTGTGATGCTGTACGTTGGAGATTTGTTATACAAATGTCTATCTCGTAGCATCTGTCCCTATTCAAATAAACATGGATAAAAAAATCTGATTGCTTAATTTAGGCACCTTGTACGTCCCTCCCAAACAACACAGAGGAACAAAAGAATGAACTGACATGCAAAACTAACTTTTCTCTTTTGATGGACCACTTTGCAAAACAGTTTAGTCTCAGGAGCGTGTGACAGCCTGAAAGAAAAAGCAGACATTGTTATGAAGTGCCAGTCACTGGTTTCAGTCATCGTGCTATCTCACTGTAAGGGGATACACTGATCTTGGAGGTTATTTTAGGGTTCACAGTCACATCTATGGACCTCAAGGAGCTCTGGTTTTTCTTTGGTACGTCTGAAGGGCGACACTGAAGAATCTCTTTAAGATCAAAGCCTGGAGATCAAACACACTGCATCCATAGGAAGAAGGAACGCAGTCAAATGGATCTCAATCATTGGCTGTCCCTACAACCAGCAGCCTAAAACCAGCAGGCCCAGGGAAGCAGTGCTATATGTAACCAGCCCCACAGGTACTGCTGTCTACCCTGCAAGGACTGTGGTACAGGACCACAAGGCCTTTTTCTTTTCCCATGGCTCTTAATCAGCAGCCCTGTACGGGCCAATCACGCACCACTGAGGCTCCTAGCTGAATCTCATGTCTCTTATTTGCTTGAAGTTGTTCTGACCCTGCTTCGTGAAGGCTGTCTCAAAGCTCTTCCTGCCCATGGGAGCTGTGGAGCTAGGATCGAGGAGGGATCTCCGAGGAGCTATGAGCGAGGATACATGAAAGCAGCCTTCCCGGAAGCCGTGCAGCTGAAATCCGTTGCTAACTCCGCCCATACAGCTGACAAATTCACGTGACGCTTCAGAGGAAAGGACGACTCATCCCTCTAAACACATTTCTTTGTCTCCCCTCTCCTCGCATGATTTCCTCGCGTCTCTCCTGTCATCCCCAGATCCTGAGTCTACAACAGGACCAGGGTAGGACCAGAGCTGGGGTTCCTACATATACTGACAGAGGATAAAAAGAACTGTGGGATAGGACTATTAATTATCAATGGCCTTCATCTCAAGGCACCAACGGTCAGCTCCATAAAGATTTTTTCTCCCCTTTTTCCAAAACATTAAGCCCAAGGCATCTTTTGTTATGGACCAAACACACAGTCTTACACAACCCAGCAGAAATGTTTAAGGGCCCTCTGAGATTTCCCCTTAAGGCGGTATTCGGAGAAAGCAGAGGGCCATATGTCATGTTATATGGAGCGGAAGAGCGACTAGTCTATCATTTGGGTTGGTAAAAAACAACAACTTGTGACCAGTAGTCAAGGATGCTTAATTCTAAGGATTTTGGTGGTTTAAAGGAGAATACCATGTACTTACTAGATTCGGGTTCAAATCCAAGACTGACCTCAACCGAAAACACAACACTGCTGCTTGTTTCAAACGCTTTAAAACAACCAATGATTATGTTTTTCTGACAAATGACCCGTTGTGTTTACTCAAATAACCTCTGTCCGAAGCAAGGCGAAAGTAACATACCAAGAGTCAGCATGTCAGTGTGTTTAAAAAAAAAAGTCACATTGCCACAATGCTTTTTCTTTCTTGCTGCAAGTTCGATGAGAAGGTCAATACCACTATCAGGTCTGTCCGTTAAGTGCAGAGCGATTAGCTTAGCTTAGCATAAAGACTGGAAGCTTGCTCTGTCCAGTGTTTAAATAATCTACCTAACAACATTTTTAAAGCTCACTATGTAACATGTTATACTTTCTTTGTTCAATCCATACACAAACTTTGGGTTTCAAGAAATAGCAAACAAAGGTTTCAAGAAATAGCACATAACTCACTTTGTTTTTGTACTTAATAAACAAATGAGACATAATGTGTTAATTGCTGAGCTTTAGAGGTGCTGGGAGGTGGATTCTGTTACCTTTGGACAGAGTCAGGCTTTCTGTTTCCCTGCAGGGACATTAAAGACATGTATATGAGGAGGTATTAATCTTCTTATCTAACTTTGGGTTAACAAGTGAATGAGCATATTTTACAAAATGTTGAACGATTCCTTTTCAGATCAGAATATGCTTGCATACATTATTTTTGCAACCGTAGTCACATTTTTAGGTTTACCTTAACTTTAGCTTTGTTGTCTTTAGCCTCTTTCTGACCAATTAGTTACAGGAACGTAGTTATAGGAACAGCCCACTTCTAAACAGTTCTACTAACTACTCTCCCCCAAAATCAGTTTTGCCATTTGCGTTCGTACTGGCCAAGTGGCCATAGGAACTGGTAGGAGGGGTAAGGGAGTGACGCAAGCACGGCAACGTGCAACAACAAACCAGCATGGACGAGGCCATCGGAATGTTCCTGTGGTGCCTTGACGGGATCCTCATAACGGAATTTGAACGGCTGCGTTTAAAGACTAGGCTGGAGTAATTAACAGAGAAACACTCCAGCGTAATCTGATCCTAATTAATATGATGGAAGAAGATAGAAGAGCACAGCGCAACAGGCAAACGAAACGACGGGTAAGTTTAACTAGCATTAACAATTAGCTGGTTGAATGAGTGATGTTTGTCTTATGAGTTAGCACACGTAGGCAAATTGCAACACACAGTGAAGAATATGTACTGTTTGTGTTTCAGATGTTGCTAGGTCACTAAGGGTTCCTATGTGGAAAAGGGAAAAGAGAAAAGAGAATGCCCTGAAGTAGGAGCTGAAAGAGTTACAGGAACTGCGGTCAGAGGAACTTAATAATCCCCCAAATTGGTCCAGTCGGAACCCGAGAAAAGAAGGGTTGTTCTAGGAACTGCTAAAATCCCTCCTGTCGGAAAGGGACTTTTGTTTTATAACCCTATGTCTATTTCTGTGTATGTACTTTGAGAGCAACAAAAAGCCGGAGTCAAATTACCTGTGTGTGTTTCCACTTGCTCGGCCATTAAAGCTGATTCTGACACTGCTTCTTGCTGTACTGAAATGCACAGAAAACCAATCCATGTCTTCATTAAGGTGTGAAGTCTAAAAAATATTTGCATTCATTCTCAAATGTCCTTATGTAGATATGGGTAGATAAAATAAACATTAATTAAAAACATCACGCTACAAAAACCTGCAGTTCATCACTGGAAAAATGTTAAGCTATAAAGTGTTTTTTCCACTAATGGTTATTCTAACTAAAACTTAATTATTTAGAGAAAGCTGCCTGAGAATGTTTTTTTCTTTTCTTTTGGTCATCATTCTGCTTCGTAACCATGCAATCTCAGAGCTTCTTATGAAAACTCAGATTCTCCAGTGGATTAGTGAGGGTTTACAGGGTAATTTCGGTTTTTTTCAACCTGGACCTTATTTTCCATGTTTGTGTGACTGATGGGAACAACAATCTTTGAAATTGTTCCAGTATTAAGCGAGAAAGCAGTGACCAGCAGCCGCAGACCGGGATGCAATGTAACCCTTTACGGCAAATGTGCACCGTCAATTTTGTCCACTAAAATTTTTTTCACAATTTTGTCCACTTGTTATTATAAGTGTCTGACATAACATTATGGAAAAGATCCTTATGGAGATAGGCCTATTTAAAAGCTCTTAAATAGCTTTTTGTTTAACCAGAAACAGCTCAAGATCCCCACCAGACTCCATTTTAAATAACTATAATTTTAGCGTGTATAGAGCCAACATATTTTCAGATGTAAATCGGTAAACTATGTGTTTATTTTAACCAAAACGAGAGTTGTGATGGTTGGAAAAGTGGATAGAAGACCCAAATGGCTTTTCGTAGTTTTATTTTGTTTCTGGTGACTTTAAATGAAGTGTATTTTACGATTGCTTATATTACTGTTTATGTACATGGTCTGGTGGCTTTAGTGAATGCAATTTCGTGGATGTTTTTTATGTTCTTACTCTTTAACAGAAAGGTCGACCTCCCTAGAAATCTTTTTCATAATGTTGTCAGAGAATATTAATCTTACACTGTGGCTTTTTTTTCGCTGACTGCCGACAGCAGCGGTCTTGCTTAATACTGGACCAATGTCAAGGATTGTGGTTTCCATTAGTCACTTAGACTCAAAAACATAGGAAAATAGGGTCCAAGTTGAAAACAACCGCAGATACCATTTAAGGGTCCTGCTTAGGAGTATCTTGATAGTTGACCCGATGATCTGACTTTTACCTTCAAGTCACGGTCTCACTTCTCTTACCTCCCTGCTCCCACTACCACTGGAGGCATTTCTACAGGTGGAGGAAGTGAAGATATCTCTATCCTGAAGCTACATTCCTCCTGTTAGTCTGACTGATCTTCTGCAAAGAGACCTTTGATGCTTAAGATGATGCACCAACTAGCTTCCTCCGTTTGAACAGTCAGGAGAAGAGCGAACACAACCACCTGCCAGTCAAACATAATTTAGTGGAAGAGCCTATCTGGCCTGAAGCATGGGGGAGCTCCCAGCTCTCAGCATACCTGTCCACCGCTGATTGAAATAAAGTTGACTGTCTGAGGGGCTGAGTGGCTCTGACAGAGCTATGAAACAGCAGGGAGGTATAGTCACATATACATAGCCCATGTTTGTGCAAGTGTGTCTGACAGAGTTTGATGTGGGCTGTTAAGCGTCTATTTCAGTGAGCGACACACCTTCCCATGGCTTTATAGGTCCCAGCGTGCAGCTAAACCAGCAACTCCTCTGTTTTTCTTCCAGCAGCGTTCAGTCCACACTGACAGGGCTTCCCTTCACTAGCCAGCTGACCACAGCACACCAAGACTGCGATTTATACATACAACAGACACAAATACATTCAGACATACAGTGCTATTGGTTGGTGAGTTATGGGATGGCATACATTGATGGAGAATAAAATATGTTTTTCTTTAGTGTGCTTTGTATGTGTAATGTGTATGAAAGTTACCACACAGATAACCTTTTTGTTATGTCTCTTCTATATTTCTGGTTAAAGGTCCCATGGGTGCTCCAGTATGTAATTTATGATCCAACAAAAACCGTTGAGACAAGGACTTACGGCCTGTGAATTGTTTGTGTTAGCTGCCCTATAAAAGAGATAACCTTGTCAGCTTCAGCAGTGTGTGTTTGTGTTTGTGTGTATGTTGTATACTCAGAAAATCAGCTGCAGTCCATATGGGCAGCCTTTCAGCTCACATCTTGCCACATCTCTGACCTGCCGCTGCACCGAGACAAACCTATTAATATTGTAAAATTAATCCACACCAATCGATCTAGGAGCTGTGGTTCATACAAATGAGAGAAAAGAGCATTAGAGATAATACTATTACTAACTCATATGAATGATATTATGTTGGACTACTAATAATATCCTCCATCCTCCATCTCTATGACAAGTGGTGGAACTTCATTCTTTGATGTCTTAAGGCACAATTACAATATTGAAAAAAAGCTAATAAATGGACCTTGCCTTAGGATTCTTTTGTGAAAATATTATTTCAAAGGTCAAGGATTAACTTTCATGCAGTTATTAGATGATGATAAAGACACATTTTAAACTATGGTCTGCAAATGCTCTTAGTTTTACAGCCCGTACTCTAGAAGCATGTCTTCTAAATGCCTAACAACGTCTATTAATGTGTCCTGTAGTTTGATTGGCAGCATATGGAGCCAACAATGACTACTGAGGGCTCATTTCCCACAGTGGCCACCCACAGAAGCACCCACCAAATGGCATTATGGATTCTGTGAGCAAGACACATTCTCCTGTGTCATTATTAGCATGATTAACATGATAAACTATCTTTGTTATTCCCATAAAATGTTCTAGTGGAAATGGTGTTCTCATCAAAATGAACCACAAAGTCTAATTTGCAGATGTACCGCAAAATCTGTAATCACTGCTAACCCTGAGGTAATTCAACGCCTCCCATGAAATATGAACAATGACTTACCACCATGGGAGACAACAGCGTGTTTTAGCTGTTTTCCCAGGCTGTTTTTAGATGTGTTATGATTGTGGGTATCAGTCATAATGCCAAGGTCATGGCTTCTAGATGGCTTTTCCACTATTAGACCTCATTATAGTTCATTAGGCCTCAGCTGCTTGTCTCTTCACCCCTCATAACACGCTCACACACATATTTATAGACACGTAACGCCTGCCCTGGATGGACAGATGGACAGTCGTATATGCACACATATGCAATACACAAACACAAATACAGCCGCCCCCTTCAAACACACCCCTACCATGCCAAATGGCAAATAGCGGTGGCTGAGTGTTCTTAGAAACTGGTGTTTGGTAAACGGAGAAGGCTGGGAGTCAAGGAGCGGAGTGGGCGAGGGCAGCAGGTGGTTCGGTTTCTGGTCCCACTGGGTGCATTTCCTCACTCTAAACCACAGGCCAAGGTAGCACGGCTGTCAGGAAAACAAGTTCATCAACAGCTTGTGACACACTGCCCCTGGACTGGGATCAGGGGGAGGGGGGGGTGGTGTGAGCGATGGGGACTGATGCAGGCCAGAGACCAATCACAGCCAAGTCAGGGTTTTTTCTGTCCCATCTCCCCGAGTAGCACAGGCCTACATCAGAGCTGACCCTTCTCTGCATGGGGCTCTGGCTTCTGTCATTAAAAACTGAACATTGTCTGCTTTCAAGACATTTAGTAAAGACCAAATGAAAGAGGGATTGAGGTTTCTGAGAAGCTAATAGTGCCTCAGTTGTAGTTAATTATAAGTCTATGAATTCTGGCTCCTAATGGGAACCAATGAAAGAAGCCGTCATTGGAAACTGTTTGGTAAAGGGCAGGCACTTTCAAAAATACTTGGCAGATGATTGGATGAACCATCTGTCTATCACGTCCGCCGTTGTTGTTTTGAAGGAACAGTCGTCAACAGTCATACCAATATCCACAAAGTTTATTGGTCTTGCATTTGCATTGGAGCTCTGAGAATGTGGTGACATCTCTAGATAGTCCATCGAGGCGAAAAACACAAGCACTTAGGTGATCATACAGGTCTTAAACAAACCCCCAGGTAAGCCAAATCTTTTTGGAAGAGAAAACCCAAGCAGATTGTAAGACTATTACCCACACAGACACAGTTTTTGTCTAATGAACGATTTTTGCCGGCATTTCAGGTGCACTCATTTCTAAACATCTCTTTGTATTTCTTGTCCAGAAAGACTTCATTGAAGTGATGTTGCCATAACTGATAGAAACTGACAAACAATATAAAAATAAGACCCAAGTAAGTAAGTCATAAATTAAAATCTTTCTTTTGATGAGGCTCAACAAACATGGGACTCTGAATCATGAAGCTGTGTGAGAATATTTAATACCTTCAAATCCGTTTTCAAGGTAATTTTTTACAAGTACCGTGTCAACCCTACATTTGAAGCTAGCCTATATTATAACAAATACAGGATAATGGTAAATGTATTGTGTAACAGAGCCACAACTAGTAGAGTCATAAATCAACTGACTGTAATATCCGTTATTGTATAAGGGTGTAGCAACAAAACCCCTGAGTGTATTGTACCAAGCAATGCTGCATTGTATTGTATATTAATTCAACCTTAATAAAAGAAAGAATGTTATTTCTTATTTCAAAAGTGACATAGTCTCACTTTCACGCATGACAGAGTTAGCAATGGTTTAACCCTCTAAGGTCTAAGGGCATTTTCACACATCTTCTTAAATTTACCTTTTTAGGGTATTTGCATATAACTGATACTGATAACTGATCCCCATGTTTTTCATATCAAAATGTTCAGAACAAACACAGCTTTCCGTATAATGAGACATAATTTTTTTCTGGAGCAATGTGTCAAGGGGTAATTTGGCGCTAAAACTGAAACGTTGAAGTTGTCTTCAAAAAGGGAAGAAACTATTTTATTGAATTGGAATGAATTTATTGAATTCAAATTCCCAATATACAATTTGTAAAATCAGACCAAGTGGGAGAGCAGTGGGATTGGTTGGTTTAACAGGTTCACGGGTCAGTGGTGTGGATGTCCTTCCCTGCTGGCAGCCATGTGCTGAGGTGTATCGGCCAGGAACTGGATGCTGAGAGGATGGGGAGGACGCAGCAGGAGGGCGACTTTTAGTGGAGGAAAGGCTGTCACAGTCAGTTAAACTGCAAGATCATAACAGCGGGAGATAAAGCAACAGTAGCAACGGAGGCTGTCTTCAGGAAATAGGAAGCTAAGAGTGATTCAACTCTGCATTTAGGAAACATTTAAGCACTGAGGCAAACATTGAAAATGAAAACAATAATTTCAGGTGTTGATAAAGTCAATGAATTCGTCATATGGTAAGAAGAAAAGTGGTCCGTCACATTTTGAAACATCAAAATTACAGAAAACTAATTAAGTGCAATCTATATAAGCTGTGTATGACTCTCTTTGAGTATGGCTATAGAACATCTTCATGTTCCAGATGTTTTTAGGGCACAGCCCACTTGCTATGAGCATAATGAGTTTGGTCAGTTGGGTTGAGTTAAAGAGAGCTTGACTAGTAGAGTCCGGGACCCCTAGGGGGTCCCTTAGAGTTACTGCAGGGGGAGGCCACCAAATTATTGTTAATTTTTTTTTTTAAACAAATTGTCCTTACATGAATCAGACATATAATTAGCAAATATAAATCAGCCTATTTGTGAAAAAAAAACAAAAAACTTGATGATATGCTTACTGGCCTATAGGTAAAGTAATCACTAAGGGCATCCCCAGATGACATTAATCCCAAAAGATTCACTTTTCCATATGTATATTTAACATTAAAACATGATTTACAAAACCATGCCAAGAATTATTATTTTAATAGCTTAGTATTCTATGCAACAAAAAAAAAGGTATGTATGAAGGCTTTAGACCACCCACATGTTATTGTAGGCCCAGTTTATTATGTAAGTTAAATGTATACAATATATGTAGTAGGGGGGTCCCTGATCCATCCTTACCATCTAGCACAGCTATCCCATAGTGAACATATGGGACACAAATTGTCTACACTGTGAACATATTGACAGGCTGCCTCCACCGTCTGCTTCTCTAACACCTGTGGGGGTTTCACAGATGCCCGCTACCTCATCCTATAGAGCTACATGCGTCAGCGTTTAAGATGAGTGACATCTTATGGAATATGTTGTCAGTTCGCCCTGCTCCAGGAAGCCAAACCATGACTCATTATCAAAATCTGATAAGTCAAAGTCCACTCGTACTGGGGATGTAATGATGCACTCAACTGACAATTCGATACGATTCACGATTTTAAGTTCACGATAAGATTTTCTCACAATTTGTTTAAACAGAATGAGTTGCAGACAAATGACTGAAAAATATTCTTTTATTTATATAAACTGCAAAACAACAGATGTGTCCTATCAACATTGTAACTGAAATAGTATTTTATCTTAAATGAAATACAAAAATAATAATTCTATTTTTATAATTTTGTTTCATTTGATCCCACATTAAAATAACTAAATAAATAGAAGAAAATAATCTCTTGAAATAAATAAACTAAGAAGACGTAGTAATGTCTGAAGTCAAACAAGTAAAATCAAGAGTAGATTACGCCCTAGTCCGTTTAAAAATTGCATTACAATTCATTTTTAATTTCAGTCCTTATGATTATTTTCGCCCAGCATGTTTCCTTGGATTAGGGTGGCACCAAAATCATTGCAGCTGTCGCCGTGGTCCTTATGCACACCCTGCTATGCCCTGTTACACCCTGCTACACTCTGCGGTGCCCTGCAGTGTCCTGCTACGTCCTTCTACGTCCTGCTACGTTGTTCTACGTCCTGCTATGCTCTGCTCTGCTCTGCTATGTCCTGTAACGCCCTGCAGTGCCTGCTATGCCATGAACTACTACAACTACTATTTCTAGTCACTGTTCCATTATCTTTATTGTGACTGTTATTGCCACTATTTATCACACCCCCAACCGGCAGCGTCAGACACCGCCTACCAAGAGCCTGGGTCTGTCCCAGGTTTCTTCCTAAAAGGGAGTTTTTCCTCGCCACTGTCACACTAAATGCTTGCTCTTGGGGGAATTGTTGGGTCCTTGTATGTTATAGAGTGTGGTCTAGACCTACTCTATCTGTAAAGTGTCTTGAGATAACTCTTGTTATGATTTGATACTATAAATAAAATTGAATTGAATTGAATTGCAACATTTACACATGAATATTGATTTTTAACCAATTCACAATGCTTCGTTACATCCCTAAGTCAAACTAATTCACCTTAACTGATTGTGCAGACAATGAGGCAATTTGTCAGCGTATTAGTTAGTCACTAACATGCTTTTGACAAGTACAACTATTGTTTCCTCTCTCCTCAAGGAATGTGCTTTATGTTTAAGAACATGTGCCTGGAAACCAAACCTGTAGGTTCAGGTTCAACTACAGTAATCTCATCCGCTCTTCTTTTGTTATCGGCCCTGGGTGGGAAGTGGCAAGAGGTTTGTTGTGTAAGAAAGCTGGGGGATGTTATGCTCGCGCTTACGTAGTTGTATAGATTGATATCATGTACATACAACCCAAGTATTGTACATCTCTGTTCCATCTCCCCACCCGTCACTGTGGAGTATCAGATATGGGCCCGGACCATTTATGAGGCTACAATGGTGCTGTCACGGTGGCTGAGATTAATGAAGCCTGTTCCTGTGGCTGGGAGGCTTTGATGGCTCGTCTCTACTGCTGCACATGTTCCCTCAGCCTGATGCTGTTGACCCCGGGGCTGCACAAGGCTGTCCTACACACTGCCTGGCCATAACTCAGCTCGCAAGGAGCTTATGTCCTGTATGACTTAAGCAGAAGTTGTCAGTTTGATGTGATAAGACAATAAAATAACATGTTTTTAGGTTAAAATCAGTATGATGAAATGATTGATACCATTACTATCAGTGGTGGAAGAAGTATTCAGCTCCTTTACTTCAGTAAAAGTACTAATACTACACTGTAAAAATACTCTGTTACAAGTAAAAGGCATTGGAAATGTTACTTAAGTAAAAGTATGTATCATCAGGAAAATGGACTTAGAGTATTCAAAGTAAAAGTACTCAATGCATCTGTTTAATCGGGTAGTTTAACAGTAGTTTAGTTAATATTAAAACAATTGTATTTCATAAGATAATGTCAGATAATGTAGTGGAGTAAAAAGTACAATATTTCTCTCTGAAATGTAGCAGAGTAGAAGGAGAAAGTGGCATGAAAAGAAAGGACTCAAGTAAAGTACAAGTACCTCAAATGTGTACTTATGTACAGTAGTATGTAAAGTACATAGTTACATTCCAACACTACTATATACGTCTTTATTTGAAGATTTTGTTTTTAATCGTGTGGATATTTTTTGCACAAAGTTGTACTTCCTGTGTGTTTCAGTATTGCATTGTGCTCAGTACTTTGATGGATTTTATTTTGGATTTTCTGTTGATAAAGCTTGAGTCTCTGCAGCCATTATTAATGCTCTTTTCTGCTCAGTCATGGCGGCAATTGCTGCTCCTTCTAACTGATTTCATGTTTGGATGAAAATCAAGCAACAAGATTAGGAAAGAACAGAAAAGGGAAAATTCTGCCCGTGTTGATAGTAGATCCTAAGATAGCAGAGATAACAAAGATCGGCGGTACAATGATGGTGAGATGATTCCTATCAGACCGACATCAAATCCCCTTCTCCAAAGGTGAGTTGCTGGAATGTACTGACTTTACCTCTTCTCTTCACACATTGGGTTGCAGTGGTGGAAGTACATTTACTCAAGTACTGTACTTAAGTACAAATTTGAGTCACTTGTGCTTTACTTGAGTCTTTTATTTTCATGTCATTTTCTACTTCTACTCATTTCAGAGGGAAACATTGTACTTTTTACTTAGACCTAGTTTATAAAACACAATGATTTATTATAGATTAAACTACCCAACTACCCTGGAAATCCAGAGTTCTCGAGAGAGCACAATTTCAATTTGCTCACCGAGTCACTCTGGCATTGAGTAATGATGCTCATTAACTATGCCCTTGTAGCCGAGCTGCACCAATCACATCAGTGTATCTGATATAGGCGGGCCAGAGGCGAGCTAAACAGATGAGGACAGTTTAATCTACCAGTTAGCTCCCCTGGTAGCTAAGCGTATGGGGCTCTGGATATGTCACCCTGTGTATTGTTGTGATTGGTCGTAGTGTTATCCAATTGCGTGCAATTCAAATGCATGCTTGGTGCCGCCCCTCGAGTTGGGCCATTTTCATTACTCAGTGCCAGACCCTTAATCTTTCGGCTTTGGGTCTGGACTTCCAGTCCAGTTCCAAGTACATCTGAAATGATTAGCAGATTAAACACTTAGTTGATTCACAGAACTGTTTTCATCTTTTCCAGTTCCTAAAATGTGAGGATTTTTCTGCATTGAGTACTTTAACTTTGAATACTTTAAGTAAATTTTCCTGATGGTACTTACATACTTTTAGTTAAGTAATGTTTTCAATACAGGACTTTTACTTGTAGGAGAGTATTTTTTACAGTGTGGTATTAGTACTTTTACTTAAGTAAAGGATCTGAATACTTCTTCCACCACTGTTGGGTTGTTATCACTACAGTATCTGATTCACTGTCCTGAGTGTAGCTAACATCAGGAAGTGACCAGTTACATGATAGCAGGACAGCAGCCTACCATAAATCATAGTTGCTTATACCCAGGGGATGAACACACAATGCCAGACATGCCGTGAACTTTCCCCCTCTCTGTAAACTTGCCCCCAGGTGGCCATATCAGATGGTGCTGGTCCAATGGGACACACAAAGGTCCATATTAGCTGTCACTGTTAGCACGTCAGCTCATCAGATGAAGGATGGTAACTTGAAAAAAGGATCACCTACAATATTGCACAATAGCCCAGCCTTGTACTATACTTCACACTATGGAGGGAACTCTTAATACACTCATGCTGGTATTGATGTAATCCTGTGAAGGCTCCCCATCCCTCCGCTCACCAGGCTAGCTGACATTAGTTTTCCAGAGGCGACCAACTTGCACCCACAGTTAGTTGCTTCTTGGAAGTGAATCAGTTGGGAGGGTTTTGTGGTGTACATCATAGGTTGTATTGTAGTCTATATCGATGACGTTTCTTTTCAGGGATTGTTTAGGTGCCGCCGGAACGTCCCTAATGTTTGGCGTTCTAAACTCTGGTGGATTTGTGAGGACTATGGTTAACTGCTCCTCAGATCTCTGCAGGGTCAATCCAGACAGCTAGCTAGACTATCTGTCCAATCTGAGTTTTCTGTTGTACAACTAAAATAACTTTTGAACGTACACATGTTCCACCAAAACAAGTTTCTTCCTGAGGTTATTTTGCAGCGACACCGTTGCTCTGTCCGCCGCTTAGCACCGGCCCAAAACTATTGTGGTGCTGAAACAGCAATGTCTCATTCCAGAAATCATGACCCGGTTACTCAAGATAATCCACAAACCTGGTTGTGAGCAGTTTTATGTAGGAACTATTTTCTTTCTACCGAACTACACCTGCTAATGTATCACAGCACAGAAGAAAGCGTAGGCTCCTCCGTAAAGTCTGTGGATTATCTTGAGTAACCAGGTCATGATTTCTGGAAAGAGACATTGCTCGTTAAGTTTCTCAACTGTATTTTTAAGCCAATGCCATCTAGTTCAATTATATTCGATATCTCCAACACTGGTCAACTCACACCAAAACAATCTAGACTGATGAATAGCATTACAGGTAATGGTGAACTGTCCCTTCAACTTATAATGCATATTCATTGTTTTTTTTAACAAAGTAACAAATCTTATATGATTTTATGGCTGTCCATTCCGTAACTTCTATTGAAATCTAACCATAGTCTATATCATGTATTTTGCTGTTGCCTGTTCTTTGATTAACCCTTCATAGTTAATTTCTATGATGACTAATTGTTGCTATTGCTAATATGTGATTGTGGGCTATTTGTTGGGACAAGGCTCGGAACAGGTTGTTGAGTGTATAGTGTCAGCTAGTGGCATGTTTGGTGGCAAGAAAAGATAGTAAGCCAACATCTCACCGGTCGTCACGATAGGTGTCAGTGATATTTCTTGTCTTGTGAAAGTCTGTGTTGAAAGATTCTTGTACACCTGCGGCCTCGGAGCACAATTCAACACTTTTAAACTTTATTTTCCTACCACTTGTACTAATGTTCTCGGTAAAGTGAAACTTCATACCTCTCTGTTCTGTTTACAGCTAAAGTTAGCTGCAGATGCATTTTCAAGATCTATAATAGAGGTGATATGCCATCTCACTGGGTATGTGTGTGCACTCATTCAACCCACATGTTAAGTGCAAGTGTGTGTGTGTGTGTGTGTGTGTGTGTGTGTGCAGCAGCTTTGCGGGTGTGAGATGGCTATCTGGGGCCATACATCAGGCCTGGTGTAGCAGTAGGCCTGTGTAATTATCAGGTCTCAATGGGACGCTGTGTTATTTTTGCCCAGGGTGAGATGCTTATCTGGCCCTGTCAGCAGCCACCTGGATGGATGAGCCTGCCTCCTCAGAGCACGGGGCTCACCTTCCCTCTGCACCAAAGACAAACGGGCCAACTTCTCTCATGCAGGCCACAGCTATCTCTGCTAAAATACAAGACAAATCAGCTCTAGCAAAGGAGTGAGACTGCCAAGCCTGGAGAGTGACTGATAAGTACGTAGACTCAAGGGTGTAACTTTGGGTTCAACATTGGTGGGGTTGAGATTTCCACTTCTTTTCACATTTCACACATTTTCTGCATTTTGGTGAATTTTTGCCACAATCTGTCTTTATTTATGCAAAGGACATTATAAATGTTTTTTGGGGTGGGTTGCACTGGCCAGTTTTGATTATTGGGGGGGTTGTAACACCCCCACCCCCCCTGTAAATTACGCCTATGCGTAGACTGACTTACTGATCAGACTTTTCATTCAAATTTACATATCAGCAGAGATGGATTATGATCATTACATAATCCATCTCTGATAAGATAATTGCAGAAGTTTGATGGAATTTGTATTTATTGCGTATTTGACAAATAGTTGGTTCATTTTCTTAATCTGAATTCATTAAAGTGCATTACATTACTTTATTTACAGGGATTTTGATCACATGCTACATGAATATGTTAAATTTAAATAAATTAGAATGTATTCTATATAATACATTAAAAATGTCTCTACAGTGTTGCAGATTCACCCTGAGAGGAGTAACAATCTTGGTAAAGACTGAGTACAAGCTAAACACGTCTGTATGAGTATGAATCCAAGCTAGTCTGGATCAACAGTAGCTACATACATTTCCAGGATAAAGCTTCCGCTCACTGTGTGTTGCCGTTTTCAAAATCCAAAATCGCTACTGGAAACAACAAAAACTTAAAACTATCAAGACACACTGACATAAGGCAGGACTTGGGCAGGGATTGCTGTGGACAAAGTACACCCGGAGATACACTGGTAAGATCAAATTGCGTTTAACCATGTATCCCGCTAATTTAAATAGCTCACGTTACTGTATTGTGTCAACAGTTAACTTCATTTAATATTGTATGTGGCCTTTTCTTTTGCAGTGTGCAAAACAAGTTCCTTCCCAAGACTATTTTGCAGAGCCGCCGCCGACGCCGTCGCTGCATCTGGAGCTAAGTGCCACCCAAGACGATTGTGATTGGTTTAAAGAAATGAAAACAACCCAGAGCGTTAATTTCTCCTATACCAGAATGTATGTGTGGTGTAGCCAGACCATACTCCACAGCGCTGTGGAGATAATGTAAGTCTAAATAGAAACATACATATAACAGAATTAATGACAGAAAAATGTTGTGATACAGATATGGTGACCACATTGAAAAGGACAAATGCTGAAATGTTTGACATAACAAGACTAAGAGCCTACAGCCACTCTAGAAGCTCTGTGAAGCTGTACTCAGGCACAGTGTTGCTTTGAGCTAAATGCTAATGTTAGCATGCTAACGGGCCGATGTTTAAAGGATAATGTTCAACATGTTTAGCCTACCATCTGTTTAACAGGTTAGCATGCTAATGCATGATGATGGCGCTGAAGGAAACATCAAAGGATCACCAAAGTCGGTGGGATTCAACCTCTGGCTAACATGAATGTCTTTACCAAAATATGAGCCAATCCATCTAGTGTAGTAGATGTAGAGATATTTTCCTGGATAAGCAAAACTTCCTGCTGGTGGCTATAGTTGAAGAGTTAGGAGATAACCAGGGTTAGATTCATCCTTTGAGGGCCATAAATGTCTGTACTAAATCTTTTTAATAATTGGTGGATGATTGTTGTTGGACAATAGATGTTGGACCAACCAAAACAACAGACATTGCTATCTCTAGAGCCACGGTGCACTATTTGTTTGATTTTCTCCTATTTTCTATACCTAAATGGAAAAGCTTATAAGAAAAGAACTGCAAGGCTTAATTTATAAATGAGGCTTCATTGCTCTGGTCTAAAATCATCTGGCCAAAGGACTACAGTTGAAAATTAGCCGACAGGCTAACACTGGCACATTTAGAGAAATGTTAATTAATGTGTGTTGTCCTTTAAAAAAAATTAAGAATAAGAATAAGAATTTAAAAGCCAACATCTTTTAGTTTATGGAAATGTGCTTTTTTTGCATGTAGGTAAAACACAACCTACACTTCATCAGTTCAACCATAGCTTGAACTGATGCCAAGTATCGATCTTTTACTATATATGTGTTGGTCAGTTTTTCTGCTTGACAATCCCATTTTGCAGCAATAAAATTAAAGTGAGATGAAAAAAAAAAAGAAATTTATCTTTTTAGATAAAACAGATGTTGACAAAGTTTCCTTTTGGGGACATCATTTGAAATTTGAAGTTTGAAAAAGGTAATAAATTGCAATATATATCACAGAATAATGCAATTTGTTTAAAATCGCAATAATATCGTATCGTGCCATAAGTATCATGATGATATCGTATCGTGATAATATCGTATCGTGATGATATTGTATCGTGATTATAAGGTATCGTGATTCCCACCCCTAACACGTACCTTCTACTACTTGTCAGTAACACATGTTTACAAATGTGTTACATGTATTGAGTTTCAGTTTCATAACCATATGGGAGCTAGGGAATTTTTTGTTTGTGGTGTCACTGGTGTCCCTGAACTGAAATATTAACTTTTTCAATATAAGTGCACCAAATTGTATACAAGAAAGTGCACTAAATTGCAATGTTGAACTATATAAAAAACTATTTATATAAAAAAATATAGAAAAATGTGCATAGAAAAATGATACAGTAAAGAAAATAAGTGTTTCTGTCTGTCTCAGACTGTGGATATTAACAGGTTAAGAGGAAACAAAAAGTATTTACCAAGATTACGAAACTTTTTGAAATTATGTATTCTACTGAGACATCTTAGAGCAGTTAAAATGGTAAAAGGCAATACACTGATTACATTTTGAACTATAACTGCTGATAATCTGACTGAGCTGAGGGTATTATATGGCACAAGGATCATTTAAGTGGCTATTGTCCTGTCATATTCTATTAGGGCATACCACCATATCCTATTGTTTTGTTTTCTTTTTCTGTCTGCTCTTTAATGGATTTCCTTTACAATGGAGTCTCTGTGTATAAAGCCCAAATCTTCTCTCATCAGCCTCAAACTACAGTTTTGCTGGAGTGGGTGATCACTTTTGTTTATGAGACGTTAGACAGCGACAGCGCTTAAGTGTATTCTGCTGCCAGCCCATAATCATCTTTTCCTTGCCGAGTGTCTTTGTTGTGCTTTATGCAAAGGTAATTGAGGAAGTGTTCCAAAATGAATTTGCCTCTAAGCTCTGTGAAATATAGTTTACTCAATCACAAATAGACAGTAACACCAATATACAATCGCGCACAAATACACACACAGCAAATAGGCACACTATATCTGTATGCAGTGAGCTGTGGTCCACTGTGCCTGTGGGCCTTTTCATATTATTTTTCACCCTGTGGTCTAGCAGTGAACATTCATTTATTTGGTCCAATGATCAAAAGATTAAAAGCGCCAAGCCTAGTGTGTGTTTTGGGACACATTGTCGGTCTGAACACAATTTAGGGCCAGGAAAAGCATAAGGATACTGCAAGACATTTTGACCAAAAAAGAAAAACATTGTTTGATAGTTAGTTTGCTGGTGGCACAAGGGTTTGACATGTCTCTCAGCACCAAGAAAGTAGCCTTTTATGACTGGTCTTATCCTTGACCAAAGCCCTTTCCTGCACACTTGTCCCAAGCTGTGTGCCAGCCAGTGTTGGGAAGGTTACTTTCATTATGTAGTACATGGGATCTGAAAGAAACTATTCCCCTGTGCATCTCCCCCCACAGATGTTTTCTTGACACGAACATTGAATACTTGGCAAAGGAGAGAGGAAAAATAATGCCTCTATTGGGTGTCTGTTTGCAGAGACAATAGAAAAAGCTTTTATTTATTTAGCACTGGTGATTCCAAACCATCTGCAGTGTGTTTGAGTTGTTCTGTGGCTCTTATTGTATTGTATTGTAATGTATCACAGCAATGAATCAACATCTTATAACACAAATGCTTATAAGAATGTTTTTTTTTTACATTTACATCATCTTTCTTTGTTGCGGTCAGAGTTGGAACCTGCTTAAAAGTGTAACTGCGTGTTCAGACAAAACACATAAGCCAATTTTAGCGGCAATATTGCATACAAATTCATTGGAAAGATGCAATTAGACACAAATTGATGCAATTTATTGTTTGGGGCAAATACACTGTACCACTTTTCACCGTAAATTTACAGTAATATACTGGCAGCAGCTTCACCAGTAATCTGTTTATTTAGAGTAAGGGTTTTTAAATGTTAAGGTATTTTACTGTAAATAGATATACAGTTGCTTACTGTATTATTTGAATTTACAGTAATATACTGGCTGTAGTGTATCTTTATTTTCCCAAGATGCATTGGTATTAACAGTAAATACCTGTAATCTGTAACATTCGATAGTGCTGTAATATTCTTTTTTTCGCCCAGAATGCATTGCCATTCACAGTATGATCCTGTATAACATTAAAACAGTAAGATACTGTGAGATTTTAGCTGTAAATTTACATCAAGGGTTTATAGTGTAAATAAAGGTATTCTGTCTGAGCACACAGGAACAAGACTAAGAGTCTACAACCATATCTGTGAGGCTATACTTATATATAGGTACAGCATTGCTTTGAAATAAATGTTAACGTGTTGGCATGCTAACATTTGCTAAAAAGCACTTCACACAAATTAAGGATGGCAGGAATTTCACTTTTTAAAGTATTAGGTTGTTTTTTTTTGGTATTTACTATAAACTAAAGTATATAGTATCCCTAAAAAAACAGAAGTATCAACCTCACGGTAGCGCTAGAGGAAAGGTCAGCGGATCACAAACATGTCTAATCCATCCAATGGTTGTCGAGATCTATCAGCTTGGACCAAAGTGGTGTAACGACCGACATCGCCATCCCAAAAGCCGCTAGCATGGCTTAAAAAAAGTCATCCCATTGAATTTTCAGTCCAGGAGTTTATTTCCATTACATTCAACCACCACAAATACTCACCTGCCACCTGCTGATTGAAATGGATGTAATCACATAACAGCATGACTTATTATTAGACAACAATCTTGCTTCAGTTCAAAGGCTGGAATCAAAGGCGCTGGTCTTTGAGGATCAATTTACATAAGCCAGTTCTACAAATGCAGTTTGTTTGTGATGTGCAGTACATACTTTGAGATGGTATGAGCGCTTACACGCTTAATCTTCTACCATGATGCATTGTCAGAAATTAATCCTTCTTCTTCTTCTTCTTCTTCTTCTTCTTCTTCTTCAGACCACACAAACAGCTCATCATGAAACTCATAACAGGTGTAGTACAGCAACAATACAAATGAGCTTAGTGTGAATGGCATCAGTTCTACTTGTCCTGACCGGTCTTTTCAATTCATTCATTTTAAATGTGCTGTATTTGAATAGAATAGAAAAACATCTACTGCCAAAGTGGCATCTTAAAAACCCAGACAAACAAAATACCCAAAGAAACAAGTTTTCTTGGCCTAATTAGTCACATATATTGAGCGTCAAAGTCAGTTCTGGCAGGCCAAGTAGTCAAGACGCTGCTAACACTATTGGCCAACAACACGGTCTCATCAGCTCCAGCTGAGCTGCATCAGCTGATCTGCATCAGCTGGTCAACTCCCCTCGCTGCTTAATGGCTACGCTCAAAACAGGGCGCCCTATTTAAAGCGGATTCAGTTTGCTCCTAACTGCTTGCTGCTCGCTTCTCTGCAACACGCCACCTTCCCTACTCCACCTTGTCGTGTATAACGTGGCATAGGCTTCTATGTCATCGTTGCTGCTCTGTTCATATGGGGGAATAATTCAGCTCTCCCAGTCCTAAACTGTGTGAGCGTTCCCTAATGCTGCTGCTGACTCTCTACTATTTCATGGTGCTCATGAAAGGTCAGAGGACTCCCTGAACAGAGCCATACCGCCAAAATTTAATTCGGAATATATCAACTTGAATTGCAATTTATTCAATAAAACTTTCCTAAATCATTTTATTGTCATGTGTGTTCTTGACTTAATGGACCTGACAGAAATATATATATATATATATATATATATATATATATATATATATATATATATATGGTTTGTATATGCGCACACAAAATGTGTGAAATCCCACTTCTTTGTTGTGTAACTGAGACAAACTGAGTGCTACACTACAGTGACACTCACTATTGTAGCATTTCTTAGCTTTTAACCACTCCATTAGGCCCAGATAACCCCTGCCTGGTGGACCCTAGCATCTTAAAACCCTGTGACCCCGCCCTTGACCTTTGACCCCCCCCCCCCCTCCTCCCCTCAGTCCAAGAAGGAACTCCTGAGAAGAAGTGGGTGCCCTCCCAGTGCCTCAGAGGAAGCTAGAGTTACTGGAGCATGTGGATTCATTAACAAATATCTGTCTGTTTGCTGCAGTAATGAGTAGGGCAGCAATTTAAAGTAGAGTGAACAGCCGCCTGGAAACCAAACTAGCGGGACAGGCTGCTGGTGTCAATCAAAAGTGGAGGGTCACCAACAGGGCATCTCCAGTCTACCTGCCTCCATCACCACTGATATACGTACTTATATAGTCATGGGTCACGGTGTTCCACATAGTCCATAGACGTAGTGGAGAGATAAGCCTTTACAGACCAATGAGATGTCAGGGGAGAGAGAGCAGAGATACATGAGGCTCTCACACCCCCTTCTGACCAGGGATGGTAACATCAGGATTTTTGTCACAACTAATTAAAACATCAGTATTACATTGTAAGAGCTGTCTAAAAATACCAGCATTTTAAACTCTGATGAAAGGCAATACATGGCAGAGGCAGGTTTTTCATGTCAGGCCACACACACACATACACACACACACACACACACACACACACACACACACACACACACACACACACACACACATACACACACACACACACAAACACGCACGCACACACACACACACACACAAACACGCATGCATGCATGCACGCACACACACACACACACACGCACACATACACATACACACACACACACACACACACACACACAAACACACACACACACACACACACACACACACACACACACACACACACACACACACACCCTGCAGAGCAGTTAGGATCCAGTTGCCTTTAGCAGTTTATGTTGTGATGCATTACTATATGGTGTCTGGATGCATAATTAAAGTTGGATTGCACTGCCCTACACTGATTCTGTCATCACATTTGGATCATTTATAGCCGTTGTTACAAACTTTTGATCAAAGAGTTTCTTTCAGGAGTATTATCTTCTGTATGTTTTTAATAGTGATCATTTTCAGAGGAATGAAAATGAAATCCATTTAGCAGAAAATCCATTTATTCACAACAAAAAGTAGAAAGAAAATAGAGCTGAAGTATGCCGAAATAAATTAAGAGATTTTTAATCAAATAAGAGAATAAAATGTGTGTGGCACAAATGGTTGTTTTCTGCTTTGCTTTCCTGTCAATCTTTTAGCCGCTTAAAAACAAATCAACAACAATCAAGGCTTTTTCTTATTAGCATTATTAACAGTTTTTCTCAGAATTATGACCTCTCATTAAATATTATGAAATAAGTCCCAGTTAGGAGCCTAATTAAGGATTGTCATGTATAGTGTGTGAGTTTCTCTCCTCTAAATTAAAAGCCATAATTATTATTCATTTACATTGTTATTATGTTAGCATGCTGAGAATAGCATTTAACTCAAAGCACTGCTCTATTTAAAGCCTCACGGTCCGCTAATGCGGTTGTAGACTTAGACTTGTTACTGTGTGCTCAGACAGAATACCAAAGATGGGCTTTCATTTGATTTTGCGACCCCTTAGAATGATCTTGCGACCCCTCATGGGGGCCCCGACCTGCAGTTGGAACCAAGAAATTTGATGCACTTATTCATATAATACATTAGTCAAAGTCATTGCTGCGTCTTATTGTTGAGATAGAACATATTGTCCAAATAGCAGTGTGTGTTAGATTTATTCCATTTGATGGATGACAATGACGTAGTATCGGTTACCCCCATCCAATGTTGTTTTACCCCAGTTTGACTATCCCCCTGTTGTAGTCAAACTGGGGAAAAGTGTCGTTAAAAAAAAACTTACTTGAGTAAATAATTATTCCGTTTTGTATTCATGCTGAATTTAAAACTGATCCAATCAACTTCATCTCCATGTTTGAATCAATCTGTTGCTGTAAAGAACACATGTTCAAACACAAACACATTAAAAATGATTAGACATTAAGTGTGACCCTGAATTATGTTGTGGAACAGCTGTGTTACACGTAGTAGTGTTCCAATATTGTTGTTCTGCAGTGAAGTAAAGCCTGTTCCGTCTGTCAGCTGGGCTGAGGATGGGAAGCCAGAGCATATCATCTGAGCACTGACAGACGGACGAGCAGACTGATGGAGGGGCTGATGGAGGGGCTGATGGAGGGGCTGATGGGGCGCGGTGGCCAATGAACCATCGAGCCATACTTGCCCCGCTTTACAAATCCACTGATGCATGCTGGTGCTGATCTGGACCCCCGCTAGCTTGTGTCTGAATCTGTGTGCGTGGAGATTAGTGTCCAAGCACACAGTCTGCGCATTTGTGTGTAGGTGCAGCAATGTTTGAGTGCATCATTTTGCATGTGTGCTTTTGTCTAAATATATGTACATTTATATCAGAGTCTGTCAAGGGCGTAATTTTGGGTTTTTGGTGGTTTTGGCGTAATTGGGGGGGGGGGGGGGGGGGGAGGGGGGTTGAGATCGCCAACTATCTAGGGAGGTCCCTGGACATGTATTCTGCATGTATTGAAAAAAGTGACGTCAAAAGGCGACAGATGTCGGAATATGTGACAACAATTTTGAAAAAAAAAACCTTTAAAATGCCGACAAAACTTCCGAAAGAAGCAACAAATTCTTAAAAAAAAAACCGGTAAAAATGCCAGATCAGTGCAGTTTTTTTTAATTACGCCTATGGAGTCTGTACATGCACACAGATCTCTCTATTTGTGTGGCTCCTGGCCTGAGAGTGTGTGTGTGTGTGTGTGTGTGTGTGTGTTGAGATGTGCTGGCGAGCTATCTGATCAAAGCGCTGTTAAGCCTGGGGGAGCCTAGCATCCCCACACAGCCTCGGAGCTAGAGCAGAATAAGTGTAAACAGCTAAGGGCAACAAGTGTTTCGATTAGGCAAACAGATAGCAGCTGTGAACAAGGACTCAACTTCTTATCAGATAAACTGGACATGTGGTGGCAGCAGGGAGGGTAATGCAACAAGAAGCCAAAACTTTCTGTATTTCTATGGTTTATTTTGCAGAGCAGCTTGGCTTGGCAGGAATGAGTGTTGCTAGCGTTCCCATAATAATCCCATGTCATAGATATTAAGCGATTGAAGTCGGGGTTGCTGTGCTGTTATGCTGTTTCATCCTATTAACACACTTTTCAAAGTTGTGTATGCCACTCTATAATAGAGCCGACAGATAGACAGATGATCACACACACACACGCACGCACACTCAACACACACATACGCATGCATGCACGCTCTCACACACACACACACACACACACACACACACACACACACACACACACACACACACGCAAGAAATTGAGACTCCTTTCCGCCTGTATGTTTTTGGATTGTGGAAGAATTATGTGCAAAGAGAACACACTCAAACACTCTATACAGAGCCAAGAATCAGTTCCAGGTTGTTTTTTGCAGTGAAGTTGGATTTATATTCATCCGTGATGTTAACTGCCGTTTTTGATAGAATAGAATAGAATAGAATACACTTTATGGGCCCTGAGGGGAAATTTGTCTTGGACATAGTGCTACAATCTGTTGCTTAACAACATAAACATATAACAGAAAAAAACAGAAAATAAAAATAAAATCAACATAAACATCAGATCAACGAAGCGTCCTGAGACACAAAAGAAGGACGCACATGACAGCACCGACAACACAACATCCTAAGAATTAACTGTAATAATTAAAGTGCAAAGTGCAAAAAGTGCTGGTGTGTATTTATTGCACCCCTGCTCTGCTGAGCTAAGATTTACTGTTGGAGTTCAGCAGCTTGATGGACGTTGGGATAAACGATAACTTTAGTTTGTTTTGCATCTCGGCACACGGAATCTTCTTCCTGATGTACAGCTCAGCGATGGATTTCACCAACTGATAGCACCATTGCACCACTAGACAGATGTATCATATGCGATCATGCCTTAAGGTGCTTTAATTATATTTCCTGCAGTTATACTTTTTTTTACTTTTAGAGCAATGGTATCCTACGCCACACCTGTATAACTGTAATTTACATCCAGGTAACTTCCATCTCTCTTTGTTACGTTACTGATCAGTCTTAAAGGCTATCATTTATCGCAGCATTACAAATAAGATAATGGTTTATTTGAGGGGCTCCGTAGCTAGGCTGTATTGCCTTAACACAAAACTATAAATCAAGCATAAGGAAAGAACCACTGAGCCACTTAATGCTCATTTATTCTCATAAATTGAGAATTCTTAGACTCCCATGACTTAATTGCTGATGGCGCCACTATGACAATTTATATTTTGCACTGTGAATAATGTTGTGTTGCTCTTGTAATATCTTTGTTTTACAATGATCATATGTTCCAACCTGGGCGATGCCAGGTCGATATCCCTTACATCAAACCCTGCAACAGCCAGTCATATCTTTTCAACAACAATTACCACATGGCAGGTCGGAACAGTTCCTCGAGGCACAAACAATAGATCATGCAGTATTGCTTTAAGGAAAGCTTGTTGGCTTGCTGGTGTTGCAGTGCTGTAGGTCAGAGATGGATGCTTAATGTCACAATAGGATACATACTCTGCATCAATCCTGCACTGTGAGTCACAGGCCGCGGCCCGGCCAAACTAAACCAAATATTTCATCTACAATGTAAAACACGCTCACAGCCATAAACAAGCTTCAAAACACAGCGGGCCGTAGCCTGAAAAATGATTTTAACCATAACTGTAAGCGCGGTATTGCCTAGTGAGCGTTTATTTATGTAGATTGGATAGAGTGGCGTATAATTATTCCGGCGCTGCCAATGTCTTCTTTTATTTAGTTTCCTTTCCTCTGCAGGGCCGAATATTGTCTTGGGATGAGGGAAAACAAGAAGCACACATCTATCTTTAGACACGCACCGGCCACTTGTGCATGTATCTGATTACAGGTTTTAATTATTTTAGTTCCTTTACTGTGAAAAGTTCTGAGGGGTGACTTTAATAGCGTCAAGTGTGTATTCTAACTATTAATTACAGCTCTCAAGATCTAAATTCATTCCCTTTGGAATTTAATTAAGTGTGTGTGTGTGTGTGTGTGTGTGTGTGTGTGTGTGTGTGTGTGTGTGTGTGTGTGTGTTTTTGATGCAGAAGGTTGAACGTTGTTGTCATTTTCGTAATGTTCAAGTGTGGTAGTCTAAGCATTTCTGTATGTGTGTGTGTGTGTGTGTGTGTGTGTGTGCGTGTGTGTGTGTGTATGTGCGTGCATGTGTGCGTGCATGTGCATGGTTTCCTGTGTGTGCATGTGTGTTTTTCCATTTCCTCTCTTGCCTTTAAATAAGAGCAGTGCCACTGAGCTGTTTATTGGCTCAAGGTTTCTGCAGCGGTAATGATGCATGGAGAATGATGTGGTCTGAATTGGAGACTGGGAGGCTTGCAGACACCGGCCTTTCTGAAGTTACATTTAACCCAAGTTAAAACGCCTCAAAAACTGCCAAGGAAACTGGCTATGTGTGTGTGTCTACTGTGTGTGTGTCTACTGTGTGTATGTGTGTGTGTGTGTGTGTGTGTGTGTGTGTGTGTGTGTGTGTGTGTGTTTGTGAAGGAATGAATGCTCTTTTTTTATTCTTAAATGTCAAAATATCCATAATTCTGGTTGACCTTCTTTCATATAAGTCCAGAGTGATTCATTTCAGTGGGATAAAATTAAGCTGTTAAAATATCTATTAGACGTACGTTTTGTGCAAAGTAGAGTACTGTATGTTGTGTGTGGACATTGGACCGGAAGCTGTGGATACTTACTTTTGTATTGGTGTCATGTAATTTTGTGTGGGAGGGGCCACTTAGTGGCATAAAATTTCATTTATGAATTCATTCATTCATTCAGAGGGAGTGAGAACATTATGTTGGTGTTTTCAAGTACAGACTGTACACTTGCAGCATCACATGATTTATACAATGGCGTGACCTTTCTAGAGCAGCTAGAGAGTGATGGCTTTGATGATGCATCTTGTTTTTATGATCTTCCGCCTTAAAATGAAGCAATGTTTATACCCTTCGTCACAGGTTATAGCCTTATTGTGGACATGAGTTGTGAGCAGTTCAGCCAGGATTGTTATTTGAAGGAATTTGAGAGGTCCTGAGAGGTAAAAAAAAAGAGAATGTATTCCAGTATTTCACAAGAGAAAAAGAAAATAGAGAAAAGTTGTAACATTTGTTTTTCTTTCTTATCACTTTCATCCTCTGGTGTGTACTCAGATTCTTCAGTGGCCATGTTGGAAATCACTAGTCTTGCATACACTAACAGTATTGACCCCTAAAAGAAGTCATTTTATTGTATCTATTAATCATGACGTGAAACCAATGTGTGCATGTGCATCCTAGATTGTTTTTAAACTGAAAAGCAATGGGATTTGAAGGCTGACACCAATACTAATTGACCAAAGGTGAAAATGCTATGCTATTATCATCCTAAAAATTGCACGGATGCAGTTGATTGATTTCCCAGAGAATCTTATCGGTAACAACATCTGAAACAGTGTTTAGACCGTTCCAAACCAGACTAATGAAAAAAGCAAAGCAATGTATCCTTTTAAGGCTACTGATGAGACGAGCTCCATCTTTCAACAGCAACAACACCCCCTCCCAAGGAAAAAGAAGTCATTTGTCTCAGGGAAGGTGTGTATGTGTGTGTGTGTGTGTGTGTGTGTGTGTGTGTGTGTGTGTGTGTGTGGTGGTTGGGGGTGGGGGGGTGGGGGGGGGGTTTGGGGGTGTATGTCCTTGTTTGTCCGAGGACAGGGGAAATGGCCTGTGATGTTGTAGGACACACAGGTGTGTCGGAGTTAAAAGCATGGGGAGTCCGAGGCCCCTGATACGGTGGTGAAATGTGGCCTGGGTTTAGCACAGCGTCGGGCCGGACATTAGAGAGGGTGATGACAGTAACAGTTAGGAGGGTCAGCTGCACTGCAGCTAAAACAAGACCGCAGAGAGAGAGAGAGACAGAGACAGGGAGAGATGAATGAATATGGCAAACATGTGTCATATACTCCAACTGTTGTGCTTACGTATAAAGATTAATATTCATTGAACAAATCAAATGGATTTGACATGATCAGCAGTGCTGGGCAAGTTACCTTCAAAATGTAATACATTATAGATGACTAGTTACTGTCATTTGAAGCTTTAGTGCGAAACTTTTTGATATTAATGAACGTCCTTTACATTCAAGCCATTGCCAAATGAGTTGTTACAAAGCTAATTAAGACTATCAGCTCCACACAACTCTCTCTGTATTCTCGGTATGACTATGTTCAGGAGATTGTGGCGTCCGGCGACTTTGCCACACAGAAACTCGAGTGAAGATAATTACCTCTTCTGAAGAGTCCATCATGTTTTTTGTAATCCTCCGTGTCCTCCTTGGCTACTAGCAACTGCGTAATTTATAAATGAAAATACCCAACAATATAACGGCCTACAAGTCCAGCTGAAATGATTAGACCATTAAACACAGAACGTTTTTGACCTTCTTTTTTTTTACACTTTCAACGCTTTTTCCATTTCCAGTTTCTGAAACATGAAGATTTTTCTGCATTGACTACTTTTCCTTCTACCTAAAACGGTCACATTATGAAACATATTAACGTTGTGAAACAGTCACAGTTTGGTTACGTTTAGGTCAAACAGCTGAGTGATCACGGTCACTGAATGTCATGTTGAGCAGTGATTAAAAAAAACACAATCTGAAAAATGCTTACAGCCAATAGAAAATGAATCTGACCTCTAAAACAGCCTGAAACCCCCAGGGTTGTCTTATAGGCTACCAGTGAGTAAGTGAATAAATTACTCAAATTCATTTTTGATGACGGTTCAGGATTTGGTGCAACAGAAACATCCCAAAGAGAATCTATTTATACAGCATTTGATTTTTTTGTTTGTTTGATATGCTTTGGCAGTGAGTCCCTTTAGGCTGCCTCTGTACCCCTCCTGGCTGTTTTTTTAAATTAAAATGCATCACAGCATAAAAACTTAAATCTGACTGGGATTGGAATTTCGTCCCTGAGCTACTGTTTTTATTCTTGGCCTTTTGTCTGGCTTTTCCCCTGCTATGTTTCTTTTTTCATAAACTATTTAATAATTGCAACGGCTATACATGACTTTTTTCCATCAATGTAAGGCAAATGCAATGCGTGTCATTCACACTCTCAAAGAACACAACTTTCAAATTTATATTCTAGTGTCCACAAGTATCTTGATAATCAACTTTCTTTGTTCATAGAACATAGGGCTTTCATCTGATTACAAATAATGTATTTTGAAGTATTTTTGATAACCTTTGGAGTTGGATTTCCAGTACATCTTAAACACACTTGCACTTGTTAGGCTGTGAGGTTTCTCTAAGCAGCCTCATATGGATGCTCCAGCAGCACAACGACTATCAGTGAATTCTCTAACAGTCACTCCAGGCATCAGGGGTGGCAAGGTCATTCTTCCTGCTTGGTTAGGCACACGCACATGCATGCACGCACACACAGACACACACACACACACACACACACACACACACACACACACACACACACACACACACACACACACACACACACACACACACACACACACACACACACAGGTGCTCATTGTTTAGTCAGGCTGCTATCAACCTTCATGCCCGGAGCTATGAATATATTGGAGGAAGAGAGCGAGAGAGACTGAGAGTCAGAGAGGGCTCTTTAAAGTAAACAAGGGTGAGCAGGTTTCCTTTTTCTGGTCAGATTTATTGGACTGGCAGTCGACCCCAACTGTCCCATGCATGAGTGGGCCAGGTGATGGGTCAGGGGGGTGGTGGTGTGGGGGTCAGTGACACCAGTGACTCATGAAAATGTTAATTGGCTGGTAGTGGTCAGCAGCAGGTCGACTAGAGGCCACTGGGATGGACAGCAGGCCAGCATTTAGAGACTGTAGTGTCTCACTGCAGGACATTAACTGTCAAAATACAAAGGAATACGACATTATCCTTTATTTAATAAGACACTGATAGACTACATCAATGGGAATACAAGTGGCACAGCGACTGTCAGAGTGATTCAATATTAGACATACTGTAGGTCATTGGTTCCCAAAGTGGGGTCCCCAGCCAAAAATGTTCACTGTAATTCCACCCCGAAGTAACACAATGACAGAATGTATGAATGTTCTCAGATGGGGGTACCCTGGGACAAAATCTTACCAAATGGGGGTCTGTGGTCTAATTTGTATGAGTTTAGGGGTCCAAGTTTTGGAATCACTGCTGTAGGTAACCAAACAAAGATGAGTTTTAGATGTTCTCCATTCTAAGGATTAAAAAGACTCAGGAGACTACAGACATGTAACGCCGGCTACACACTGCCTGCGTGGCGTGAGCGTGAGATTTCTGTTGCGTGTCAGTATTGGACAATTTCAAACTTTGACCTGATGGTAGAGCCAGATGAAATGTCAAGATCACTAAAGTTATTACAGTTCATCCTGGGGGAGACATGAAAGTACCCCATTTCATGGCAATCCATCCAAACACACAAAAGCAGAAATGAGCGAAATATGTAAGTCTGGATTAAAATGATGGACTGACAGACCCACAGGGCTACCCTTAAGGATAATTTATGCTTCTGCATCCAATCGACGGCGTACCCCCGCAGACCCCTCTGCGTCACCGCAAATCCCCCTCCGAGCACTCCGCCGTAGCTCGACGTGCACCTCCAAAAATGTGTAACTTTGCGTCGAAGCAACGCAGACCGCAAGGACTGTGATTGGTCAACTGGTCCTGTGTGTTGATAGTCGATGTTTCAAGCAGCCTACTGTGGGGAGCAGCAACATGCTAGTTCACTGACATCAGCTTTGCAAATAAACTCAGACATATTTTGTTTCAATGACGGGGTTATCTGTTTGTAAAGTGTCTATATGTCAGTAACGTTTTAAAATTAGCATTTCACCAGCAAGCAGTACCTTGTGGGCAGTTGTGCTAAAGTTTGCTTGCTAACATAACATAAACTGGCTGACATACACCTCGCAAATAACCTCAGACTTATCACCCACTAGCGTTATGGCGGTGAAATGCACTGCGATGCAAAGCAACCCCCAACGCAGAACTCTGAAAGGGTCACGACGCCGTAGGAGCTACGGCGTAGCTACGGCGTGGAGTTGACGCAGAAGCATAAAACAGCCTTTATCTCTGGGCTAAGAGTTGACCCTGGGATAACTTCACTTCTACTAGCCCTGGGTTAAATGTCAGTTGGAACACATGACTAATACTCCTTTTTGATTGGACAACATTTTTTCCATTGTTTACTTTAGCCCTGTTTTACACTGGCAACCTTTAGCCCCATGTTTAGCCAATTCTCTGGGGATAACGCTTTAAATTCGAGGCTAACCCTCTCTGGAGCACGGCCAGTGAGCCCTAGGCTAAAGTCGTGGTTAACCAAGGGGGTAAGCCTCTCTCCACAACGCGTACCTCCTATTGCGCCATTTTGATGCTAACAAGCCATCACCTGCTGTTAGCATCCCATTGACTGCCATTCATTTTGACTTCCCTTTGACAGTGAATAACTTTACATCTGAAGCGTTTAAAGACTCTATTTGTCAATTGTTTATTTCTAAAGAAACACAACAATGTATAAAAGGCTCCATTACCTTGTATCTCATAGTTATGGCTCCGTAGCAGACGTTTTTGTAAAAATAGGCTAACGATTGTGTCATAACCATGGGACTTACTGTCGCATAGTAGAGGAATTACCGTATAGTCAGGAGAAGCTTGCAGGCAGTTTCGACTTACATTAGCTGTTTAAGTTTAATTACTAATGTTAACTATCATGTTAGTGATCAGTAATTAGCCTGTGTCCATGTTATCTCCTTACATATACCTACGCTCTCCGTCTCTGCTAGATTGGGAATGATTGAGATTTCTCTTGGCACAGCTACCAGAAGACTTCCAACTTTCAGACAGGTTGCTCACGTCACATCTACGTCTTCAAGCTCAGTTGGAGGCTGCGTAGTAACGCTCAGCCCTCACCAGAAAAGTGCTTCTTACAGCCTTCACTGGTCTCCGTCCAGAGCAACGGGATCTGTGGGTCCATTTCTTTTACTCTATGGGGTTAACCAACTTTGGAATGTGCCAGAGTTTAGTGAAAGCTTTCTTAGCCCCAGGCTAACAGCTCCTTTAGCCTGGGGCTAAGTGCAGTGTGAAAAGCCTGTCTGTTTTTCTGTAGCCATCTTTTATGCACCAGATGTGATTTCTCCACTGGAACATAATTGAATTCCAGTTACCTGCATCAAAGAGCTTTCCCTCCACCCAGCCGAGGCTTGGGCCATGTTTCAGTGACAGGCAAATTGATTCCAAGATAGGAGGGGATAATCTGTATGAAGGAGGGTGTGTACCCTGTGATCAAGTCAGATACATTGTGAGGGCGCCACAATCAAATCTGGCCACCCAGATTCCTATCAGTTAATAAGCTGGATACTTAGACTGAGGCTGTCCTTCTGCATCTCTATTTCTCTCTCCTGTTCGACTATGCCAATCCTCTCCCAGAGTGGTTTCCTGATTGCTGCATCAACACAAGGACAAGAGAAGTGAAGCGATAAACAACATCTTCAATTTTCATCAGTAGCCATCATCGAAACCGCATACAAACAGCAACCGGGTTGCTTAGAGAGCCCTACGGCATTGTGGGTTAAATTGTTTCGAACCAGATGAGTTTTACAATCATGACGCTTATATGTTTGGACCAAAGCTGTCTGTATTTTTTAGAAAATTGTATACTGTATAATCAAGCCCAGAAATGACACAGGGATGAACAGATGTGATGTAAACATGCACAAAAACAGGCAGTAGGTCAGCCTGGAGGAAGAAAGTCATATACAGAAAGAAAAATAAGCTTGTCCATCTCTTTTTTAATCCTTCATATAAATCTTAGGCTGGCTAAGGCGCTCTTACCCAAAAGCCCACACATGCACACCCGCCCAGATGCATACAAATACTTACTGGCCAGATGCAAACATACTGTACATACACAGACCCACACCGTAGCGCTTACCGTTATTTACTGCATCCCAGTGACAGGCTGTTTGCCTAACAACTAGACCTTGTTAACCCTAAGCCAGTAAATTTTGAAATCATGTTGCTTTTGCTTCCTCTGGGTCAGCTAAGCGCTGGCCTGCAGTATGGCGCCGGCCAAACATTCTTAAATTCTTTGAATCCTAATCTTTCAACTTTAAATTTACAATGAACCGTCCTGCGCTGCTGAATGATGTATGATGTATTTTAGGTGGAAGGCTCAAGAAAACAGCAATGTCTGCAGAGCTAATTTGTCTATGGTGCAGGTGCAAAAGGAGAAGTCTTGTAGAAACTAAGTGAAAAAACACAGCCATACAAAGTATTCAAGGGATTGAATAGAATGTTGGTGCTAAGACGTTGACTCTGTTGTTCCTCACTATTGTGCTTGTAACATTTTTGACAAAAAGCACTTGATAAAGTTGTTCGAAAGATACAAGCGTCAGCTAAATACCTAAAATGCTATGTTTAAACGTCATGTAGAAGCTGCATTGTAATATATCTGGATTTAATGCTTGCTGAGCTCTCAGGTTTGGACTATCATCAGGACACGCCACACCAGATGCTTTGCTAATGGCCTAAGACTAAACGCTCAGCAGTAAAATAAGATGTATTACAATGCAGCTGTTGCACAGAGTTCAGTTTAAGATTTTTTAGCTGATATTCTTCACCAGAGGAGATCCACTTATGGAGATTGTGGTTACATGGGTATGTGAACTTTCAGTTTTTTTTTTACTTTTAATGTATGCATGTGAGGTGATAATAGATAGGATCTGTAATTAGCTCTTTATCAGTTTGTTTAATTGCTAATACTGCAATTGTTGTATACAGTACAACACTTGATTTGAATGCCAGATCAGCTTTCAAACAAGTACAGTATGCATATATATACGTTAATATTGATTTTAAAGTGGCTAAACAATGCTTGTCACAAAGAACCCACAGGTAATTATCACCCAACTCTGCAGTTGCCCTCTACAGAGCATTTTACTTTAACCCATAGGCGTAATTTACAGAGGGGGTGGGGGAGTTACAACCCCCCACATCAAATCAAAACTAGCCAGTGCAGCCCCCCAAAAAACCTATTATAATTTCCATGACATAAATAAAGACATTTGCACCATAAATTGATGCGGAAAATTCACAAATTGTTGCCGAAAAATCCATTTTGCTCAAAAGTGGAAATGCTGAACCCAAAGTTACGCCCTTGCTTTAACCTGATTGTTTTGGTGTTATGGGCGGTCACTTAACTGTTTTGGTTGACTCTCACTGCTTTCATTAGCATCACTTTTCGGCCGCAGCAGACAGTTGTTCTGTGTAAAAGTTATTACAATTCACTGTAAGCTACCTACCCAGCACCAAACACCAGATAAGTTAGAAACTGGCTTGTGAATATAGTGGAGCATTTAGCTGCTAAAGAGCCAGATATTTCGCTCAGGAGTTGGTGGAGACCTAAAACAGAGTGAATATTGGATTTACAGAAACCCCTCCAAATGAATGCTAATGTTGCTCCATGTCTGCTGGATGTGTAAATAGTAGGGGTGCACGGTTCAGAAAATGTCATGATTCGATATCGATTTTTAGGCTCAAGATTCGATTTTGAATCGGTAGAGCTTGAATCGCGATACGAATGTGAATGTATTTTTTTGTATACCCCTAGTAAATAGATAACTGTTTTCACATGTTCAACATTAATGGTAAAAATAGTGTGTGTTTACAGCAGTTCCCACAACCCTCAAGTGGCTTTTTATGATATTGCAGGTTTAATCAATAATAATAACTGTATTAATTCATATAAATAAATAAATAAATACGTACATTCATTTAATTCTGATTAACTGTATAAGCAATAGTGATATAATTAAAGTTTCCCATGAATAGTTTATGCTAACTGTTTTTCTGTGAATAAAGGTTGGGGGAAAACACTGAATGAACACTTTTTTTTGGCATTCAAATTATCAGATTTGAGCATTGTGGAGCTCACATTGTCAGTTATTCACAACGTTAATCCAAAGATATCTGTGCTGGCCTTTAAACTGTCAAATCCTATTGTGTAATTTACAGTGGACTTGTCGTTTGGATTAAATTCAGTGCAATACAAACTCTGTGTGTGGTTATTAATGATAGCTAGGGGAGAGACAAAGCAGAGGAAAGATGGTAGTCAAGCAAGGCAGAGGGGGCAGGAAATCTTCAGAAAATAAAATTTTTTGTTCTTTATCTGCATGTGTGCACAGAGCAGGGAACCAGAATTCCTCTGGCTAGCCCCTGGCAGTAGTGTTTGTCAGGTTCTGTTCCCTGTAGATATGCGGTGGCTGCCCTCTCCTTCACCGCCAGCTTTGCCTGTTGTGCTTCTCAATTGCCAACAGCACAGGACCATGGTTCTACCCAGCAGCCCTGTGGTGTAAACAAGCATACCTGTACTAATCTGATGTTGGGTGGCAGACAAAGAGCATGCACGTTTAGCAAATCCATCCCTGGGGGGATGAAAGCTAAAGAGCAGAGAAGGACCTCCCTGGACCACTGTTCTCGTTATTTTACCCATCAGGCTGCTGTTCCCAGACAAGCACAAATGTCTTTACACCCCTGCGGTTGGATCGGGGAAACTGGACAGTCAGATACCTCGTGTCAGGACAACCCTCTCAACCGTTGCCTCTGTCTTATTTACGAGGCCAACAGCGTTCAGCTCCATGGCTGATCATTTTTCCATGCAGGACGAGCCTGTCTGTGGATGACGGCGAAAGACCTACCGGGGGGGTGGAGATAGAGTGGTTTCAGTACTCAGGATTATTGCAGGCTCAAAGAAAGGGATGGCGGGTGTATGCAGCCCCATTTCAGCTGATGTCACAATTTAATTATCCGCAGTTTATCGATTAGAGAAAATCCCAATGATGATATTTTTTATTTCCTTTTCACTGCCTCCCTATCATTTGCCTCCCTATCATTTTCTCAAGTGGGATTAGAATAATTACCTGGGCCTGTCATGCATTTTTCATTCATCATGCCTGGTCAGCTCCTACTACACTAAAAAAAAAAAGAAATCTCCAAACTTCTGCCTGTCATTGTGTGACACCTCTCTACTGTACGGAGCACATTTCTACACATGATGGGCCTTCATTTGACCGGGGAACTGCACGTCCATGCCTTTCTCTTCTTATCCAGTCCAGTCTTACTTTACTCCACTCTACTGCAGGCAACTTGTGCTTTGTTAGTGAGTGTTGGAGGTCACCCAGGCCTGGTGTCATTACTCAGTGACTGACAGACTGACAAGCCCTCTTGTCTTGGCCCAGTCGGCTGCAGGTGAACCCAAATAGCTGGAGCGTGATGGATGGCAGCTGACAGAGGACTGACAGCGACTGAAGGGAGAGACTGAGCTGGCTCAAGTGCTGTGCCACTACTGCTGCCGGCTAAACATTTTGGAGGTCACTGCAGGGGTTTGGATGTGTGTGCAGCATCTCTGTTGGCTGCTGAAGTTTTATCAAACCAGGGTGCAGATGGCTGTGGCTGTTTGCCTAGAGGTGATAAACAGGAGTGAAATGCAAGTAGAAGGTCAGCAGTTTGAATCTCTGTGTCGCCTGGGAAGATGTCGACGGGGAAAGTGATCGGATAGCACTCTCCACTCCATCAGCAACTACTGGCTAAGTGCCCTTGAGCAAGTAACTTTACCTCAAACTGCAGTGCTAGGGGCTTGACTGGTCGGTTCCTAGCTCTGTAGGTATGGAGTGTGTTAATGTGTAGTGTCACTGGAACACACTGACTTTTTTTGGTTGACTAAATTAAATAAATACCTCTCTGTCTGTCTCCCTGATCACAGAGCAGGACTTGTTAGCTGCCCACGGTGGATCAGGTTTCGGGCCTTCATAACTAGCGGTCAGTGGCAGTTATATGAGTGAGTGCAAGATAAGATCAAGAGCTGTGTGTGTGTGTGTGTGTGTGTGTATGTGTGTGTGTGTGTGTGTGTGTGTGTGTGTGTGTGTGTGTGTGTGTGTGTGTGTCCACTCTAAAACTAGGGCCATGAACCCATCAATCAGTTGTAATGACAAAGACTCATGTCAGGGTGCAGTGTGCACTCATTTGGCCATGTCACCGTACTTCTCAAACACACACACATGCGCACACACACTATGCCCCCCTGGTCAAATCTTGTCAACCAGACAATTGGTCTGGTTAGGGTTGAAGGAGTGTACTGATCTTTATAACAACATTGTCTAACTCAACTTTTCCTCTTTAACCCCTCAACACTCCCTTCTCTATCACCAGTACTACAATAAAGTATTATTGATCTGCCTTAACCCCTATATCAGTATGCAGATATCAGCACAATATTGACTATCTTTAATACCAAATAAAGGTTTACCAATGTCCTTCACCCTGTGATACAGGGGTGGCCAACTATGTGCCATACAGTCAAACTGAGGCAAAATAACAGCAAACTAACAAAACGGTCACCTCACAGCCAGCCGCCAACCCCTCTTTCTTCTCCTGATGCCTTTTTAACTCAGCCCCCCCCCCCCCCCCCCTTAATTGGAACCTGCACAGGTGATTATAGGGTGAGCTATCCTGATCAAGCAACAGTAACACTTACGTTTCTCAAAACATCATTACAATTGGATAGATCAGTTACTGCCGACAATACTATTTATACACATATGTGCACCCACTACAATAGGCACCCCAAATATTATAAAAATGTCAGTTACTGCAGAACTATCTTACCTATTGTTCTTCACCTTAGTATTGCCCAGCCGCTCCCTACAGAAAGGACCTAATGAGGCATACCACTCTCCCTGATTAAGCTGGTGAGCTGCTGAGCTACCCCTTCTCACCCCCCCACATCACAGGCAGAACCATAGCAAAACACTATGAACCCATAAAACCTGCCAAACAGGCCTATGTCAAATAATAAAGTAACAAATAAACTAAAACAATAACCTACAACATTACAGTGATATCAAGAATGAAGCAGACACAAAACAGTATCAATCTTGGGAACAGGGCCTAGTGAAAAGGGAGAAAGGTAACCTTTTCACAGTCAAACTCCATGCAGAATTTTGTCACTTTTGCAGAAGCTTTTGACGTTTTTTTTCTAATGTTTTTGTCCCTTTTTTCTTTGATGGTTAAGTTACTTTTTTGGTGCTTCATGTCGACCAAACTGTAAGTAAGAAAGCTATATGTGACATGAAATAAAGCAGTAAAAGATGCTTGACTTTTTTGATGAACTAAAAGCATGTGAATAAAGTAAACATGTCTGGCCCTTGATGTGATTCTTATTTTCCAGTGTGGCCGTTAATGAAATTGAGTTTGCACCCCTGAAATGGATGAACCTGACATAGTGAGTTTCATAACAAACTCTGCTGGATGTTTGTGGAAACTCTCCATACGTGTATGCATAATATGCTTAATTACTAGAAATAACAGTAGTTTTATAAAGTAGTAGAGGTATGGCATGAAAATCGTCAGATTTGAGGATCCTAAAGTAGAATTCCAATTTATTACTGCTTGGATCTTATTATCGAAGTTTTTGGCCATCATTTGTATTGGTTATGTTAACATTGTACTCACCAAAATATTTGAGATTTAGAAACACAGCAACATACAGTAGTCAGACAAGGGAAAACATATGATCAGTCAGATGATCAGACAGATCGAAACCACTATGCCCTCCGCCAAGAAGGTTATGTTTTCGGTTCGGTTTGTTTGTTTGTCAGCAGGAATACGGAAAACCTACTGGCTCAATTTTCTCATGAAAGTAGGTATAAGGGTGTAGCATGGGCCAAAGAAAAACACATGTTGGAGATGATCCATATCACACCACAAATACACAAATAGTTTTTCACTTTCGTTGACATTGCAAACTAGAGCATTGAGCCTTGGCAAAGGTCTGCGCTCTCCGAGTGCCCTTCTAGTTTGGAAATAAAAATGAAAGTGAGTGCACCCATAAAGTTTGTCTTAGTTTGTCAAAGTTCTTCAGAGTATCGTCTAACTGTTCGTGTTCTGTGTTGTTGTCCTCTCCTGTCTGTCTACAAACCATTACTCTTTTGTGAAGCAGTTCATATTCTGACAAAGTAGGGTTATATAAAAATGGTGCAACACAGCTAACAAGCTACGATAGCTTCCTCCGTTTAACACTCTATGGCTCTCCGTTCCGTCAAAGGTCAGTACTGTCCAGGCTTGGTATGGTCGACAGCACATCAGCTAAATAGTTAATTGTGACGTGAAACATTTGTGCAGATTGACTTTCCATTGAAGAGATTATATTGGAGTTAATCAATTTTGTAACAAAAATGACTAGGCATTTACAGTTTAAATAATTAGACAGACGATTGGCAGCTCCCAAACATGCAAATGAGTATCAACATGTAAGGTTCTTATCAATCAAACCCACATGCAAATGTTTTATTGAGTATTTTTATACTCTACAAAGACTCTAAAATACACACCTAGGTAGGAATGGGAAAAGATTTGAATGTAGACATTTACTCTCCCAACTTAACTCTTCTGACCTCACCTTTTCCTCCCATGTCCTCCCAAAAACTCCAAAGCCTGTCAATTGGTGCCAGTTAATGGGGTGAAGTTAAGTAAACAGTTCAGAGGCTTGTCATGTTCTTTCAAAAGCTTGGACTGACAGCTGAGGCTAAGTTGCCAAACACCTGGACCGGAGTGAAAATATGTCCTCCGCACATCCAATAAAAATACCAAAATGGAACCATGGAATCACAAAACTAGGGCAGACTACCAAGAAGTACCAGTAAGAAAATATTCTCTGGGCCCTCATAAGGAACTGTGACGGTAAAAGTTTATGTCACAGCGATTGGAAATGCTTGCACTTTTGACTACAGGTTTATGATCTCACCGCCTGGTCAGTGGAAGGTTCAATAGGTTCTTTTGAAAGTTTGGAAATCCCAGAGAAAACATGAGTGCAGCTATGCTTTCTGCTTAGATCTGGCTGTGAGTTGCTCCACTGATTATTCTCCACAGAGCTCTCGCAATGTGTTAGGCTTGGGATTCAATCAAAAAATAGAACCTGTCTCTTTTTTTGTCTCCTGAACCCTTGAACTGTCTCTACAATGAATTCAGATTTGTTAACACTAACAGCCTAAGCAGCTGTGGCAATATGGGTTTAAATCAGTCACATTATTACATTTAAACCAATGTCTTTAATCTGTCTCTGTCCTATCTTTCTTTGTGTTTATACTATGTCACATTTAATAATGAGACAGAAACATCTGTCTATCATGCTTTTTCTTTAGATCTTACTATGTTTCTGTCAAAGGGCTTGGTGTTTGGTACACTGCCCATTCACAACAATAATGTTGTTTAAACAGTTTTATTTGTAAAATGAGCCCTTTCCTAATGCTTCTCGGTCTGTCTGTTGGTTCACCACTTTGGTCCAGACTTTAATATTTGGCACAGACATCCATGTCTCCGATTGTAATGTACTTTGTTGATCCCTTCACTTAAAATTAATGACATTCCAATCAACCTGAGCTCTTCTTTGAGTCTATTGCTAATTATCAAATGTTAGTACGCTTATATGCTAAACTAAGATGGTGACCATAGTAAACATCACATTAGCAAAAACAAATGCCACTGTGCCTAATTACAGCCTCACAGAGCAGCTGGTGTTGCTAAAAACTGTTAGCTTGAGAATCCACTGACTGCAGCATGATGCCCTAGTTGCCCCTATTTCATAGTAAATTGCTTTGAATGGCATTGTGGTATTTCAGGAAGAATAGGACTAAGCAGCAACAAAAAAAGTTACTTTTTTAGCTTTATGCAAATGATGGCACAGTTTGCAATGATTTGCCAAAACATGTGCATAATCAGTGAGTTTGGCCTTTACCTGCTCAGGATGAATATATGTCTAGGGAACAGAGGAGGGTCATTAATGCAGTTTATTGGATTCCTCTTTTATATGTCCCGTGCCTCCAAGATTACAGATAAAAACAAAAAGGAGCACAGTCTGTTTAGCACTGAGTTACATGAATTGAAAATATCAAAGGTTACTTATTCACACGATATTAGCTAATGAGCAACGTACTTGCTAGCTTGATTACTTGCTAGCTTGCTAGCGTTGACAGGCCCACAGCGATGGGTAAGAGTTGGCAGAGGTGAACTTTAATGATGGGCTTCACCGTTTAGAGATTTTTAACTTTGTGTATATTACTATAAAAAAAGAAAACCATCAATATTGCATTACTAAGGTAGATGCAACAGTACTAATCTGGGCCAATGTTGTACAAGCAAAGGGTAATACATCTTGTTTCAAATTAGCCCTTATTCCTGGCTCCAAGGCTTGCTGAACCTAGAACATTGCATGCTAAGTGTTATCGTGCACATACTGTATGCAGGCTGGCCTGTCAGCCAGGGAGTTTTTCTTGTCAGTGTCATGTAAGCTGACCGCTTGCTTATTTTTCCAGCTTCAGCACAGAGATAGTATATGAGGTAAAAAGTGGGAGCCATACAACCCCTATTAATCATAGCAAAGACTGGGCTTCCCCAGGCAGAGACAGGATCCCTGTGTGTGTATTTATACATTTCTGCACGCACGCATCCAACTATAGGACATGTAACATTGTTGATAAATCTGTACTTGTCAGTTTAGATGTAGGCTGTATGTGTGTGTTTGTGTTTGGGGGTCCTTCCCCAGTGACCTACAGTACCCCATGTCTGTACCCACCTAAATGGATATAATATCCAAAATCCATTCATCAAAGTCATAAGGGCTTAATAGATATAGCATGGGTGTGTTAGTGTCTGCATGAACGTATATGCATTCATATATAGTATTATGTTTATGTCCATAGTCTTTACAGTAGAGTGTAAAGATCAAGAGCTGTGTGTGTGTGTGTGTGTGTGTGTGTGTGTGTGTGTGTGTGTGTTCTCGTTTAACTGTATTCGTGGGGTCCAAAAACCGGGAATACAGTATACTTGTGGGGTACGACCAGCTTTGTGGGGCCCAAAATGCTGGACCCCACAAGGTTAAAGGTCTGTTTGAGGGTTAAGACTTGGTTTTAGGATTAGGGTTAGAATTAGGTTATGGTTAGGGTGAGGGTAAGGGTTAAGGTTAGGCATTTAGTTGTGATGGTTAAGGTTAGGGTAAGGGGCTAGGGAATGCTTTATGTCAATGACGGGTCCCCACAAAGATAGTGAGACACACTGTGTGTGTGTGTGTGTGTGTGTGTGTGTGTGTGTGTGTGTGTGTGTGTGTGTGTCTATGTGATCTGTAACAGAATATCGGTGTGCACCCATGTAGCAGAATGCATGATGTATGCATGAGTGTGCTGTGTTTGCTGGTGCAGTATGTTAATAGATATGTGTTAAATTATATGTAAATTATTATAAAATGTAGTAAAGGGATCAGGTGTAGGCTGTTATCTGTGGTGTGTGTGTTGACGCATGTTTGAGCAGTTGACAGATGTGTGCACGTTTGTGTTTGTTCACCTGTCTGGGTTTGTGCATTTGGGTTAAAGGGCAACTATTACATGTATATAGCATTTTCAGGATAGAACTTGCATTTTGTATTTGCACTAGAACCTGTTTACATGCTTTAATGTAAAAAAAAAAATAAAAATGTATTTTTCTCATACTGCCCATGGCTGCTGCACCTGTATTCACCCTCTGTATGAAACGCTCTGTAGGAGAGCCTGTCTCTTTAATCCCTCTGCCCGAAAAAGTCCAGTCTGCTCTGATTGGCCAGAGTTTTTCCTGGAATCTCCGGTGCGCTCCAGTTTTGTTACACTAGCTAGTATCAGCTGGAGCTACTGCAACTGAGTATATAGCAGGACTTTGTACTGTAAAAAATCACCAATAAAGGCTTCTAAACCAATTTTTACACAACTGGACAATGGACATAGCATGCAGTTACTTAATAGTTAGCAGTGTGCTAACGTTAAATTGTAATGGAACAAAACAGCACTTTCTACCGGCAAAAATTGATAAAATAGAGTTGCGTAATACTTAGCCGAGAGTAGAAAAAACTGTTGAAACCGGAGTGTTCAGAACAGTTGGAAATCTGAACGTTTTAGCTCACCGGGATTTCTCCAAAATAAAAAAGTTTTGGCCACGTTTAACATGAATATCCAACATAACATTGAATGTATGACAGAAAATACATAAAAGCATAATAAGTCCACTTTAATGCAAGCTGAATGTATTTGTGAGCATGCATCTACTCCTGTATGTGTGTGTATGTGTGTGTGTGTTTGAAAAGTACTAGGCAACATGCTCCAATCGTCAGCAACAGATGGGACGATAAAATGCCAGAAATGCAGCCATTTACCACCAATAATCCATTGTCAGCTGTTCACTTAGTATAGCGTTGCCAGGTTTCAACATGTACTGAAAAAATGATCATCTTAACAAGCCATGTCTAGCCTTATGTCTGAGATTGTTTCCACCTTTTCAATAGAAAAGAGAAATCCTTCGTACAGATTCAACTGTTCAAAAGACTGAAGCAGGAAAGTAGCCATGTTGTTGGCTTGCATTAACACATTGGAGACTTCCAGGAACCAAGACAGTATTGGTTGTAGGGTGACGAGAAGGGCTGCGCGATATGACCTAAAATCCTGATTAATTGCACATTTTACTTCGATTACGATAAATGAACAATAAATTAAAAAAAATTGTGATTCGACAACGGACACTGCATTTTTAATTTTTTTTGTTTAAAGTTGTATCAATCGTCTTTTGTGTGATAAAAATGTAAATAGGCTTCACAATCTATATCTTAACTGCTAATTAACTTGTTAGTCCTAACTTTGAACCAGCAAGTTGGGTTTTAAACTCCTCTTTTTTTCTGCTTGTGGAGAGCTACGTGACATATGAAACTATATTATAGGACCGGCGAGTTAAATCGGCTGTCCGAGAGTATACCAGGCAGACACAGCTGACAACCTGCAGGTGTGCGGAAAGTGCGTCAGAGCCTCCCGGATGGGTGAACTGAGACTCTGTTTCCTGCTTGTCCGTAAACAGTTAATGATTGGTTAACATTTAATTTCATTGTGCTTTCTTTTGGAAGGCTGGCTGCCAAAATTTGCCACTTACTAGCTAATTAATTAGCCAGAGTTAAACCCTCTAGCTATCAGTAAACAGAAGGTAGCGGCTGGTGGCTGGTGTGTTCGCCAGTGTTTGTCTGTGTGACTCGCTTTTTCATGTTTATCAACGCCGTTTGGCCTCCATTGACTTACATTACCTTGCAATTGCATGTGAATTTACGCCATAGCGAGTAGTAAGTAGAAAAGGCGAAAATCCGTGTAGGGAGGTTGGTCGGGGTGGAGGATGGGTCAAATACAGGACTTTCACCCAGGAGACCGGGGATCGTGTCCCGCATGTCATGTTTCCTTCGTGTCTCGTTTCCTTCGTGTCACGTTTCCTAAACTCAACCGTCGCTTTCTTCTTTTATTAAATCCAACCCCGTTGTTATTTTCCTAAACCCAACCGGTTCTTCTTTTCCTAAACCCAACCCACGTGTCACGTTTCCTAAACCCAACTGTAGCTTTCTTCTCGCGATAACACGCCAAGTGGTGTGTATGTTTACATCCGCTGTATACAGCGTAGACATACATGCGGATAGCTCAAAATGCGTACAGATAACACACCACTTGGCTTAAGAAAGTGGCCGTGTATGTTTATGCGAAGTCATGATGTCATGTTGTGGAGAAACAGCTACCCTGGCCCTTTCCAAAGGTAACATCTCTCCTTGTTCTCATACAAGTTTATATTAACTTGTGCATTGTCCCTGTTTAAATCAAATAAATCACAAATTACAAAACAAAATGCCCCTTACAGCACCTTTAAAGCTCAGTATTTAACAAGCTAAGCTAAGCTAAGAAGCCGCTGACGGACATTTACCATACAGATACAGAGTGGTATCTTCTTATCTAGCTCTCGGCAAGAAAGTGAATGCTTTGAACTCTAATCTATCAATATATATTGCATATTTTGCGGTCACGAAGGCTTGTATCATGTGGATGTACCGACAGTTTTGTTGTCATTACTTAGAATTCCTCATGGGGGAAACTACTAAATATAAGGCACTATAGCTTTAGGTGTGGTATAAGGTATCAAATCTCAGATGTTTTTATTGCACTTGAAGCACTTTATCTAGTAGGTTGTCTAGATGTTGCTGTTCATTTCCTTACAGCTGCTAGTGTTTAATATTCTTAATATACATAAGTGTTCTTATGTGTTGGGTTTTGTTTTACCCATCTGTTTTATGCTTGTGTGATTATGTTAAGGGTATGGATGTTTTTATACTTTGTTTAATGTATTATGTGCTCTATGACTGAGTAGCTTTACTATTTTTGTCTTTCTCTGTCTTTGTTTAAAGGCACCGTTGGTAAGTGTTGGAAAAGCAATCAAGATTTGAATGTAGCATCTCCTCTGGGTCTTTTTAAGGTCATAAAATGTTCATTTTGAAATTGTAGACTTTTTTCTTTCTTTAAGATAATTTTTTGGGCATTTTACTTGGATAGGACAGCTTAGACTTGAAAGGGGAGAGAGAAGTGAAATGACCTGCAGCAAAGGGCTGCAGGTCACGATAGGACAGCTTAGACTTGAAAGGGAAGAGAGAGAGAGAAGTGAAATGACCTGCAGCAAAGGGCTACAGGTTGGAGTTGAACGTGCGGCTGCTGCTTCGAGGAGTAAGCCTCTATATATGGGCACCCGCTCTACCAGGTGAGCTAACCAGAGGTCCAATTTTAGACTTTTTAAGACCCCATGGAACCCCTTTAATATTATCATACCAAATCTTTAAAACAAACATGACTACTGTTAGCTGTATGCGGCGACAACGTGCATTGAGCTCAGGCTCGTACACCCAACCCAGTCTCACGCCAGTTCGTGAAATGTTCACGTTATTTTTATTTATTGATACGTGTACAGGTTACGAATTTCATTCGAATTTCATTTTGTGTACAGGTTACGAATTTCATTTTGTGTACAGGTTACGAATTTCATTTTGTGTACTGCCACGGGGAAATTAAACGTCACACGCCGGCGACAATAACAGGACGGACCGGGGAAATTAAATGCCACACGCCGGCGACAATAACAGGACGGACCGGGGAAATTAAACGCCACACGCCGGCGACAATAACAGGACGGACCGGGGAAATTAAACGCCACATGCCGGCGACAACAACAGGACGGACTTGACACGATCCGTGGTCTCTGTGGTACGAAACAACGGGACGGTTGAGGTTAGGAAAAAAAAGAACTGGGAAAGGAACCGTCACACGCCGGACACGCCGCGGAAAGGAACAGCAACACGTCGGACGCGATCCCCGCTCTCCGGGGTGAAAGTCCTGTGTTGTTACCCCCGGAGGGGTAGAGTATGCGCAGCGGGGCAAAGAGGCATTTCATTGGTTCTTTCCAAGCGGACCGCGAGGCACTGATTGGTGGGCATTTTTATATCACAGCAGCTACAGATAACAAATCTTTGTCACTCCTTTTTCAGAGTCCATAAGTAATGTATTGCTGTTGGAGTGAAAAGACCATTTCAAACAATATATAAAAAGTATAAATATATATTATATACTATATTGGAACTAGTTACCAACCCTGCCTTTAAGTGAGCTTAAAGACAAATAGATTTTTTCTTTCAGTGTGTAACAAGAAATCTAGCACAGTGCCTCCTTCCTTGGTAACTGCCTACAGTTCATATTGCCTTTTGGGAGTTCAGGCTTATATACATGCAGACACAAAACATTCCTTTGCACCACACTATTGACAATATACTCACTTTGAGAGGAGTCTCTTAGCGTTTATCTGTGCAGATGAGTGAATGTCCCCTATGGAGCTATAACACCCACTCATGGAGATGAGTGAGAAAAAATCCCACAGAGGGCAGTGTGGTAAACAAACTGACGCACGTGCAAGGACGCATTCCCATAAAGAAATTGAGTTAGTGCCACATGGGTGCATAGAAACACTCTGCAAAGCATACATCCTGGAACACATGCATGTGACGAGCTCTGCTGTATTATCTGATATATTGTGTGTAGACTGAGCAGTGCCAGGCAGTGCAGGGAGCTCTGTATGAAACATTAGTCAGAGGAAGTGACTCTTCTGCGTTGTAGTGCTCCCACACACAATAGCATCTTCCTCCATCAGAGGGCCCTCTGTCAGCAGGCCAGCTCTCATCAGCCGACCAGGAACAAGGGCCTTCTCTCTGGGGCGGAGACGAGCACCAGCCCCATCCAAACCCACAGATCAACTCCTTTGGTGCACTGGATCCTCCTGCTGAGTGATATGGACAGAGCAGGACTGTCTGAACGCTTGTGTCTCCTTACTGAGTATCAAACCTCAGTGACTTCCTGTTGCTCTGGTCTTTCATTCCAGCCTACCCTCCCCAGTAATATTCTGTATGGAAGAGGTTTAGGGCCACATGTGAAAAAAAATGTATTTAAGTTCTAAGTTTAAAGTCAGAATTCTAGAGGTGCAACGATGAATCGATTAGTTGTCAACTATTAAATTAATCGCCAACTGTTTTGATAATCGTTTAATCGTTTGAGTCATTTTTTTATTAAAAAAAAGTAAGATTTCTCTGATTCCAGCTTGTTAAATGTGAATATCTTCTAGTTTCTTCTCTCCTTTGTGACAGTAAACTGAATATCTTTGAGTTTCGGACAAAACAAGACATTTGAGGACGTCATCTTAGGCTTTGGGAAAAACTGAGCCACATTTTCACCATGTTTTGACATTTTTATAGATCAAACAACTAATCAAACAATCGAGAAAATAATCGACAGATTAATCGACTATGAAAACAATCGTTAGTTGCAGCCCTACAGAATTCTGTCTTTAAACTCAAAATTCTGACTTTAAAGTCAGAATAAATGTTTTCACATGTTGCCCTAATCCTCTCCGTAGTATTGTACATACATGCTGAGAAAAGCAAGAGAAAACATGGGGTCATATTTACAGCTACACACTCTGCAGTTAAAATGTAGATGTGGAAAGGAAGTGTTTGCACTGGCCAGTTGCTTCATTTCAGCAGACCATACCTCTATATTTCTTTTGTTAAGCATGCAGACTGCAAGCACATAGGACTGCAACTAACTATTGTTGATTATTTGATTAGAAGTCAGGAAATGGTAAAACGTGTTTTTCAAAGCCCAAGGTGACGTCCTCAAATGTCTTGTTTTGTCCAAAACTCAAATTCAGTTTACTGTCACAGAGGAAAGAAGAGACTAGAACAATATTCACATTTAAGAAACTGGAATCAGACATTTTCTTTTCTAAAAATGACTCAAACCGATTAATTGATTATCAAAAATAGCTGGCAATTCATTTAATAGTTGACAGTTAATGGCTTCATCATTGCAGCTCAAACATCAAGCACATGCAGTCTCAATCACCAGCAATTAGACCAGTCCCCTGGAACAAGTAGCGAGGCTCTCAGGAAAAACACCCAGCAACAAACTACAGTATCATTATTATGGGCTTTCTCCCCCATTAAGACACATATCAGGCATGTTGTTTATCCAGCTCCCTGGATAAACACTGGATTTTTGTTTATTTTCGCATAGTTTTTGAATATACTGCTATAGCGGATTTTACCCTAAGGGAATATATATATTAATATTGACTGATATGAAAATCATTAGGGTGATAAATGTTCCATCGTATCAAGCAGCCCTGGAGTAGAACTCTATTAGTGTGAATAATTGTGACTGGAATGTGACATGAAAACAGGATGAGTCATTTAGATGATATACATTGTAGCCTTCTGGCTCTGTTAGGGGTGTGACTCTTCACTGGTGTCTCGAGTCAATATCCTGACGCATTACAACACGTCATCTCCTCGATATCATTATATATTGCTACACATGGTTTTCATCAACAAATTCAAGCAGTCAGATATGTATGAACTCCCCTTTTTATTGTATCTGCTTGTAATGAAGCAGATCCTTTACTTATAATTACTTATATTTTTCAGCATCAGTATGCTGTAGCTCATATTATGTTACTGGTAAATGAAATAAGGCACAAACTCAAAGTTTTGAATGTTGATTGAAATATATTAACTGTCTAGTGGAGGTTGCAGCTGGTGTTGATTGGAGGCCAGCTCTGTCAAAAAGAAACACATGCACTCGGTTTTCTAGTTTGGTTAACTAAACATGTGCAGTGTGGTGTAATCTAATGATGTAACGTTCTGTGCCGAGGCCTCGAAGCGTGTGTCGAGAAATCCCGGAAGTTTCCCGTGACGCCCGTATCGAGGCTTGTGTCGTTTTAGACAATGACGTCATAGATGACATCCCAAGCCTCACTGCCCGTCCATTCTGCGTGACTGGTTGAATCTACACGGTTTTATTATACATCTATTATCTACACATACCAGTTTTAGAAAAGTCACCAAAACTGCCCATCCTGCTTTTGCGAACCACTTTGCTGGAAAGCTTCAAAGCTTGATGAGGCTTAATTTCGCCATCCCTAGTATAATCTCAGATTATACTAGATTATAGACTATAAAAGATTGATATAATCTGCGCCTGATCAATTGAATGCAGGTTAACCGTCGCTGATTGCGCAAAAGTAAAATGTTTGTTCAAGTCACTCCCCTCTGTTGTGTCTCCTCTCCAGGGTGTTCAGGCTATCGAGCCCCATTTTAAAGGTTCCGGGAGATACCATGTCTCAATTAGTGAAGGGGTGTTAAGGAGTACTTTGATTAGTTGTTCAGGCTAACTATGTTTGATTGTACTAGGTAACATAATGCAAAGTAAATTGAGATTAATAACAGTTTAGGGAAGTAGAAATGTATTTGATGTGTTTGTATTATTGTTTAGGTTAAAGTGACTATATGTAACTATTTAATGTTTCTGAAGCTCTGTTATTTTTCATGCAATGGTCTTAAATGACTAACAGTGAAAAGAACACCATTTTTATATAGTTTTTAGTAAGGCATCTGACCGGGTCTGATTTTTTTCCGCAAAGTCACAGAATGATTTGCGGCAGGTAGACGGCGCTACAGCACCACATTCTGACGGGTCACAGATTTCTTTGAAACACCGGAAAAGCCTGTGTTAGTATCAGTATCATTAGTATACCAGCCTTTTGAGCCAGGTAAAAGGAAGCAGGAGATTTCTTGTTATAGGCCTAATTGTAAAGCGGCCGCTAGAATCAACACAAACTGAAAGTTACATATAGCCACTCTAAGTACATTTTAGATTTCCCTTGTGCTGTGGTAGGGTCGACGTAATGTCAGTGGCAGGCTATAAAAGGCTGCCAGTTAGTTGCTGGTGAACTAAACACCTGTTTGGTCTGCACCGTACCTCTGCCTCAAGTCTCCTGCTGTAAATATCCAACCATTCTTACACTGCTTTTAAAAAAGACAATTCCTTAATGTAGCGAAGTCTGAACACAGCAGTCAACAGACAAAAGGAAAAAGCAAAAAAAGCAGCGACCGGGACATCAACAAGTAACATCAGTAGGCAATAATCGATTATGGTCTGTCACTGCATCGATGCAGAATCGTCCAGGTCCTGCAATGATTCATTTCAACACCCGTAGTAAGTATTAAAGGTGCCCTGCCACACGTATTTTATTACTTTGTGGTAATATCTGAAGTTGTACCGTGGACTCTTTAACATTTTTTGTGGAAAAAATCCCTTGGTTACCTTGTTTCAAGCCATTCTAGCGTGGTATAGGAAGCCTGCAGGAAGACTCAGCTCGATTTGTGCCAGTTCTCATTAATATTCAACGAGCTAAGCTGCTTGACTCTGATTGGCTAACAGCTAGCCAATGAGAGCCTGGCTATCAGCATCCTTTACCCAGTGCAACTGGGCGAGCTCATGAATAGTAATGAGCTCAGGCAACACCACGTCAGACTGACCAGCTTTTGTAATTGGCCTGATTTCTCCGCTTATTTCTTTTTAGTGGCTAGAGCTGACAGAGGAGGTAGCAGTTCATTTTCACATTCACCACATAACACAAACACATATGGACCTGACAAATTTTTAAAAAAATACCAGTAAAAACGGTTTTGTGTGGCAGGGCACCTTTAAACTAGATGCAACCTCAAAAATGCTACTGATCATCAATTCACTGGGCTGAGTACCCATGACCATCAGCTGCTAATGGGCCTAATCATTTCACAGTCTGCCATAATCTCACAGATACATTTGGCATACTGCTCTGACCCAGGATCTGCCAGCAGGTGACCACTAAATACATTTGTCCCATTAACTTGTTACTCTATGAAACAATGCCAATGCCATAGAAGACAATAGGCAGCTATGTACTCTGCTAACTCTGGCCCATTGCTAATATGGAAATGATCTCGTAATGAACAGCTGTCCCCGTTGGCTTACGAGGATATGAAGGAGGAGTAGCACTTGCTTACCCAGGGAGGAGTTGGGCTAATGACTCCAGCTGGTGTTTTTGGGTAAGGGGGGGAATTGGGCATATTGGCTGGAACCCATGAAGAGGCTGATACAAGCTCAAGGCTAAGCAATGATCACACTGAGAACTTGTGCTTTGACTTCAAATGGGAATTGTGACAGATTTAAGTTTGGAAGATAGCATCCCTAACAGATTCCAAGTGGCAAATACCAGTGTTGCAGTCAAGACCACCTAAACCGAGAGCAAGTCATCACCAAGACCAGATTGTATCGAGACCGAGACAAGACCACGACTCTGAGGTGTTGAGAGCGAGTCGAGACCAAGACAGGCCAAGACCAGTGTGAGTCCCACACTGCATGACACGATAAAATGTGAATAATGCTAACCATAGACACTCCTCAAATTGATCTGAAAGATCCACATTTCCATGAAAAACACCTACAGAAAACAAATTAAGATTCTTCTTCATTCTCCTCTTCCAAGACGAGGCCGAGACCTTCAAAAAGTGGTCTTGAGACCGGTCTCCAGACAAACACTGATCTCGAGTTCTACAACACAAATACAAATACAGCACTAAGATTCCCATTCCCGTTTGTCAAGGTTAAGAAATTATATACTATGTACGAGTCAGAATTGTATTATTTATAAACCCTATCTGTTGGTTTGATGCCTAGTCCCCACTTGATGTGTATTCATCATTAAACTGAAGAAATTGGGCTCAGACAGTAGAAAATGACTGCACCGTTATGAATCCCCTTATCGTGGGTGTGACAGAGAGGTTAGATCTTGATACTGTTGCTGCGCTATGAGTCAGAGAATGAGCACATGGGCAGCAGGAGAAACTTTGATGAAAAGTCGTCAAAGTGCTGCTGCAAAATTGTCTTTCACTGCTCTGAGGTCTGCTTGGAAATTATGTAGATCCGAAAAATTTCTGAAGCGGTGATGAAAATTGTATTACCTCGTTTGACCTAACCTAGCAGTTAGAAAGAGAGTGAGACTTAACTCCATTTTCCACTGGGCACGTCTGTGCTGTGTTCCGGTTTTGTCCCGTCCTCCGCCATGCGCCATACCACACCAGGAGCGTGTCAGAAGCGGGGTGTCTTGCCTGCCTGACTCACAGGTTATATTAAGTAAATAAGTACTTTCCAGAACAATCGTGTGTTTATTAAACTAGTATCTCAACCCGAACTTGTAAAATATGTTTGGGCAGTGGCTGTCAGCGTCAGAAGCGACGCAAAAAGCACCCTTCAGCGTGTTTGTAGAACGCACCAGGGAAAGCAAAAGCTACACAGGGTTTGAAGATGACGTAGCACTAAGAGTGACTACGCTAGCGAGTAGTATGAAAGACCGAAAATCCACATAGGGAAGTTGGTTGGGGTGGTGGATGGGTCAAACAACTTTCACCCAGGAGACCGGGGATTGTGTCCTGCATGTCATGTCTCCTAAACCCAACCGTCCCGTTCTTCTTTTAATAAACCCAACCGTCCGTTCTTCTTTTACTAAACCCAACCGTCCTGTTCTTCCTGCGTGTCATGGAAACGTAAGCCCACCCATGACCTTTTCCTTAACCTAACTGCGTCAAAAGTGACGCCAATAGTCCCAACCAAGTGTGTTTAGATATGACATTAAAGGAGACTTTTAGCGTCAATAACAATACCAAAGGCACCTGACCAAGCATTTTTATGTGATGGGAGTGAGAATGTGTTGAGTATCTACCTTCGACTCCAGGCTCTCCTACAGTTAAACTCCAAGCCTTTCTCTTTTCTGTGATGTCTATTTCACTTCTCCAAGATGAATCTCTCGTTGTCCGTGGTGTTGTAGAGGAGAAGTATACGATAGTGGGGGGTGTCTTTTGTTAAATTGCCTGGATTCTCTCACTGTTTCACTTCCTGTCCCAGCTATCCGATCGGCCCGCGGCTCGCGTGAAAATAGATGATGCGTGTCTTTAGTGGAGCGGAGAGGAATGGTGGAATATCATGCATTGACTTGAATTGCTGTGATTGGAGCATAGCGCAGACGCCCGGGGGGTTGGAGGTACTATGTTTGACCATTAGTGGTGCTCAATGTTTCTTTTGGCACCTGATTTTGATTTTATTTAAGTTTTAGTCTTACGACAGAAACGTTATGAATTTAAACACATTATGTGTTTAGTAAGAAAACTGGAACTGGAAGTTACAGTATACATGGCGCCATTAATGAAAAGGCCCTGAAACAACTTCTCTAGAATTTTTGTTGCTTAATGATCTTTTTCACAATCTTAAGGAAAAAGTTGCTTTCTTTATTCGTCAGTGTTAATGGCTGTTGTTGTTGTTGGGGTCCCTTGGTTCTTTTAAAATACAGTTTTTTTATATTTTGTATAATTGTGTGTGTTCTTCTCACACAATAAATATCTAAGAAACTAAAAGATATGTTTGCAACTCTGAGGAACTCAGTTTCATCTCTTGAGTGAAGCATAAACACGAGCAGAACCAGGAGATGACAACCCATGGAGCACGTGTTCTGGAGCTGTCAATCCCAAGAATGACAGCTCTGATGTCTGGCAGGGCTGTATCCATGCAGGGAAGAATTAGCATAAGGCAGTGTTACAGGAGACAAATGACACTGTGGGAGGAACAATGAGCAGCCCTGTGTAATTGTCAAATAAACAAAGTAACAATGAACTCTGTGTTGACTGGAGTGTCAGCGCCACAATCAGCAGGGCTGTGACAGGGGAATGGGCTGCTGCAGTTTGATTGTAACCAGCACGGAAATATTTCGTAGCGTCTGATATAAAATATCAGACGATTGTGCAAATGGAATGCACTTATTAAGTTCTTTAGGAGTGAAAGTCTTTTTGAGGTCATCAGCCATTTAAAGTAGAGATGCAGAAGCTGTAATCAATCCTCAGTGTTTGGGTCAGACGGTTCATTTGAAACAAAAAAAAATTAAAAATGTATGATTAAATCAAGCAGATACAGAGCAATATTAGCATTCACTTGGAGTGAGAAAGACATCTGGCTCTTTAGCTCCTAAATCAAATGTAGTGTTGTGTTGGGCAGGTAACATACATTTCACATATGTAGCTCAACTTCAATCACCGCTCTCTCTTCCTAAAACTATTCAGCTGTTTAGAGGCCTTCACTTTTCAGTAAACCAACTAGAATTGGCCACGAAATTCACAATCCAATCACAGCATTACATCCCTGCTTTAAATCTGTTTCTCTCTCTGCTGCTGACAGTTATCATTTCAGGCATAGCGTGCAACCCTCCTCCTCCCCTTCCACCTCCAGTCATCATCTCCCACAGCACCCTGGGTCCTCCTCCGGCAGAACACTCCGTTGACTCCCTCGGTCCGGTCTTCGGGCACCTTCGCCCCGCCACCAGTGTCTAGACTCCATCGGGGGATATGTCTTGGCTTCTCTACCCCTTTCAAAATTATTTTATAACAATGGAGTCTAATCTCCAAAGACTCTGTACATTTCATATTATTCATATGCACAATACATCTTTGCATATTTGCAACAAAGTCTCTCCTGATTGAAATAGTTTTTCACTGAAAACAGCCGACCTGACTAGTGTGGCCAAAAACACACACACACAACGCTGATGAGAGCGTTGTGAATGAACCAAAAGAGCAAAGTTTTGCGCTGCAAAAACAAAAAAATTGTTAAAGATGTTAAAACCCTGCAGCGGAGAGAAAATGCAAAGTCGGGTTATAATTCTCACATTATACATAGTATTTTTATCCAATCTCTAAATAAAAGATTGATTTCAGCACTTTTTAAGCTATGCAAGAATTGCTTAAGAGTTTAATTATTTACAGTTTCCCTTAAAGCTGTGGTAGGCACTTTATTTTTGCCATTGTTGGTCAAATATTCCATAATAATATGTCAACATATTGTAATTCAAGTGGTTTGAGAGAAAACTACACTTTTGCATTTTTCCTTTGCTCTGTTTTTAGGCTTTAGAAAATCTAGCCCGTGACGGGACACCTTGGCCAATCACAGGTCATTTCAGAGAGTCAGAGCGAGAGAGCGTTCCTATTGGCTGTTCTGCACATGCATTGCCCCAGCGACAAAGAGGGGAGAGGGAGGGCTGCAGGAAGAGGTCTCATTTTACTTCAAATTCTGGATTTTTCTTTTTTCTTTTTACCCACTGCAGCTTGAATTTCTCTCCCTCGCTGTACTAAGAAAAACAAAAGACAGTTAGCAAAACATCAAATGGCACAAGGGGACAAAAGTTACATCCGGAATCGAATACTATAACATTCATTTTCTATCCCACATCCCTCCAGCAAACTCGCCTACTCCTCCCACATTAGGGTAAAAATATTTTACACGTGTAACCTTTCTGTCCCAGAAAAAAAATCCCTCTACTATTTTCAGACATGGTCACAGGTGGAATCGATAACAGTGTGTCCATCAACTACGAGGTGTCTGTCAAGTGTCTTTGAGGAACTACCTCTTAATTTATTTTATGTCTCAAACAGTAATAATCAAGATTGTTTGGCCCGTCATGGCTCTGATCACATTAGGACTCAGTGGAAATATTTTACGTCTGTGAGTGTGGGATCTAAAGGGGACTTCCTTTCCTTCTCGGAGAGCAGAAAGCGTGGCAGGATCTGAGTGCATTTACTCAAACAGACCACCCCGCTGAGAGGCTCTTAACGTCCCTGCCTCAGACATCTGTCGCCATCTACTGTAGGTGCTGGTAACAGCGTGTCAGCGGGGGGCCGTGGGCTTTGGGAATTGGATCTCAGTGAGCACGCCTGTCTGAGAATATTAATGTCAGGAGCACTGAGGAAGCGGTACATCCTGAACTCATTGCAGGGAGGGCGAACTCTTTCTGCTTTTCTAATTTTAGAGTACATTTTACATCAAGTTTCATACAAATATTGACCAGATAAGGGAACTTGGAGATTATTTTGTGCACCATAGTGTTACCAAACAACCTTTGATAGTGCCTACCGACTGATTTCCTATTAAAATGATAAGAACTACTGATGTCACTAACATTTGTCATGTTCAGCCTGCCGAACAGATTGAGAAAATATGACGTTTCCCTTTTCTTGACATTGACATGCGCTTCACTCTCACAGTAAAGAAGATGGATTTCTACATTAAGAGGCTGGGGCTGTTTCCAGATACTCAGTATCTGGAAACAGTTGAGTGAATGCGGAGCAGGGTGGACCTTGGGGAAAGCATAGGGGGAAGTATAAGACAAATACATGTTAAAATAAAACCAGTAGCAGTCACAATTCCTATGTCTGCTCAGTCCCACAGGCTGCATCTGGAGCTGCTGCAGGGTCAGCGTCCGTTCACCTTCCAGCTGCACTTCACCCGCTCTCCACAGGATGGCGATGCCGTGCTGCAGCAGAGCCCCGTTGACCAACCAGAGAGCCAGTAGCCCTGCAGTCACTCAGCAGCCCGGCCAATTGAATCACAGGGGCCACATCAGCAAACAGGAAGCAGCTACCTAAACTGCCTTGCTGATAGTCATCTCTTGCTCTGCTCCAACCCCCCCCTTCAAACACCCACACACACATTCACATTAACAAACAGCTCTGCCTGTGCCAACTGTCATTATTCTCTGTTTAAACTCAATTCAGTGAGCAGCTGCGTTGTTTTTTTCCCCCTCCACCTTTCTATGTGCTGAGCTTGAAGGTTCGTATTTGACCAGCTAATCGTGGTGAGTGTCCAGGGGCTATGACATGTGTACAGTATAACCATTCATATGACTCCCAATGCATGAGCACACACACTCCTGAGGCCTCCATACAAGGTTCAGGGTATGTGGCACAAAGTGACCAGACGCGATGACACACACTCAGCTCTCTCCTTCCTCCTGCCCCAAGCAGTTAGAGACCAAGATGTGCTGATACAAGGAGGAGGTGGAGCAACTGGGCTGGCCGACAACAAAGATACCCTCTGTCTTATTGCTGCAGCAAATGCACACCAATCATTCTTGTTATCCATGGTGCTCTGTTTGTTGTATGTGAGAGGGAAAGGGAGAGGGAGTGAGGGATGGATGTTTGTACTTTGCATATAAATTATACTCCAGATTATGCATCTTTATTCACAGTGCGCTGGTGAATTGGTAATGTGAAATAACAACGTGCCCCCTTTTCATTTGATCAATTTTCTGGTCTGTGAGAGTTTGCCGCTCCTCTCATTATCAGGGGCGCTTAAAACATTTGAATGGGTGAGCATGAGTGGGTCACAGTTTTATAGAAGGGGGGCACATTCGTAAAAATAGTGGAACGACTCCAATTTTAGCATTGGTAAATTATTTATGTAATATGTGTAATAACTTAATGCCAAATGAACAACATTAAATTCTAATATGAATTAAGATAAATAGCTGCAATTTGTATCTGCAAATAGCATCGACAGAGACACGTGAACGGTCTCCCACCACTCCTCCATACTGTAGGAACAAGACCCCCAGACTAAATGAGATAGCTGTATCGTTTGTAGTCGTGTGTATCTTTGTGGTCATTTCACATCTCTTTGTGGTCGTTTTGTGTCTGTTTGTAGTCGTGTTCCTCTTTGGTTATTTTGTTTTTCCTTGCTGTCATTTTGCATCTCTTTGTGGTTGTTTTGTTTCTCTTTGTGAACATTTTGTGTCTATTTGGGCTCGTTTGGTGTCTCTTTGTGGATTTTTTTGCTGTGTTGTTTTGTGGTTGTTTTGTTTCTCTTTGTGGCCATATTGTGTCTCTTTTTGGTTGTTTTGTTTCTCTTTGTGGTCTTTTGCATCTATTTGTGATTGTTTTGTTTCTCTTTGTGGCCATATTGTGTCTCTTTTTGGTTGTTTTGTTTCTCTTTGTGGTCTTTTTGCATCTATTTGTGGTTGTTTTGTTTCTTTTTGTGATCGTTATGCATCTCTTTGTAGTCGTTTGATTGACTTTCTAACAAGAGGGATATGAGCAGGGTCAGGGCCAGAGGGGTGGCCAGAGGTGGCACAGGGCACCCTGGAATCTGATTGGCCACCCCTGGCCACTCCTCTGGCCCCGACCCTGCTGTTTTCAAGCACTGTTTAGCTGAGGTCTATTGGGGCTCAGCCACGTGCATGCATACTATAGCAAACACACATGAAAACACACTCACTAGAAATGCACATCAACATTATCTCAACGTCAATGCCACCATGCTTTGATGCTCGCCCTCTCCTCTCATGAGAGGAGCTGGGAATGTATTTAACCAAACGTTGGTCTTTTGAAACTCAATGCCATTTTCATCCCTCCCCCACGTCCCCCAGAAATGTAATTCAAGGAAGGACATTTTAACGGCGCCGAGTCCCTTCTGTTGTGTGTCGCTATGTACAGTGGCCTTTATATATGAGAAAGACTTGATAAATGACAGAGAGGCACAATCTAATTTAGGACAAACACATCACATCTTTTGTGCGAACACACAATGTTTATGAGGCAATGTGATTGATGATTATATCCAAGCAGAAGTGACGGTGGAATAACATTATTCACCTTAGCTTTGTCCTCCTCAGGCACTGCAACTGGTAGAGTTATCTTCGCTATCATTAGTCAAGTAAGAAATTGTGGCGATTCTTTACATGAAAATAATCTAAACTTGGAGAATGTAGATGAGTAATGGGGAAACTGGGGAAGTATTGACTAGGAAAAATATTCTCTGGCCTAGTTTAGGTGTGATTTTCCTCCTTCCATTAGTTTGTACCTCAAGTCAAATAAAAGTGCAGGGGATTTCTGATGAAAATATGAAAAGCCCATGAATGTACCAGCATGGCGGGTAGCCATGGATGAGTGCAAATTTACCCAAATGTGGATGTAGAAGATGGAGGGGTGGAGGAAAAAGAGGGATTGGGAGCCTTTTTCCGCGTGTCAGACCTAACTCTAATTATGGCTTCGTTAATTAGTGTATCTCAATGTGGACGCGCTTGGAAGGGTGCCACTTAGCTCAGCTTTTTCTCACTCCTATATCCTATTCCCAAATCACGGCTGAGCTCCTTCCGTCTTCCCCCTCGCCTCCCCCCTTCTTCATTCCTCCTCCCATCCCATTTCTGTCCGCATGTCTTGACAGCTCATAAGGCAAAGCAGCACATCACAGCAGACTGAGCCATCGTAGCCCTTAACCAAGCATCTTTTGCTTCAAATTGCTTCCTCCTGAGAAAAGAAGGGGGAGAAATAAGATAAGAAGGCAGGATGAGAGGAGGATGAAACAAGGCCATACTGAGCCATAAGATGGGAAGGAGTGAACAGAGAGGAAAAGTTGAAATGTATAACACATAGTGCCCTATCTTGCACCCGGTGCAGTGCAGCACAAAGCCCGACACAAGTGTCTTTGTTAGTTTAAGACCGACGCTGTTGACAATTTCCCGTCCAGCGCCCGCGTCGTTTATATAGCAAATGCACCCGCACCCATCTTTGCGCCCATGGGCTTGCTGGTCTAAGTATTTGTGCTTTGTTACATTCCAACACTGATAACACAGGCAGTTGCCCTTGTTTCTCCCGGGGTGTCGGTAAAAGCGTCTGAGGTGAGTGACGTCAGAATCGCTCCCCCTCCAAACCACCACGAGAAACGAAGTCTCATCTCAGAGATCAGGGAAGAGACACATGTCATACTGCCACAAATTGAAGTCCTTAGTCTGTATTTACTGGAGCAGAGTCCTCTGCTCACACACGGCGCACCACACACACACACACACACACACACACACACACACACACACACACACACACACTCACGCACAAGCAAGAATACCCTGATTTCCAACTTGGAAAACTAACCCCAAACTCTTAAATTCAAATTCTTGTCGTGGCTGGTATTCAAGCTCAGCGGCACTGCAAGATGCTGCATAAATTAAGTCGCTGGAGGGAGCAAAGATGGGGAATGAGCACCGTCTGCCTCTGCCGGATCGTATTAACTCCTGGGGCCATGTTTGCGGACAAGAAACCTTTGTCGAAACCAGGGCCTCACCACCTTCTGCTCAATAGGTCTTCATTAAGTCTCCACTCTTGAGCAGTTCTCCCAGACTTTGTTTACAGCCTGTGTTAGCAATCTACATCCATAACTACAGGCAGCTAAAATGAGGCACTGGAGAAATGCACGCACATTCATTTTTGTTTGGATTTAAATGTGTTGTTTGCTGTGTGCCTCATTATATTTTATAGCAGACTGAGTGATGAAGCAGAGGTTGGATAAGGGTACAAGGGAAGTTTTCTCTTTAGCTGCCCCCCTCCCCGCCTGATGTATGTCAAATGCAGCCTCAGTGATTGCAGCGCTGACCCTTCTCTTTCACCTTTTCCACTTGTCCTGCTGCTTTGCAGAAACAAACACGCTGAGGCTGAGATTGTCTCCATTTGCTTGCCGCCTTGCAACCTGTTATTTTCTGCAGCCAAGAGTTCAGATAGTCTGAAAGGAGAGAATAAATACAAATAAAAATGGTTGTGGTCCTGATCGTGATGCAAAGTCATGGCTTGTGGCAAGGAAAGGGGTGGAGAGTTCAGGGAGATATTGGGAGGGGGGGGGCGACAGGATGTGTGCTATTTCAGACACAGTGCTTTCAGGCCAACTGTGCCCTCATTGTTCCATCACTGCCGGTAATGACTTCACCGTGACTTCCTGTCACATGATGATGACTCTACTGACCCCATTAGTGACGCAGCAAGTGACCCTGGTTTGGATCGGATGGATGACTTCACTAAAATGTTTGCTTCTTTGACAAAAGTGTGAACTTTCTTTCCTTTTTCAAAGTGCATCAGGGGTTTCAAGGCACTTCAGAAGAACTTTATAATACGTCTTAACTGTATCGAATGTACAACTGAGATTTAGCATGTTTATTTATTTTTAGATTTAGCATAGTGATCTGGTTTAAAAGCCAAACAGGAATTAAAAAAAAACATTGCTAAAAAAATCTAGTCCAGTTCCTTCATCCATGAAACAATACTACACGAACGACATTCTTACCATAACCAATACAGAAATGGTTTGGTCATTCAGATATGAAGGAAAATGTAATTGCGTGATTGATCTTTTGTTAAAGGTCAATGGGATGGATGAGGATTCATGGAATTTGATTTGGAACAGGGTACAGGATCTAATGCAGTTTTTACAGAGAAAGTTAGACTCACTGTGAGGGCATCAGCTGATTAATTTGTAGGGCCTGGCAGCCATTTATCACCCATGGTAAGTTTTGCAATTTTGATAACACACTCTGGCTGTGGGACGCCCCTGAGGGGTTAACACGCCGACCATGAACGGCAACGTCTCGGCTTCTAGTCTGACTGGAGACTTTTGTTGCACCTCTCTCTCCATTTCCTGTCTTCTTCCAGTCATTTATGATAATAGTGTAATGTATGTTGTGACATTACATTGTGACAGTTTTTTTCATTTATATGGTGGAACTAGCTCTCCATTGCCAACTAACTGGACAACTAAAACGTCTACACATCTTCCACCCGCAGGCTCAAAACACATCTCTTCCGACTGCACCTTAGCTAAGAAGACAATGGTTATAAAGAACAAATAATAATTACATGTGGCACTTAAAGGTGCAGTAGGTAAGCCTTATGAAACTAACTTTCTGTCGTATTTGCATAGACTGTATAATATTAATGGACAAAGCATCCGGTTCGGCAAAGTGCTGCAAATGCGGAAGTGCCTTAAACCAGCATTCTATCTGAATTCCTGCAGGTCGGTTTCTGTAGAAGTCTATGAGAAAGACTACTTCTCACTTGATTTATTACCTCAGTAAACATTTTCATAATGACTTTATGGTCTCAATCGCTAGTTTTAAGTCTCCTGCAACACAGTTAATTTTTTTAAATTATGGCCTCATTGATTTTAAAATCGGCGATAAAGCAGGGGGTGTTTTAGGGCGTGGCTATGATGTGATTGCCAGTGAAAGTGTGTAACGTAACGTAGAGTGTAAGCAGCTCCTCCCTCACTCCTCCCTCTCGTCTAAAATTGTCACATCCGCAACCAGGATGGCTGCGCCCGTAACGGCGAACTCGACGACTCATAGCAGATCTCCACAAACCAATGGGTGACGTCACACATGCTCGCTCCATTAATATTATAGTCTATGGTTCCAGTAGAACTACACGAAGCAGGTAATAAAAAAAAAATCTGGCTCCTCTGGCCCCACCTACAGCCTGTAGTGCAATTTGCAAAAATCCACCGCTCCCTGTTCAGATGCACCAATCAGGGCCAGGGGGGTGTCTAACTGCGTGTCAATCACTGCTGATGCACACACATTCATTCTCCCTTGTGGGGGGAGGGGCTTAGGAGACCGTTTTGGGCTTTAGCAGAAAGGGGGGAGGGACTGAGAAGTTGTTGATGCTCAAATTTTTGGGCTAAATCCTGGATCTTCACAATCCTACCTACAGCACCTTTAACATGTGGCACTTTGTCGCTTGGCTTATTTGAAGCTTTGTACTTCTTCTATGTGATTCTTGCTCTTCTGAGATTATACCGTTATGGTTGAATGCACTTACGGTATGGGAAGTCGCTTTTGATAAATGCGTCAGCCAAATGATAGGTAATGTAATGTTATGATATATTGAACCTTTTATTTAACCATCACTTGAACCTTAACCTTAACCCAAGTCTTAAAACTAAACCAACGTTAGGACTAATAACCAGTACTACAGTATTATCTCAATTAAAGGACATTTCTTGTGAGTGCATTTGGTCTTCATAATGAAAGAGGTACACCGTAGGACAGTACATTACAGAACAGCACACACACACACACACACACACACACACACACACACACACACACACACACACACACACACACACACCCACACACAAACACACACACACAAATAAAACTGCCCTTTGTCTACTGTCTCAAATGCCCAGCAGCAGACTGCAGCTTTGTTCTAAATTAGAGGATCATATCAAATTTTGTCTTTTGTTACCAGGACAACAGCATTGCTCCAGCATCGTCTGTTCCAAAGCCTGTCAGGACAGCAGAAGTGTAGCAGCAGAATGAATATTCCTATAGATGAAAATAAAATAAACATAGGTCTAGAATTCATGACAGAAAGCATTCTACTGCAGATGCCCTGCTGGCTTGCAGGGACCTGGGCCCGGTACTATCGACTATAGTTTGTGATGAGCCTGTCAAGTGGAGAGCGCTTTCGTATTCTCGCTGTGGCCAGATGTACGCTCTTGTTTTTTTTGCCCCTGATGTTGTTTGAGAAAGCCAAGGCTGCGAGTTCACAGCTCAGATAAAGACTGGACTAATTGGCACGTGGTTACGTAATGTGAGTCGTATGAGTCCATACAGCAGTGTTGTATAATTCATTGCACTAGTGGAATATGTAAAAAAACACTGCTCCAATCCCCTTTAGGTCTAATTAAAGACTAACAGCCTTTTTTACAATGAAAACTCCAGGGGATACAGTGTAATCGCGTATTAATAGAATGATTACTAAAGAAATAACGCTCCGTACGCAGATAAGAGCTGCTGAATTTATAACACAAAGCCACCCTTAAAAAGAATGCATAAGTGTTATTCATGTGATCTGACTTCAGCTCTAAATTTGTAACCATGAACGTGCCTTTCCCAAAGCCACAAAAAGAGAGCCAGATCTCAGTAATAATATTGTGGATTGGAGGCTGATCATTTAGATGTAGATTTGCAGAATGGGTGTATTTATACAAGTAGACACAGATTTCTTGATAATCATAACTGTTATGTATAACAACAATGACATACAGCTCATATGGGTGTTGAGGCAACATACGACTAATCCACTAATTTGGAGTCACATTATACCACTTAAAGGGATATTTCTCCGCTGGAAAGCTGAATATATCTTTAAGGGTCACTTATGTAGTATACATGTGAAAAAAAAATTTAAATTGAAATTGGTGCCTTCTTAGCCGAGAAAAGCCAGGAAATGTGTTTTTGGCTCATGTGGATGAAAGACACCAAATCCCAGAATGCACTTGCTTCGCTGCTCTGAGTCCACTCCCAAGCCACGCCTACCGTTTACAGACAGACAGACAGTGAGACGGTCAAGTCAATTCAACTGTTTTTTATTGTCATTTCAACCATATACATGAAACAACGTTTCACCGTGGCTCAAGTGGTTACACAATCCAAAATAATACATACATTATATGCTCCGTAAAGTTCAGCTAACACATACTAGCATCAGCGCTTGGTAGGCTGTAAACACAGAGGATGAACACAGCCATAAATTTGCGTGGAATGTAGAATGGTCTAATTCTACATGGTCTCATCTAACAGTCACAAACTCCACCAGCGGTTAGCAGTTAGTTGGATACAAGCACCCCATTTCTGCAACAGTCTGTGTTAAAAATGCCCACCTCCACTAGCTAGTCTTACCGGTGACAGAGCAGCACTGTTGTTCAGCCATGTTTCCACAACAATAAAAACACAGCAGTCTCTGAACTCGCGTTGGGAGTTTCGTTGAAGTTGGATGTAGTCCAGTTTGTTGTCCAAAGAGACACTCAAGCAGGATTGATGGGACAGGGCTTGCCTAGGGCTTTAGCCTAGGGCTTGCTAGCCCTGCTCCAGAGCAAGGTTAGCCTCATTTTTGCAGAGTTTGACTAAACAGGGCCTTAAAAGTTGCCCGTGTTTAACAGGGCTAATGTAATTTGCGTCCATGTTTTGTGTCCAATCACACAACTTGCTTTATGCTTTTTTTGCATTGTAACGAAGTATGGTGCTAATGGTTTTAGTATTCATCATTCACATACATGAAATGGTAAGCATAGCTTAAATGTTTGGCTACCAACTACCAAATCTATCACATATACCCTAATGTTACTTGTTTAGAAAGCTCGAATAATCCACTAACTAACTAACTAACTAACTAGGTAAAACCACCCAAATCTGTGTTTATATTTAACGATTCCTTTCAGAGTATGTCGCTAATGGTTTTAACATTCTCTATTCACATGCATGAAACGGTGAGCATTTGAACGTTATTAACACGATTAAAACAGAATTGAGTGGTGTACCCGAGCCTGCCAGTAGCCTTCAAACCATGTCAGGCTAATTTTAATTCTCAATCTAGCTAAAGGAAATAAAGGTGCAGTGCACTATTTTCCCATAGGGGAGATGATTGGAAGTGTTAATGAAGTCTAATTAAGGGCTTCTCACATAAATTCATGCTAATGGCATGACATTTTAATGTTGCTGCTTGCTGTTAAAAGGTAATCACGTGTCATTCTAGAATGTAAACATTAGGCACATGTTACAACGAACATTTAACCCAGGGCTAGTAAAACTGTAGTGTAAATTGTGACTTCAGAGCCCTGGGCTAAGGATAAGAATAGTGTGAAAAGCCCTTTAATGTAGTGCCTGCATATAGCATGTAACATGTATTATTTACAGTTGCAGTAATTGATTTTTCATACTTCTGCATAATATAATACTGTGAACTCATCATCAGATGAATGCAACCTGCAATGCAACAATCACAACACATACAGCCACTCTCATTTATTTTCTTTCTCTAATTCTCTCACGGACACTCACACACAAACACACACGCTCCTCTCACCTGCCCACGCATTTGGCCCTGCAGATCTTCCACCAGTGTTGTTGACAGTCTTCTCACACCCCAGTGCTGGCTAGATAAAACCCAAAGCCCACATGGACTGAAGAAAGGCCAGCACAGGTTTCATAATTAGAGAGAATGAGGGGGAGAGAAGGATGCAATGCAATCATACTCAGAGAAGAATGAGACCTTAATTAGACATTCTTCTCATTCTATCTATAGAAGGCTTTCCTTTCAAGCTCTTCTCTCCCCTTGCCTGGAAACCTACAGTATCAGTGAATTCTAATTAGAGAGCACTTGATGAGAGTGTGTGCTTACTGTGGCCTAGATAGGCTGGCTTCATCAGTATAAGCCCCGGTGCCCCCCACTAGTCCCACACTGTGCCATCAAACGAAAGCTCCAGTCTCTGAGGGGTGCTGGAAAAAAAGGGGGGGGGGGAGGAGGAGGGAGAAGACAGGGTGAGGTACATGAAGAGATAACAAGACTGGACATCGCCAGGGGTGGCGACATAAGGAGGGGGAGTCTAGATCGGAGAGGTACATTAGTAAGGCTGCATGTGTTTGAAATGGGTGTGTATATGTTTGTGACAAATGTGATGCTTGTACAGCTATGTGGCGGAGTGTGTGAGATGTATGAGTGCGAGTAGGTATGAAGCAGGAGATAGTGAGTATATCTCCTGTGGCGTGAGGGCTGGTCAGAACAGCAAGGGTCTCCAGTCTCACAGCGGGTGGGTGACTCTCTTCAGCTTTACGTTGGATGTTGACTTGTCTGGCAAGGCCTCGTTTGATTGGCCCCTCACTGAAGGACCAAGAGTGCATGCATGTACAGACAGACACATGTGACAGTGCATCCTCCCTCCATCCACACCATAGACTGTAAAAATAGTGGTCGGAGCTTCGTGGTCTGAAAAGTGAAACCAATGCGGAAGTGCCATAATCTGCATTCTTTCTAATTTCCAACAGGGGGCGACTCCACTGGTTGCAAAAAGAAGCTAGCGTGCATAGAAGTATATGGGAAAATGACCCTACTTCTCACTTGATTTATTACCTCAGTAAACATTTTCATAATGAGTTTATGGGCTCAATCGCTACTTTCAAGTCTTCCTCAATACAGCATGAATTTGTAAATTATGGTCCCATTTATTTTAAAATAGATGATAAAGCCTCTTCAACATTGCGTGGAAGTCTGGGACGGTGCCTAAGGAGTGGCAGACCGGGGTGGTGGTTCCCCTTTTCAAAAAGGGGGACCAGAGGGTGTGTGCCAATTACAGGGGTATCACACTTCTCAGCCTCCCCGGTAAAGTCTACTCCAAGGTGCTGGAAAGGAGGGTTCGGTCGATAGTCGAACCTCAGGTTGAAGAGGAACAATGCGGATTCCGTCCTGGTCGTGGAACAACGGACCAGCTCTTTACTCTCGCAAGGATCCTGGAGGGAGCCTGGGAGTATGCCCAACCGGTCTACATGTGCTTTGTAGATCTGGAGAAGGCGTATGACCGGGTACCCCGGGAGATACTGTGGGAGGTGCTGGGGGAGTATGGGATGAGGGGGTCCCTTCTCAGGGCCATCCAATCTCTGTACGACCAAAGCGAGAGCTGTGTCTGGGTTCTCGGCAGTAAGTCGGACTCGTTTCAAGTGAAAGTTGGCCTCTGCCAGGGCTGCGCTTTGTCACCAATCCTATTTGTAGTATTTATGTACAGGATATCGAGGCGTAGTCAGGGTGGAGGGGGGTTGCAGTTCGGTGGGCTGGGGATCTCATCGCTGCTTTTTGCAGATGATGTGGTCCTGATGGCATCATCGGCCTGTGACCTTCAGCACTCACTGGATCGGTTCACAGCCGAGTGTGAAGCGGCTGGGATGAGGATCAGCACCTCTAAATCGGAGGCCATGGTTCTCAGCAGGAAACCGATGGAGTGCCTTCTCCAGGTAGGGAATGAGTCCTTACCCCAAGTGAAGGAGTTCAAGTACCTTGGGGTCTTGTTCGCGAGTGAGGGGACAATGGAGTGGGAGATTGGCCGGAGAATCGGCGCAGCGGGTGCGGTATTGCATTCAATTTATCGCACCGTGTGACGAAAAGAGAGCTGAGCCAGAAGGCAAAGCTCTCAATCTACCGGTCAGTTTTCCTTCCTACCCTCACCTATGGTCATGAAGGCTGGGTCATGACCGAAAGAACAAGATCCAGGGTACAAGCGGCCGAAATGGGTTTCCTCAGGAGGGTGGCTGGCGTCTCCCTTAGAGATAGGGTGAGAAGCTCAGTCATCCGTGAGGAGCTCAGAGTAGAGCCGCTGCTCCTTTGCATTGAAAGGAGCCAGTTGAGGTGGTTCGGGCATCTGGTAAGGATGCCCCCTGGGCGCCTCCCTAGGGAGGTGTTCCAGGCACGTCCAGCTGGGAGGAGGCCTCGGGGAAGACCCAGGACTAGGTGGAGGGATTATATCTCCAACCTCGCCTGGGAACGCCTCGGGATCCCCCAGTCGGAGCTGGTTAATGTGGCTCGGGAAAGGGAAGTTTGGGGTCCCCTGCTGGAGCTGCTACCCCCGCGACCCGATACCGGATAAGCGGACGAAGATGGATGGATGGATAAAGCAGGGGATGTTTTAGGGTGTGGCTGCACGCTGACCTGTCAATCAGGACAGAGGCTTAGCAATGCTAACCACATGTGGCACTGTGTACATTAAAATAGACCTGAACTTGTTTTTGGATGTTGTCTATGTTTTCAACTTAAAAATAAAAGTACTTAATGCAAAACTAGTAAATAAAGCTGTCAGATTAATGTAGCGGAGTAGAAGTAGAAGTGACATGAAAAGAAAAGACTCAAGTAAAGTACAAGTACCTCAACATTTGGACTTAAGTACAGTACTTGAGTAAATGTACTAAGTTACATTCCACCACTGGTGTTAAGTTTGAACGATGTACAGCCAAAATTATTTTCTTCCTGTATTGTGTACCCTTAGGGAAATGTTGTATTATCGGATTCAACTGTTATTCAATTTAAAAAAAATGTATTATCAAATTAATTTAAGTTACGTTTTCCTTATTTATGTTTTATGCCATTATAACTTTATCTGCTCAAAAGACCTTTAGGAGCTATTCTTACTTCTGCCCATGGTTGTGCTTGTTAATTTGAGATGTCAGACTTGCAAAAATGAGCCCACAGTGAGTAATAATGTGACAGACAGGAGCAAAAAACACTCAAAAATGGCTTGGTTTTCACAGGGTTAAACGTTGACCCTCTCACTGTGTGCCTTAAAATGTCTTGTTCAGCATTCGGTAGCACCCTGCAAACCAAGGCTAGCTAGCTAGTGCAAGCATTATCTGGTAACTTATGGGCTAGTCTGCCTATTTTTTGTACTGCCATACATGCAGATAAATGGTACCACTACCCGGAGGTACGCATTTACCGGCTAGTAAAGCCCAGAGATCGTTTCAGAAGGGTTGAAAATCAACAACTTTCCATTTTTAGCGTTTAGTTTAGCTCAGCGCCATTGCAACCATGAACAGCACTGGCATGGCCACGTCATCCTCCACAGCTCCACCCCCTCGTCGAAAAATCGTCACGACCATTTTCAAAAAACCAAGACGCCGACGGCCGCATTGCTAAACTTGTGGTTTTGGACCAAGATTTTTCCGCAACTACCTAAAAACACTAGTGTGGACACATGTTTTCGCACATTAACAGCATTTTCAAATTTTGCTTAGTGTGGATGTAGTCTGAGAAGAGGACCAAAATGGAGGTGAAGAGGTTAGAAGGGGGTCGTACCAAGAAATGTTCTCACCCTGTGTTAAGTCATTTAGCAACAGAGGCTACAAGCTATTATGCCTGAGCTTTAGCCGTGACAATAATTATAATTACGAGACGGCTGGAGCTGAAGAATCGAAGCGCCCATTTAGCAGATGAGCTTCCAAACGACCTCCTGAAAAAAGAAATGGCACCTGGCCCACCGATGTGTCAGCGCTCTCTCCCTCCTTCTCTTACCCTCTCCCTCTCTCTCTCATGTCTTTCTTTCTGTTTCTCTCACCCTCTCTGTCGCCGTCGCACATTCAGTGTCAAGCTTTCTCAGTTTCACTTTTGAAAAGTGGTAGACCAATGAAATAAAATTCACACACACGCAAGCGCACACACACACAGACATATACACCACATATTCTTTACACTAGAGCGGTCACAAAAGGATTTTTTTTTCTCACTTACTTACAGACACACACACATACACAGTCTTGTTTAACACACGCACACACAATCCCTTTTGTACAGTTTGTGAAGAGACACAATCTTCTTGTCCATTCCCACTTCTGAGGACACACCGACCCTCTGATGTCACCAATAAAAAAACTCACATTCCCCTTTAAACACACACACACACACACACACACACACAGACGCACGCACACACGCACACACACACATACACACACACACACACACACACACACACACACACACACACACACACACACACACACACACACACGCACACACACACACACACACATTCATCTCCAAAACCACACTGTGTTGCTTCATCTTGTGATGTGGCTGCAGAAGAGCTGCAACACACTAACTACCTCCTGCAGAGTCAGAGAGATGGATATGGGAAAGAGGCAGAGAGAAGAAGAATGGGGGTAAATGACAGAGGGGAGACAAACAAATTGAGCGAAAAAGATGAGAGATGTTTTTATGCCCTACATAGCTTTATCACAGAAAAAGATATGGAGTACGAGAGAGGCAGTAGCTGGAGTTAAAACGTGAATGGAGAAAGAGACTGTAATGGGAAAATAAAAGGAAAAGATACAACTCACTTTTACCAGAATTTATAAATGTATGCATCCTATTGCAACCATGTTGTCCAAAAAATACATTTAAAGGAGACCTATTACAGTAAATACTGTTTTCAGATTCAGACTTGTATTTTGTGATTCTACTAGAGCATGTTCACATGCTTAAATGTTAAAAAAAAACACTTTATTTTCTCATACTGCCCATGGCCGCTGCACCTTTATTCACCCTTAGTCTGAAACGCTCTGTTGGAGCGCCTGTCTCTTCAAGCCCCCCTCCCGAAAAAGCCCAGTCTGCTCTTACAGTTTTTTCTGAATGCTTAAACCCTAACCGTGATTGTCATAGCACAATTTCTAAAACTATTAATACTTATATCAAAACCACTCACTGAGTTTGCAAAACTAAAAGCACAAACACTGCTTTGCACTCAGCTTTCAATTTTGTAACACACACTTTGCAAAACTGGAGGTACAATCCACTGCAGAGCACTCTTTTTGCGGAACTGTAAACATAACTCACTGCTTTACACTCATTTTCCAAATGATCAACACACTCCTAGCAAGACTATACACATGTATGGCTATTATTTACACTATTTTGCCAACTGTCTGGCACACTGTCACATGTGAAAACTGTTTTAGATCATTAGCTCACTTTGCAATCAGCCTAAGCACTATAAATAAGACACAGGTGAGCTGTCCGTGTGGAGTACAATGGAGGGAGCAGGAAGAGTGAGAATTAGAGGAGGCCGAGGAAGAAGACGTGGAGGTGAAGAAGTAGGAGGAAGAGGAGGAGGAAGAGGACACGGAGGTGACGAAGTAGGAGGAAGAGGAGGAGGAGGAAGAGGACGTGGAGGTGAAGAAGTAGGAGGAAGAGGAGGAGGAAGAGGACGCGGAAGTGAAGAAGTAGGAGGAAGAGGAGGAGGAAGAGGATGCGGAGGTGAAGCAGCGAGAGGGAGAGGACGACAAGGACAAGGAGGTGAAGTCAGAGGAAGAGGACAAGGAGGAGCAAGAGGAGGACGAGGAGGAGGAAGAGGAAGGGTAAGAAGAGTAAGAAATAGAATAACTGATGACATCAGAGCTACAATAGTGGACCATGTAATCAACCATGGAATGACCCTGAGGGAAGCTGGCCAAAGGGTTCAGCCTAACTTGAGCCGCTACACTGTAGCAAGCATCATAAGGACATTTCGAAATGAGAATCGGTTAGTACAGTCACTTTGCACTAAGTTTTGTAGCACTGCCATACTCTAATGAGAAACACAACAATACCATACATGTAAAAATACTGAAATTGTTACTTTACAGAATTGCTAGACGTCCAGATGCTGGGGGCAGAGGAAGAATGTTCACTGCAGAACAAGAGACCCATATAGTCAATATGGTAATTCCATAAGGCTACGAGAAATACAGCAGCGCATAATTGAGGATGACACCACCTTCCAAAACATACACAATGTGAGCATTTCTGTATTATGTTGTGTACTTGCCCGCAACAGAATCTGAATGAAACAAATCTACAGAGTGCCTTTTGAAAGAAACCGTGAACGTGTGAAACAACTGCGATATGACTATGTGCAGGTAAGCTATAGTATCATTAGTACTGAATCTGGAAGTGCATACTGTAGTGCTGTGCATGGGCCTGCTGTGCTGCATTTGTTTTGTCTTGTCCAGAAAGTGATGGAGCTGGAGGCAGATGCCATGGGTCATGAACTGCTTTTTGTGGATGTGGCAGGTTTTAACCTCACTAAAACAAGGAGACGTGGCAGGAACATTATTGGACACCGTGCCGTAATCAATGTCCCAGGACAACGTGGTGGTAACATAACTATGTGTGCAGCTATAAGTCAAAATGGTGTTGTTCACCATCGTGCAACCCTAGGCCCATATAACACTGCACACATCATTACATTCCTGGACACCTTACATGACATGCTCACTAATGTTCAGAGACCAGAGCAGACCAGATACATCATCATATGGGACAATGTTAGTTTCCATAGGGCTGCTTTGGTCCACAACTGGTTTACAGATCACCCACTCTTCACTGTACTCAACCTCCCCGCATACTCTCCATTCTTGAATCCAATTGAACAGTTCTTCTCTGTCTGGCGCTGGACGGTCTATGACCGTCATCCCCATCAACGCATAGCCGTTTTACAGGCAATGGAGGAGGCATGTGGGGATATTGACCAGGCATCATGTCAGGGCTGGATACGGCATTCCAGAAGATATTTTCCCCGGTGCCTTGGACTAGAGGACATTGCATGTGATGTAGACGAAATTTTGTGGCCGGACCCAGAGAGATAACACGATGTAGACTGATATTTTTTTTTCTTCTCAGTGAAATTACGTTTTTGTGTTTTGACTTGGAAAAAAAACACTTGTTTGTTTTGATGTGTGTAAATAAACACCAATACTTGAAGTTTGGATCCCTGTATGTTTACAGAACTATGACAAAAGTATGACCTCACACTGACATAGCCTACCTTGTGCACAGAGAAAGCAAAAGCCAGATGTGTTCTTTATTCATGCTATCAGTGTGTAGTTGGCGCATTGTGTGCTTATTAATGTGATGGCTTGTGTTAACTGTTTGATACGAAAATACAATTTTTACGAAGGTTTGAAGAGTTAAGCAAGGTTTATAAGCTTTTGCAAGAGAACTACAATGTTTTGCTGATTTGGTGAAAGGTTTTCTTATTTGTGTGTAGAGTTTTTCAAAAATAGCCAATAGTTACAATAAAATTTGCCTAAGCCATCAGAAAAAACTGTAATTGGTCAGCATATTTCCGTATGTCCGCGAGTGTCTGGAATCTCTGCTGTTGTTGCACTCCGTTAGAGCCTGAGACTGACTGCAACAGAGTACAGTATATAGCAGGTCTTTGTACTGTGAAAAATCACCAATAAATGCTTCTGAACCAAATACTATGCAACTGGACATGTTTCTGCAATAATGTGACCCAACATTGGGGGGAGAAATTAACATTAGCAGCCAAGATTATAGGTTTCCCTGGCGTTAGCATGCAGCTACTTATAGCTAGTAGTGAATTGTAATGGAAGAAAAGAGCAATTTCTACTGTCAAAAATCACAGATAAAAGCTTCTGAACCAAATACTACCCAACCGCATATGTTTCAGCAGTAACATGACCTTAAATTGAGGATAATTAACAACAAAGGCAGCCAAGATTACAGCTTTCCCTGACTTAGCATGTAGCTAGTCCTATGTTAACACAGCAGTAGCCTAAAAAAACTGCAATAGCCTACCTGGACCAATCATAGACTAATCACCCAGCTCAGCTGCGTTTCTATCTTAAAAGTGAAGCATTCAGAACATTGGAAAAAACTGAGGTTTTTGCTCACAAGGATTTGAAATACGTTTACTTAATTTTTTGAAGCTCTGTCCACATTTAACATGAAAATCTGATGCTGCGTTCCAGGCAACCCATAACCCATGTTTTCACATCCTTATACCCATGAAAGTGCCCTGGAACGGCAGTCAAACCTGTAACTTACTACCCGTGAACTCGTAGAAGATCGTTGTACTCCCAGTTACAGTTTTTGACATCACACACATAAACAACAATGGCGACCCCTGTTGATGATGTACAGACACCGGTGAGAGTAATGAGTAATGGTGAGAAATAGAAATAGACATAAATAGGCAACGTAAAGTAATTCCGCACATTGTAATCAAAACAATACACATACAATTGTGTACTACTGCAGGTTATGTTTATTAAATGAAGCCCAAAATATGTCACCGACTAGAAATTGCTAGTATCAGCTAGCGCTAGCTAACGTCAACGTTAGGTAGCCGCTAGCTAACGCTAGCTAGAAGGGTTTGTCATGACTTTGCCTGGAACGCTACCAAGTCGTGAGTTGTGACTTGAAGTTGTAACTTACGGGCTAAAAATTGTGTCTGGAACGCAGCATGACATTGTAACATTATAGATATGACAGAAACAACGAAAAAAGCATTATAGGTTCCCTTTAAACAGTACACAGTAATTTGACATAGGAGACAATGCTTGCATCCTGCATTGTATGTGTTGTCAGGCTCGTGGTCTGACATTGCTAGCTTGTGGAGATTAGTTTATAGGTAACTGATAATGCTAGCTCCCAAGCTAGCTCACGCTGCAGTTTAGCCTTCTGGGCAGTGGTACGGATGGCAGGTGTAGTTCGGTAGAAAGAAAATAATTCCTACCTGAAACTGCACACAACCAAGTCTGTGGATTACCTTGAGTCACCCGGTCATGATATCTGGAAAGAGACATTGCTGTAGAGTTTTTCCAATGTTTTGGCTTTGAGCACCACAACAGATTGCCATCTAGTTCCATTATATTTGAGAGGCAGACATCTCTACGCATGATATCTCCAACTCTGGGCAACTCACACCAAAACATTATAGATTGATGAATAGCACTACAGGTAAGAGGAAAAATATGTATTTTTGATTTTGGGGTAAGCTGTCCCTTTAAACTAGCAAGGTGCCATGCTATTGACTCTCTTGGCAATCCGATGTGACAAAACAATTGAAAACATTTGAGAAACAAGTGTGATAGTCTATTAAGGCTTTATAAGTTGTTTAACTCACACTTATGCTTTCTCATTTATCAACTGCAGTTTACAGCTCTGCACCGAGAGGTGTTAACCCGTTATACCTTTTATACCCATATCCTTTTATGTGGGTTACATGCTGTTTAAACTTTTCAACACACTTTTACACAATTTTGTATGATGGTTTGGCGATACATTTTCTGATAAAACAAAATAATGGCAATGAAGTCAACAAGTAATTAAAAAATGACAGGAGGGGAAAGTGTTATGCACAAAGAGAAAGAAGGACGGAAAAATTACATAATAGAGGGGATTGAGGGGGGAAATAACTGTACACATGAACATGAGGGAAAGAAATGAAGATAGAGAGAGATGTGAAGAGAAGCCGGGGAGATGATACAAAGAGAGAGAGATAAATTACAGTATAGATGGAGTACAGCATGTGGACTGTGCCTAATAAGAAGAGAGAGGAAACAGGAAAAAGGAGGCAGAGCAGACCGGAGCTGGGTGATAAATGATTCGAGTGCTGCACGGGATGCTCTCGCCTCTTCATCTTGTGCTGCTGACCTTGGGCTTATGAGCAGTAATAAAACGTGGCCAAGCACTCCTGAAATTGGTCCACTCGCTGCTGCATTAGCATACAGCTTTTATAGAGTACAGCACGTCCAACACATACAAATACTGCGCCTCGGGGACTGGGGAGGGAGATGATGAGGATGATGATGAAGACAAGGAACACAGCCAGGGGTCGATGGTGGCGATGGGAGATGAGGAGGCGCGGAGGACGACATGTAAGAGGAATGGTTAAGTAGGAGTGAGAGCAGAGTAGTGATTTCTGTCATGGCAGGAGTGGAAGTGATGATAGAGAAGAGGACGATGAAGTACTGTAATGGAGACAGAGGAGATGATAAGGTAAGGGAATAACATGAGACCAGGGCATGGTAGATTGATGATGACAAAGAGAAGGGAGAAGACGAGAAAATGTAAAGGAATGGTTGAGTAGGAAGTGATAAATGGTGGTAACGTAAAGCAAGGGGAAGGTTAGTCTCGCATTGCCAGACCTACCTCCACAGCGCTGTGGCTTCACCACACATACATTCCAGGATAGGAGAAAAAAACACTCTGGGTTGTTTGCATTTTTTGGGCAGCGGTAGGTTCCGGAAGCGGTGACGGTGGCTCTTCAAAATAGTCCCGGGAAGGAACTTGTTTTGATGGAACATTTGCACCCTGCAAAAGAAAACGCCACATTTAATTTACTATTTCCATTTAATAACTGTGTATACAGTGTATTGCCTTTGTCCATCCCAGTGGTGGAATGTAACAAAGTACAAATACTTTGTTACTGTACTTAAGTACATTTTTCACGTATCTGTACTTTACTTAAGTAGAATCAATAGTGCATTCTTTTGACATTTACTTTGTTACATTTTGCAGCAATTATCTATACTTTCTACTCCACTACATTTCTACAACATTCCGTTACATTTTCTGATCAGTTTTTCCCCCTGCAAAACATCTTCCTGACTGTCACACGTTTGTCTCACCAATGAAGTTTGGTTGCCATAGATATATATACATGGGGCACCGCCGATCCTTCATCGGCTTCCAAGTCGGCTCCGGTGCTCCAGAGCCCGGGCGCAGCGCCACTGACCCTCGGTAATACAGCCTCCGGTAAAAGTGAAAATGAAAATGTTCGTTTTTTTTTATTATTTCTGTTTTTAAATCATTGTTGCCATCTATTTCTCTCCACAGCGTCGTTTACTTCTCCGCCAGGCTGCGTAAGACGCAATCATATCTTATTTATTTGGCTGGACCTCTTCACATTGCCTCTCCATTTCCGCTGCTTCACATACTTTTTTTGCTCACGCTCCCATGGTTAAAGAAAATAAAACAGTCTTAAAATACATCCATGAATAAAACCAACCGCATTCCGATTCTATCAACATATTTCCGTTTTGTGCTGGTTAGGATAGTTTGTGGTAGTGGACAGTATGGATATTGTCGAAGCTCAGCATCAAAATAACTGAACCAGCCCTTTGTAAATCACGGGTCGCTAGACACAGTGCCCTCACTGACCAAGGTGCAAACTAACCAACTAACCAACTTAATATGACAATAAGATTAAGAGAATAAATCATTATGCAAGTACTTTCACTTTTAATACTTAAAGTACATTTAAAATCAGGTACTTTTTATTTAAGTAGGGTTGTCATTGTGGTACTTCTACTTTTACTAAAGTAAATATGTCTCTGGTTATTTGTACTTTTACTTAAATACTGCGATTCAGTACTTCCTGGTCCAACCCCAGCCATCCCCAGAAATTTGTCCCAAAACGTCCCAGTTAGAGAGTAAACGCCGTAAACATATTCTTTGTAAATCTTTACAATTATTCCCCAAAAGAACCCAGCAGGCCTGTCTTGTTGCACGATCCAAATTGTCTTTAAAAGTTGCCATTTTCAGCGTGTAGCTTGCTAGCTCGAAGTTTGTTGTTGTTTCCCTAAGTGTAAGTGAACAGAGTTTGAAAACAGCAACACATAGAGAGAGGAAGGCAATGGACATGTCAGGCAATTATCCTGGGAATGTACTTCTGTTGATCCAGCCTAGGAGAAAGGTAAACCAAGTAACTTCCATGGTAGTAATAATATAGCCTGAGCCATTTCCAGAGTTGTCTCATGTTCATAAAGTTAATCGCATCAGTCAATATGACATTTTAAATGTCACTTCTCAGCAAAACATGTTCTGTTCCTGCAATCAAGGCAGCTGTGAGTGGGAAGATGAGGATGAAGGATGAAGAAGACCAAGAGCAAGATAAAATCTCTCTTTTGTGGCCTCTTCACATTTTGTGGCCTCTTCACACCCTCTCCATCATATTTACTCTCTGCTTCTCTTTGCAGGGACAAAAACACTCATTTTTTCTTATTTTTGGGGAGCTAATAACAGTGGAACAAACAGCATGTCTCTCTCAGGGACCGGCTGGTATTATCTTCAGCCATTATTATATTTCTGCAAGGTCTCGGTGTTCGTCTCTAGAGGCTCCTGGGCCTGTAATGGAGCCGTGGAGCACCAATGCTGTCCAAATACAGATTAATTGGTCTGTTTGTTTGTTGGACAAATAATCAATTAATTCTGGTGTAGGCCTGATTAAGTACAAGATGGAGGGCTGAGAAAAAGAGGAGCTTAGGACAGTACACCTGAGAGACAAAGAAATCTAGCAGTGAGCCATGAAATATCAATTTTCTGAAAATAGTGACACCTGATTAAAGAGTACTCACTTTGATGCAGTTTCAAAATAGTTTTAATAAAAATCTAAATTTGAACAATGGGATGAAATGTCATAAGATTGACATTTTTATTATCAGGTCTTAAAACCCTTTTGTTTCAGCCATGCTAGCGTTGTGGCTCTGGGGATGGCAATGTCGGCCTGTCAGTCGGTCCACCACTTTGGTCAAGACTGAAATATCTCAAAAACTAATAGATGGATTGCCATGAAAATCAGTACAGACATTCATGTTTCCCTCAGGATGATGAACCCTAATTACTTTGCTGATCCTCTGACTTTCCATCTAGCTGCACCAGCAACATTTTCACTTAGGCAGTGAAATATATCAACATCTACTGGATGGATTGTCAAAAAATGTGCCACAGCAAGTTATGGTTCACAGATGATGTATCCTACTGACTTTAGCGTGATTTATGCTTCTGCGTCAAACAATCTACGCCATGGCTACGTACGTAGGTACGTAGATACCGACCCTACGCCGTAGCCTGATGTCCACCTCCTGAAAAATGTAACTACACGCCACGGCGAGGCATGTTGCTCTGCGTGGCTTGGTAGCGCTGCATTTCCCCCTTGCTCCTTTCCTGGTTCTCCTTCTCCATAAACAACATGAAATCAAGGAGAGGGTTAACTTTTCCTGCTCCAGATTTCCCACGTGGTCAGAAAGAACAGGGGAGACACTTTGTTTCTCTCACTATGACTCTAGAGTCATAGTCATACTGTAGAGTTGCTCCGAAGCTAATCACCGTCACTATCTCACTCGCTCTACCACACACTTCCCATGCACACACACATGCCGGCCCTGCTATTCTCTTAAAGAGATTGACGTACGTACCAACGCACAAGTATAAACTTCAAGCCACTTGCGTAGGCTACGGTGAAAGCTATTTGTGGAGCCTCCGCACAAACATAAATCACTCTTTTGCAGACCGATCACACCCAGAAAACGACCGTATAGGTTGATTGTGCAAGCAGCTTATGACCACCTATATTAACATTTGTTGTAAGGCTGCGACCTCTAGAGGCTGTAGTAATTAAACGTGGAAGTGAGATGTGAAAGTATAAGAGTGCCAAACTCTGCGTAAAGAGGCAGGTTGGGTGGTGAATGACTCAAACAAACACAGGACTTTCACTCAGCAGAACAGGATTCATGTCCCGCGTGAAACCAAAAGTCATCGGTCCCTTTTTTTTAAATTAACCAACTTTTGGGGCGCAGGGTTCAAATCCGACCTGCTGCCCTTTGCTGCATGTCATCTCCCGTTTCTCTCCCCCTTTCATATATTTCCACTTTCAAAAAAAAGGGAAAAGCCCCCAAAAAATAATCTTTAAATTAACCGACTTTTATGGACCTAGTCCATGAAGTGGGTACATGCGTGACATCATTACGTCCTCATTTTTTTGTGACTAATTTTAAGCCAATGCCTGATGTTTTCCTAACCCTACAGCATTTTTGTAAACTTAACAAGTTCCATTTCACAACGTTACCTACGTGTTTTAAAGGTTAACAACTGTGACCGTTAAGTTAAATAGAACAGTCACATGATTAAAACTGCCACCACGGCTTTTTGAACGTGAAGACAATTTCCAAACAATATAACCTGCTATGCAGGCTGCAACTTTAGGAGGACTTTTCAGCACTAGCAGAAATTTTCATTGTAGCAACTGCCTTTAAGGTCTTGTGTAATTCATCAATACTGTACTGGTTGTGTATGGGAAGAACTGAAGTGGCCCCAAAATGCACAAGTGTGATCACATTCTTCATATTATTATGATTAATATGCATTTTACTGGGCTTTGTTGGGTTTCAGTGTCCGAAGGCTGCCTAAATGTTATTTTAGAAGCTGTTTCTTCAAAATGTTTCTATAGGAAACCATATTTGCATTACTTTGCTGTGTGAATTATCAGAAATTCAGATATCAGCAGTGTCAAACCAAAAACATTGCTTTAAATCTGGCTTTCAAAACTTGATATACACCATAATAAAGTTCCAGTGTATGGACTACTGCCTGTATTTTCTTCACTGTATGGTTGACAGAGTGCCTGAAGCAGTGTGTGTTGGTGTGTTTGTGTAAGAGAAAGATGAGAATGAGAAGTGTGTGTTTGGGAGAGGGGACATGAAAAAAACGAAGAAAGTAAAAGACTTGAGAGAATGAGATATCAAAAACAGCAGAAGAGACCAATCATATAAAAAGGCAATTAAAATAGGACATGATAAGGACAGGCTAAATAACTGACAGGATGGAAATGAAGACACATCATCAGAGTCATAAGAAGTAATAATTATCACGTTTAACTTGAAAAGAAGCCAGTAAGAACAGATATGTTTCAATGCTCGTTTTTTTTATATAACTCAACAGTATGGGCTGCGCTGACAGATAACTGCAGCTTTTAGTTTGAAATTATGGATGGTTGGGGGATTTAAGCTTCACTGTCATGGAGGAAGGAGTTGACAACTCAGTTATATAAGAAAAATGCCGTGTCATATTAAGAACTTGTAGGTGATTAAAGGAGTCTTATTCGTATTCTGAATTTAAAAGACATCCAATGCAGAGAAGCTAAACCAGGGCTTATTATGTCGTCTCTGATTATGTTTAGGAATGTTACCGCTGAACTCGAGACCAACTGCAGAGTTGTTTGATAGGGAGGAAAATATGATGCTACAATACATAAAAGCTGTAATGAGTTTATTACATGAAGTTTGCATGTAGAAAGACACACCTTGACATGATTATTAACATATTTCTTAGCTAGAAAACAGGACTTAATGCTTGTATAAGGTGCTTGTATAACCTCAACCCTGTTATGCACATTTAAGTTATATACATAATTCAGGAAAAGTTTGATTTAACACCGTTAGTGGTGAAGGAGTTAGCGATTGGTTATGGCAGATCCAGAGTGGCTCTGGGCATATCCAATAGTTTTAAACTTCAACAGAGTACCCTTCTTCAAGGAAGTTAACACTTCTCAATGGAGAGTGGCCAGACTCTCTGTACTAATGAAATGTACCAGAGTCTGGTAGGACCAGGCTAGGGCGCGCCCGCCTCCGTCACACAAACAACTGAAGCAATTCCTGATGCAAGTCATGCAACAATGTGTTTTCAGTGAGTGTCCGAAATCTCGTTTGGTCGTTCGCTATATAGTTTACTATTTAATAAACACTATATAGGGAATAGTGAGTGAGTGAATTAGGGTGCGGTTTCGAACACAGCTATGGCTGGCTTTTGTCAAGGAGTGACAGGTAACTTGATGATAACTGCTGCTACTGATAATGATATTATTTTTTGTTGTCACAGTAAGGTATTTCAGTTTCCTGTGTATGTTGTCCTGGAGGTAACCGGCTCCAACTAGCCTACTGCTCCCAATAAGTGACAAAATAATGCCAACATGTTCCTATTTACATGTTGTGATTTGTATAGTCACAAGGTGTATAAATAACAAGGTCACTATGATTTTACTATCTAGTAATTGTTGACTCTATTACTCCAACTCTGCGCGAACTCCAGGCGAACTTTCTGCTCCTCACGGGGGCTTCAGGTGCTGCTAGCAAATCACTCCGCCCAAGTAGCAGAAGTAGCAGTGCCTCGCCTTTCTGAGAATATAGTTCCCAGTTTGTATATGGTTAGAAGATGGCTGTGTCTCATGTGACCTTGTTATTTGTACATGCTGTGACTCTACAAATCACAACATATAAATAGGAACATGTTGGCGTTATTTTGTCACTTATTGGGAGCAGTAGGCTAGTTGGAGGATCTGTGCTAAGCTAGGCTAGCGGTGGGGCCGTCAGACAGAGTTACAACACACACGGAGATGAGAAGGGTATGTATGGACTTATCTAACTCTGGGGGATACGGGGAATAAGCTAAAGTCCCAATAAGTTGCCGTGTTCCTTTAAACCCAGGTGGTAAATAATGGTCAAAGATCATGTAATTGTTTTGTTCTTTTTGCATTTATATTTGACATTCGTTTCAGTGGCCTTCCAATACATATTGTATTATTATTCACATTTCCTGCCAATTTTTCTCTGTTATTGGTTGCCAGGTTCTGAGTTCCCATATACCAAGCTGACAAGGTGGAGAGAATTTGTTTTAACTGTAAAACATATTCTCTTAATGTCATAGAAGCCTGGCTTTGTTAAAACATTATGTTATAAAACTGTAAAGCTTACAATGCTACACTGGGGCTGCACTGGCACACGCTGCTTTCTCAGAGTCCGACTCTAAATATTCAGTGAAAAGAACCATTACTCCTCCTGTTGCCAACTTTTGGTCACACAACAATAGGAATAATTTTTAGATTAAAAAGCAAGCACTATGCACATGGAATTAGTATTATCTAAGGGGCCTCTTGTGATTTAGAATTTACCACCCACCATCTGAGTTTGTGGGCGAGGCCGCCGCACCGCACTTGGGTTGGGGTTCCGTATCTTTTTGGGCCAGGCCCGGTAGAGGTTACCTAAGGTGCATACACTATCCCAGCCGTGGCAGCACCCACACAGCTTCACCGTCAGCCCTAGGACGAAGCCGCGGGGAGCGTGTCGACTTGGGGACGGAAGTCTCCGGTCGGCCAGTGGTCCAGACTAGGTTAGTCTCGCTTTGCCAGACCTTCCTCCACAGCGCTGTGGAGGAGGGTCTGGCTAGTCCACACAGCATTCCAGGATGGGAGAAAAATGTACTCTGGTTTATTGGCATTTCTTTAAACCAATCACAATCGTCTTGGGCGGTGCTAAGCACCGAGCCGATTCACAGTGCCTCTGCAAAATAGCCTCAGAAGATGTCAGCACATTAATTTCCCAACATAATGATTCTGAACTTTCCCTGTCATAAGAAAGTGTATTGTTTGGGTTGTGTTCTTATGTTTCCATCAAAACAAATAAATACTTCATCATCAATTTGATACTGTTAATTTCATATTCATAAGTCTACACTTTCCAAACACAAACCATCCTTTTTCAATATTTGAAAATGAACTCAAACATAACATTTTAGCAATTGAATATTCTAAAAATAAGAACGCTATCAAAACCATCAATCTATGTACCCCCTATACGATTTTCATGAACTGATTTATTTATTGTTTGACTGTGAGTCCCCTGGCTACGGAAGAGGATTAGGGCCCCAAAAAATCTTAACTCAAACAGAATTCTGAGTTTAAACTCAGAACTGAAATAAAATGTTCACGTGTGGCCCTAATCCTCTTCCGTACCTGGCAGTATGTGTGTTTACTGTTCTACTGATTGTTGTCCTGCCTGTCTTTAAATATTGTTCAAATAAAGAACAAGAAAAAAACGCTTAAGCTTTATACGAATGATACACGTTGATGTCACCAATATGCAAATGAGCGTATGGCATCATCTGGCGACTTTTGGAGCTAGTTACTTTCATTGTTAAAGCCTTGGCAACACTGCACACACACACACACACACACACACACACACACACACTATGCATGCTGCGCACACAGCGACAGCTGCAGCCCACTCGTTAGCGAGTGTGCGGTGGAGAGAGTAAAGAGAGAGAGAGTATGCAGTTAACGTAGAAGTGCAGTTTGTGTACAGATAATTTGTCCGTGAATAAATGCTAAAACTCCTTAATATATGGTGACATATTGTGGTATTTTTTGGATTTAATACAGTACATATATCACATATTGTTCCTTTAAGAAATGTCCTGCTGTCTTTCTCTAGCTGTCTTTCATTGTCTATGGAAAAATGAGAATTAAGGTGCCGTATTAAAACCGCAAGACACAAGCTGCTGATTATGAAGAATTCATATCTGAAGGTTAACTTCCCAAAATGGCACATGACTAACCAGTTATTCAAACTGAGTGAGGCCATCACATTTTATAATTCAAACAATGTGCCATGTTATTTCTTTTAACCTCAACAATAAAGTGAGAGAGAAGTTCTCCATCCCTGTGGACAAGATTAATGTGAAAGATGATTCCGGCAATGAGGGGCTGGAGAAGGCAGAATTATTCACCGTAGAAGGGATCTGCTTTGTTGTCAAGGGCAGTCATAATGACTACGGTACAAAATAGCTTGGTTTTTACAATGCATTAACAGCAGTGTTCATTACAGATGCATCCATTGCATGGACTCCATTATCTAACATCCACATTTTAGATTAGCCTATGAAACACATTAACACATTCTTTCGGGAGGGGGTCTTAATGAGACAAAGAGCTACAACAGAGACAGGTGCTGCAGCTATAGGCAGTATGGGAAAAATAAAGTAAATCAAGGTTTCTTTGTTTTTTTTTACATTAAAACATTAAAACTTGTTCTAGTAGAAACACAATATTCAAGTATGCCCCTGAAAATGAGTATAATAGGTCTCCTTTAAGGACTGCTGTGTTAAACTTCTTTCATTTTTTTTTTCTAGGTATACCTAATAAACTGGCAACTGTATTTGTGCATTCTAATGAAAGGTGCACTGTACAGTACATCCCAGCTTATCATTTTTAAATGCAAAAATAGGTATGTAATTAAGATAAATACACAACTTTCACATCCTTTTCATCATTTAACAAGGTGAACATTTGCGATTTCTCTTCAGTTATTCACTGAAGGATTCTCCTGCAAAGAAAATAAAAAGGGAAAATTGTTGTCTGCTCATGTTTGCACACAAGCACTTGTTCTCTCTAGTGCTGAAACCATTACCACATTACTTCAGTTTTGTGAGACTACAGCAGGGCTGAGCTCATTACTGTCATTGCTGATTTGTTTCTCCAAATCTCGATCAAGCAATCACTCATGTCCTTTCACAATCCAACAGCGTTACTAGTAACAAACTCTCAGTAATTCAGCCCCAAAGCAAACACATGTCTGACTACCTAACCACATTTTAGTAATCAAACGCTATGTTAATAGTACTCATCCATTATGGAGTATAATCGAGCATTTACTCTTCGGTCTCACCCATGTTGTGCTGTGAGAATTCTAAACATCTGACTTTGTCTACTGTCACACGCGTCCCAGTTTCTACATCTTCTTTATCACTATTTGTCACTATTGTCTCTGCTGGTTTTGTCTGAAGGATCTGTTTTCTCAACTAAACAGATGATGACAACACTGAATTAAATGTCACATTGTCACAATGTACAGTATATGTCTAAGAAGGCTGACCAGTCTGGCCTGGACTTAGCTCTGTCTTTCAACAGCCAACTTTAATGGGTTGTTCCTTGATCCACAAGAAACTTTTGCAGTTACATGAGAATCTGTACAAAAACAATTCATTGTGCAAACACGTGTTAATACACAAGTTAAAAAACAAGAACTTAAAATATTTCATCCTTCCCAGACATATATTTAGGAAACTAGTTTCAGACATCATCATGTTACCAGTATGGTAATAATGAGGATAGAGGTGATGATTGAGATTAGGCTGAATTGAAGAAGAAAAGACAATCTGATTTGCCTGGTTTATCGGCATTTCTTTAAACCAATCACAATCACCGTGGGCGGTGCTAAGCACTGAGCCGATCCACGGTGCTTCTGCATAATAGCCTTGGGAAGGAAGTTGTTTGGGTGGAACGTGTACGTTCAAAAGTAGTTTTAGACGTGCAACAGAAAACTCAGATTGGACAGATAGTCTAGCTAGCTGTCTGGATTTACCCTGCAGAGATCTGAGGAGCAGTTAACCATAGTCCTCAGAAATCCACCAGAGGTTAGAATTACAACACAAAGAAAGCGTAAAGGGCGTAATTAATTTGCCTCTTACTTGTGGATCAAATCTCGGATTAAACGCTGGGCCAAGAAACGCGCACCTCTTGAAAAATGTAACTACATGTCATACGTCGCTCGGCCGTTGCTTGATAGCGTTGAATTTCCCCCCCAACTCATTTCCTGGTTCTCCTTCTCCATAAACAACATTAAATCAAGGAGAGGGTTAACTTTTCCTGCTCCAAATTTCCCACCGTGGTCAGAAAGCACAGGGGAGACACTTTGTTTTTCTCACTATGGCTCTAGAGTCGGTACTCACTCTGAAGCTAATCGCCGTCACTCACTCCCTCGCTCCGTCACCCACTCCCCACACACACATGACGACACAACGCACACACCAACGCACAAGTATAAACTTCAGGTCACTTATGTAGGCTACGGCGAAAGCTCTGCGTGGAGCCTCTGCAGAACCATAAATCAAGCTTTAGGGTATAAGACTAAATATTAGGAACACATCCTCCAAAATGACCATCAAGTTGATTCAACACCTCTGTAAAACTGCTTAAACAAAAACTGAACATTATAACCTTCATGAAAGTAGGATTAATTGCAGGGCAGTGGAATCAGAGCGCATTGGCTTGAGTTTTTTGAGTGGCCACTCAGTGAGGGGGTCAGTATCACGCCAACCCCCTCAAGTTGCATCAATGCATGCCTTCTGATGCTATTGATATCAATAATTACAAGGGCTATCTGTTTCAGAATCACTCTAAAACTATTTTGATGCCACACTGAACAAATGGGGGGGGTTCCTACTATTTACTGATTATGAAGTGAACTGAATTATGTCTCTGTCCTTGGTAAGGAACACTTTTAGCCAAAGGCTCTGGATTTATGGCATGGTGGCTCAAAACAATTTAGAAAAAGACTAAACTCGTGTCCAAGGAACTATACCAGCGACAGAGAAATCATCCTGCAGAAGCTGAAGAAAACCTTTGAGGATAGGCCGCGTGGCTCATCCACAGTTTCGATGAATCACACACCGTAATGTCAGTGTTTCCACATGCTGCTGGACCGCTAAACCACTAAAGACCTGGTAAGTATTGGCATTCTTCTTCGGTAACCACAATTCATTCAGGGATATGGCATCTTTCCTGCTGCTCTCGCACATACTTTCACACGCTACCTCAGCCTTCTAAAAATAAAACACAAAAGATAAGCGCAGCTCAGGCCATGGACCACCTAGCATTGTTTCTCATGGTATTGTTATGTCAGTTTTGATATAAGTTTAGTGTCATTAGAGAAGTGGGCGTAATTAGCTGATAGGGTAACTAATGACAGAGGCTTGGAGTTGGTTATGTAACAACAACAAAATGTCCAATGATTTACTGCAACGATGATGAGGCACAACAGCATCTTTTAATGGACTGATACAGAGCAAAAGAAGTCTGGGACAAATTAAAAGTGTAGTAGTGGAATAGGTTTTCATCTGTCATATAAATCTTTGGTGTATTGTGTCCTGGAAGATGTACGGGAGATAGAGCGACGCTCCGTCCTTTTAAAAATGCCGCTCTGCGCTCTGTCTAAGATCCGCCCGCGCTCCCCGCTCCACTCCGCTCACATGCTCTGGCTCTGGTAGATGTTTGTGATGGGTCATGCTGTGCAAACACCACCTCTTTTATTTGAATGCGTGCATCGCTGGATTAGAATACCCTGGGTTGATTGAACTAGCTGATAACCAGCGTTGTGACACAGCTTATGCAGGGCGTTGTGACACAGCTTATGCAGGACTGCAGTTGTTAGGTTAGGTAAAGCCGGGTAACTGAAATAAATCCAGGACATGTTGATCTGATCTTGATTCGTAGTACAGGCCTCTGTTGCTGTATGGTTTTACAGCAGGCTGTAATAGACAGCAACAATATTTGTAAGCAGGTGCTCACTGAGAACAAGAACATTGTGCAAACACCATTCATCCATGGAAGAAGCTGTCCTTCCATGGAACAAACTGAATGTGATCTCACAGCACTTTATGAAGGATCTTGGACGTACGCACTTGATGCACTTTATTAGCCTATATTTTGCACATAGTATTTTTTTTTTATTATCGTGTGTGTAACATGTCCCGGAGCCTATTTATAACTTGTATTGTGAAAAACTTGAATTAAGCCCTTTAAAAAGAAGAAGTAAATGCTGACCCGTGACATGAGGGGGCGTGTTTAGCAGGTGTGTGGAGGAGATTGTTTCAATTCAATTCAATTCAATTTTATTTATAGTGTCAAATCATAACAGAAATTATCTAAGGACACTTTACAGATAGAGTAGGTCTAGACCACACTCTGTAATTTTCAAGGACCCAACAATTCCAGTGATTCCCCCAGGAGCATGCATGAATGTGTAAGTGTGACAGTGGCAAGGAAAAACTCCCTTTTAGGAAGAAACCTCGGACAGACCCAGGCTCTTGGTAGGCGGTGTCTGACGGGACAGACCCAGGCTCTTGGTAGGCGGTGTCTGACGGGACAGACCCAGGCTCTTGGTAGGCGGTGTCTGACGGGACAGACCCAGGCTCTTGGTAGGAGGTGTCTGACGATGCCGGTTGGGGGTTTGATGAACAATGGCAGTAACAAAGTCACAATTAAGATAATGACTAGAGTATTTGTAATAGTTCATGGTGTCGTAGAGCACAGCAGGGCGTAACAGGGCGTGGCAGGGCGTTGGCCGGACATAGCAAGTCGACGCCGGGCATTGCAGGGTGTAATGGGGCACAGCAGGTCGTAGGGCAGGACCACGGCGACAGCTGCCACCATGATGTAGGTGCCATCATGATCCAAGATGATGGTGCTGGGGGGACAAAGAACATACGGACTCCGGGGAAGCTCCCCGGAGCTAGGTTAATAACAAGCATTTCTGGAACATGAATACACACAGATGGAAAGAGAGAGGAGAGAGGAGCTCAGTGTGTCAAAGGAGGTGCCCCGGTAGTCAAGAACTATAACCGCATAGGGAGGCTGTGTTGTGGCGCCCCGCCAGTCTAGGCTAACGCTGCAACACCTTACTCCCTAAGTATGCGTAAGCTTTCTATGGGGAGAAGCAGTGATAGGATGGGGGTGCGCCATGACTGAGGCTACACACCCACCCCCGCCGGTCTAGGCGCAGGCTGCAACTCCTCATACCCTAAATATAATAAGCTTTCTATGAAGAGAAGCAGAGATATGGAGGAGGTGCGTCATGACTGTGGCTACACACCTTCCCCCGCCGGTCCAGGCGAATGCTGCAACTCCTAACTTCCTAACTATAAGCTTTATCGAAGAGGACAGTTTTAAGTTTACTCTTAAAAGTGGTGATGGTGTCTGCCTCCCGAACCCAGACTGGGAGCTGGTTCCACAGGAGAGGAGCCTGATAGCTGAAGGCTCTGGCTCCCATTCTACTTTTAGAGACTCTGGGAACCACAAGTAACTCTGCATTCTGGGAGTGTAGTGCTCTAGTGGGACAATAAGGTACTAAGAGCTCTTCAATAAGCTGGAAGCAGTTGCAAAGATCCTCAAGCGGAGGGCTGCGCACCAGACGTTTCTACACAACACACTACAACACCCCAAGGAGCGAGCTCGCTGTGAAGTCAACGAGAGACCCCGTAGCTACTTGGAGCACACGAAGAGGGCATCCCTCCCTATGACCGACACCAGCAGGCCCGCCTCCAGAACATGAACGCATGCAGCGTCTGGGTGAGTCATTTAACACAGCTCAAACCCCTCTAGAAGTAGGAAAGACATACACTCATCCAGACAAGATTAGTTTCATTCTCATGTTAAATGCAACACGTAGGGAAAATGAGACATGGGGGTTAATGTTACCAGCTAGGCTAGCCTTTGGTAGCTGTGTTCCCTTGTGTTGCGAGCTCAGGTTAGCTCTAGCCATTTGTAACAGTATGTATCAGTCCACAGTATATGATTTAAGTAGGAAACAAGGGAGCACAGGCTAAAGACTGTATTACAATGTAACTTAGAAGTGTAATTTTTCCCTCTGTCATGCAGGAGCCTAGAAGAACACCTAGAGAAAAAAAAGAAAGGACATCAACAAAGATTCTGTTGATCTTTGGCTTTGAAAGTCGTGTGTATATATATATATATATATATATATATATATATATATATATATATATATATATATATATATATATATATAGCTAAGTGTCATCACCATAAAAATGATAATGTAACCATAACTGCTTATGAGACAATTGGGGTAGCATATGGTACCAAGGCCCAAGAACTGAGCCTTGAGGTATCCCATAGGTCAGTGGGGCTAAGGAGGACGTGTAACGAAATCTTGTGGCCTATAAATAAGTGGTGAACACTGGTGGAACCATACAAACAAACCCATTTTCTAAGCAAATTGTACAAGAAAATTGAAATGTGAGATGACTATTGGAATGCATAAGCTGTTTTTATTGGGTTTAAAATGTAAATTTTTAATGTTTTGTTTGTTCCTGTATCTCTTCTCAAGCAGAAGACACACAGTGTGTGTGTTGGTGTTTGCACATTGGTTTGTGTATGTGTTTGTGAGTAAGTGTTGTTTGTAATAAGTCCAGATAACTGGGCAGGAGGCACACAGTCGCACATGGCAGCCTGCCTTCCAGAGGAAGTGTGTGTTCATCACACTTTCTTCTCCGGCAGCTATTGCCAAAAACAACACAGAATTTCTCACTTACACAAATAAGTCCTGTTTAGTATTCTTTCTGAGAAACAGCAAAGACAGTTTATATACACTGGACACATACCTGTCAGTGATACAGCCACACTTTCAGAGGATGATTTTGTAAGCATCTTTAAAGCACTGAACACTAGGATGAAAATACAGAATTGAAATAATGATTGCAATGCTACAGTACTGAATAATGTCTGTTGTCTTTTTTTGTGCACTCGAACACTTTCGAGTAAATGCATAGATATAAAAAAAAAAGACTTAGCTGTAAGTTGTGGACTTTCTGAAATTTAATCCATTACACAGTTTGATGGTTTCATAACATAGTGAGGACTAGAAAATGTTTTCAGCACCTTGTAAAGATATTGTGACATCAGTGGCATTCATCAACAACCTTATAATCCTCCAACATATATTTGGGTCAATGTAGGAAATATATCACTACCTTGTCCCAACATGAGTAAATAAAAAGCAAACTATTGCTATTATCAGTGCAGTGTGTTTATTTAACCCTTGTGTTGTCTTCGTTTCAACCTTGAAAAAAACTATTTTTTCTGACATTTGTGATGCCTTTTTTCACAGTTTGTTTTTGCTTTTTCCAACGTTTTACATTTTTTAATTTTTCTTCTACACATTTTCAGCGCTTATTTCTACGTCCAATATTTTCTGATATAAAACAAATATTTCAAACGGGCCAATGTGACCCAAAGTCAACACAAGGGTTAAGTGTATGGTAGAGACAGAAATGGAAATGGGACCGCCATAGTCCTCACCATTTAATGGTTAGGATTAGGATTTTGGCCTAAACTGGTAAATATAATTTGTATTTTTTCTCAAAATCTTTGGGGCAATTTTTTTCACGTTTTTGTATTTGGCCATTCTGAGATTTCTTGGGGGTATTTTTGCCCTTCACCCTCCCTTAATTTCTGACACTGATTTGGGTTATATGATTGTGATGGGACGGCAACATATTTCCTACTGCACCTTTAGTGAAGTTACATTTTTACACAGGCAATGGACAGCTAAGTAAGCCATTAAGCCATTCATCAGTTGACCTCTATGGATATCACAAAAGAGAATTCAGACTTTTCAGTAATCTACAAATCATTTCATTATTTTTGCAGTAATAAAACAGAAATATTAAATTAAGTTAAATGAATGAATCTTAACATTTAGCAGGGAATTTGCTTCTGCTTCACACAAGGTTTACAAACTTACAAAAGATTCATGACAAAGGGAAAAATATTATATTGTATATTGTACAATACAGAGGAGGTTATGGCAGCTTCAGCAGGAAGATACAGGAAAACAATTGTTTGCAGTGGTACAAATGGAGGATCTCCTTTTATCATATTTACCATCACCTTCTTTCCTGGTAGCATCCCTTCCATTTCTGAGACTGAGCCATTTAACTGGACACACTCTGTACTTGTTTCTGAAAAATTGCCATCAGCCTGGAGTCAAGCTGATGCTTACCTGGGCTGAATTGCATGTTTGGTCTCTGGGGCTTTGACTTTTCCCTTTGAGCCTATATTCTCAGCTCCCTGTCTTCCCTCTCTCTGTGTGTTCTGTAAAAGTATTACTTTTAAATAGCAAACGGCATGAGCCCCTTCACACAGCACTTACAATAGTTTATTTTGACTCAAAACTTCCCTTGACTTCCCATACTATTGTTAAAATGTCACACAAGCCCTGCTAAAAGATTTATTGTATTACACTGGATTTATTGTATTGTATTTCTTCTGAAATCAATCTACCTTAAAAGACAATTTTGATATTAAGTTTGGGTCTTACTTTGTAGTTTTGGGGAAAACTAAGGTAAACGGTTCATAGTTTCTGGTAGGTGATGTTTGGAATTAAAAGTTCAGACAGCAGAGTAGGTAGCTACCTACTCTGCTGTCTGAACTAAGTACTCTTTAACACGCATCCTTTGTTTGCCTGCCTGCTGGCTATGATTCCTACTTTTTAGATGTGTTTGCTTCTGCATTGAATCAAGACAGAGTAAGGCTTTTTTATTCTTATTTTTACAGCTGTAAAAATAAGAATAAAAAAGCCTTACTCTGTCTTGATTCAATGCAGAAGCAAACACATCTAAACAGTAGGAATCATAGCCAGCAGGCAGGCAAACAAAGGATGCGTGTTAAAGAGTACTTCACCAATTTACAGTCGCTCCAGGAATTTGCAACTTTTATTGCAATTTTTTACAAAAGCTGCCGCAAAATCAGGCGTTTTGGGCCGCAACAATCTCAAAAAAAGGCCCAAAAATCCTGGAGGGACTGAATTTAGCATTGCACTACTATGACATTGTTGAACTCACGATGGACAGTTTAAAAAAAAAAAAAAAAGTCGCTAAACCATAGAGATATCATCTTTTTTATTCCCTGTGTTTTATCTTGACAAAACCTGGCACCTACGTTGACCACAATGCAACTCGACTATCAACAGTTCGGTTAGAGCAGGGGTCTTCAACATTTTTTAGGCCAAGGACCCCTTAGCTGAAAAATAGACGGAGCAGGGACCCCCTACTACATATTTATAAAGCTGCATATTAAACTGGATATATGGATGGATATTCATATAATATTTATTAGTGCTGTCAGTTAAATGCGTTATTAACAGCATTAACGCAAACCAAACCCATTTTAAACGGCGTCAATTTTTTTACCGCGAGATTAACCTTCTTTTTGGTCTAGCAAACTTTGTAGTTTTTTTCACATGCTGTTGCAACAACTAGTAACGTTAGAAAAACTACAACACCACACCGGATCTAGCTAGACCGGAAACAGAACAACAGGCTCTCCGCACACACTTGTTTGGGCTTGCGAGCCGGCCAAAGAGTAGTAGGCTAACGTTACGTTTTGAGTGGATGGTGAGCGTGAGACGCCAAAAAGGATGCCAATAAGATTCTGAGTGGAAAGTTTACTTTTAAAAAGTTGCCAAATGGTTCCATTGACAAGACCAAAGTGATCTGTGTGTTTTGTCGTTGAAATACCACTGAAATACCACTTGATGGCCAAGCACACAGCTGATGCCAATTCCCTGCCCCCTCGTCAAAGCCAGGCGACAAAAGCACAAAGCAAGTTTTTCCATGTTGATAAGAGCATTAAAATGAGAAAAAATAATTGGACAAAAAGAAATCTAGGGACATTTAGAATAGATAAAAATGTGTGATTAATTGCGAGTTAAATATGACATTAATGCGATTAATCGCGATTAAATATCGTTTGACAGCACTAATATTTATACATGTTCTAATGTTAAACATACACGTGGGAGGCGCAGTGAATCCTTAAACCATATCTGTGGATGGCTACCATAGTGGCTACCTTACCTATAGTAAGCATCATCTATGTTGTGTAAATGTTTTTTCACAAATAGGCCAATTTATCTTTGTTAATAATATGTTGGATTCATATTAAAGTGCTCATATTATGCTAATTTTCAGGTTCATAATTGTATTTAGAGGTTATATCAGAATAGGTTTATGTGGTTTAATTTTCAGAAAACACCATATTTTTGTTGTACTGCACATTGCTGCAGCTCCTCTTTTCACCCTGTGTGTTGAGCTCTCTTTTTTAGCTACAGAGTGAGACCTCTCACTTCTGTTCCATCTTGGTTGGGAGTCGCACATGCTCAGTACCTAGGTAAGGACTACTAGCCAGTCAGAAACAGAGTATGAGGGCGTGTCCTGACAGTACCTAGGTAAGGACTACTAGCCAGTCAGAAGCAGAGTATGAGGGCGTGCCCTGACAGTACCTAGGTAAGGACTACTAGCCAGTCAGAAGCAGAGTATGAGGGCGTGCCCTGACAGTACCTAGGTAAGGACTACTAGCCAGTCAGAAGCAGAGTATGAGGGCGTGCCCTGACAGTACCTAGGTAAGGACTACTAGCCAGTCAGAAGCAGAGTATGAGGGCGTGCCCTGACAGTACCTAGGTAAGGACTACTAGCCAGTCAGAAGCAGAGTATGAGGGCGTGCCCTGACAGTAGCTAGGTAAGGACTACTAGCCAGTCAGAAGCAGAGTATGAGGGCGTGCCCTGACAGTACCTAGGTAAGGACTACTAGCCAGTCAGAAGCAGAGTATGAGGGCGTGCCCTGACAGTACCTAGGTAAGGACTACTAGCCAGTCAGAAGCAGAGTATGAGGGCGTGCCATGCTAGCAGCTAGGCGAGCATTATAATGTGTGTTCCAAAGTGACCACGTTTGTCTCTGAAGTAAAGGTTGCACTACAATAAAGCTGTTTGGAGCAGTTGGTGAACAGTGTTTTTTGTTGGAGATGGAAAGTCCCTTTGGGGGGGACTTTGGGCTTTTTCACTTTGTAAACCTATAACGTGCTCAAAAAAATATATATAACACAATAAAGGAAAGGGAAAAAAGCCAAAAAGCAGAATATGAGCACTTTAATGTATATTTTCAGATAACATTTTTGAAAAAAATAACTTTAAAAAAATTAGCAAACAATTATTTGATGGCCACCCTGGAGTAACTCTGAGGACCCCCTATGGGTTGTGAACCCCCTGTTGAAGATCTGGGGGTTAGAGTTTTTGGGTGTGTTATACTAGTGAGGGCAAATATAGCCACAAGCCACTAGCATCAAGCAGGTCTTTCTAACTCCACACCAACCACAGTGGCATCACTTGAGACAATTTAGCAGATGGACCCACTTCATTAGGGTTAGGAAAAGATCGTGTGTGGGGTTACAAAATATAACTTTAAGTGACACATTGAACAACAACGGGACACGAACCCCGGCCTCTTGGATGAAAGTCTTGTGTTGTCTGACACATCCACCTCCCCGATCCTGCCTCCGTACGCAGATTTTCGGGCTTAATCGTACTCACTAGTTAACACCAACCAAAGTGACATCACTTGAGACAATTTAGCAGATGGACTCGCAAGAACCTGTGACAAACTCTGAAGTGTAAAATAGTAGATTTCCCCTTTAAAGTCCCTGTGAAACGGAAGTTAAAGCGCCTTTTCTTTACTGTGACATGTATAAGGGTGTCAAACGCAATTTCACAAAGGGCCAAACTGGAAAATGAGAATCACATCAAGGGCCAGACGTATAGTTTATTGACATGATGTTATTTAATCTAAAAAGTAAAATATTGTTGACTGTATTATTGCATGTCTCATGTAGCCTCCTCACATACAATTTGTTCCACACAAAGCCCTTAAAATGTCAGCAAAAACGTCCCTTAGCCAACATAGAATTTAGCAAAACAATGCATTCTATTTTTAAAAGTAGGCTTTAACACTCAGAACAACCTGTTTGACAGCCTGAATATGCAAACTCTCTGTTCTGTGGGAATTTCTGAGTCTCAAAGTCGGCAAATCTGCCAAATTCTGCTTTGAGTGTTGCGTAATTGCAGTTTGAAAAACAGTTATCTGAGGGGCCAAAATTGATTGTGAACCTCAATTGATACGCGGGCCGGATCAAAATATGTGAGGGGCCGGGTTTAGCCCACGGGCCTTGAGTTTGACACGTGGATTAGGGCAGGGGTTCTCAACTGGTCTCACCCTGTGACCCACATTTTCCTCTGGTCATTAAGTCGTGACCCACTTTCATAGAATTCAAACCAAGCAAAAATAGCCTTCAAAAACACGTATGTCATCTTTTATTTTTTATTTTTTACATATATACACAAATTTACATGTGCAAAGTGCATCTCAGAGAACAATAATAAGAAACTGAGGAGGAACATGACAACTGCATGGACAAAAGTGACTAAAATAAATGAAATATCAAAACTGCACAAAATACATAAGTCCACAAATTAAGATATTTAACTTGTATGCATATTTCTGCATTCAGAGAACATTAGTAAGAAACTGAGGAGGACCATGAGAGATGCATGTCAAAAAGTGAATATAATAAATATGAAAACTGCACAAAAAAAAGGCCCACAAGACGAGATGTTTTCACCTAACTTGTTATTTCTGTCCCGTTTTGTCCTCAATGTTCGAAAATCCACATTTTAAATACTCCGGGTCATATTTTCGCTTCGCCACCTTGCCTCCAAAACATCGACACAAACTTAAAGTGAACGTTAATCAAATGATGGTTATCATGGCTACGGCGCTAGACTGCTGAGCGGCTCTGACCCATGTTCATCAAAATATTTTTTTTCAAAATAAAAGACGAGTCCAAAATCAGATGCGTATTAAATATTATTTATTTATTGACCAGATGTCCACAACCCACCAGTTGAGAATCACAGGTTTAGGGAGAATGAGGGGCGTATGTGCTGGCGTGGGGTCAGCCCAATGGTTTCTAATAAAAAAAATGTTCACTGAAAATTAGGCCCTATGTTCCCACAGCCCTATGTTCCCGTATTTCTAGGACATTTTCAAAATGAGGTCTTGTGTTCATACATTTCCCTTCAATTTAAGCCCTATCCTCCCGCAACATTTTTTAGGGTTAGGGGGATAAAATCAGATACAAATTTATGAAAAAGGAAATGTGGGAACATAGGGCCTACTTTTGGAAAAAAAATCTTAGAAATACGGGAACTGTGGGAACATAGGGCCTAATTTTGAAAAAAATCTTCGAAATGTGGGAACATGGGGCCTAATTTTCAGTGAAAAAAAATTCTTAGAAATGTGGGAACATAGGGCTGTGGGACCATAGGTACGCTCCCGCTGGCACATGAGGATCAAGTGACTGGGGATGGTGGAACAACCATGAAGTACCAGTTGAGGTCATGGCAGAGTAAAATAACAGAGAAGTGCCAAAGATGGGCCAAAGACAGACAGAATGGTAAGTTATTACCCAAACTGTCTGTTGTAAACACCCATCCCAGTTTATAGACCAACCTCCCAGTTAAACTTTGACTTGCTGTACTACTTGCAGAGGTTATTTCACATTCCTCCAAATAAAATGGATTAGACCGCTTGTGTTTCTTGTCACTGTGTTCCCAGATCCCATTACTTTGGTGAGTAAGATATAATTGATAGAAATGATGTTCAAAACCAAAACTTTATACTTTGCAGTAATAATGACCATGGGCGTAAATCTGATCTAACAGATTTATAAACATAACATTTCTGTAGATCTTCAATATTAACCCTAATATCAGTTCACACCCATAACGTTAGGCTTATCGCCGTGGTAACGTTAGTTGTAGTGGGTGCATTTCTATCCAACAAGCTATTAAACAAGCTAGCTAACGTGACATTATATTACACTAACATAGCAAACTTTTTGTCATAACTAATTCATTAATTACTCAGCATCATTTCTACTTGAGAAAAGAACAACTTCATCCGATGTTTAATGTGAATAAAACAGCCTTGAACCGCCTACTTACTACATTCCTGTCACTACCGATGTGACTGCGAGTCTACCTATGATCCTAACGTACAGCAGGCAGTGGACCAAACCACTGTGAGGCAAGGGAGGGGGGACACAAAATGTTTCTAAACTTAAAAAGCATTTTTGGGGGTTTGTATTGTTTTACTACTTACACAAATATTTTAAGTATACATTATTATGTATACATTTACAATACTCAGCATTGTTTTAATGATATTCATGGGGGGGGGGACAACCCTTAGATGGGGGGGTCCTGACCCCCCTGGGATTTACGGCCTTGATAATGACACCATTTATTTGTAAGTACTGTACATGGCAGCTATGACTAAAATGCCTAATTTGTATTTCTGTCCTTTTCTGTCCCTTCATCTCCTCCACGCTGCAATTAAATGAGTCAGAGGCTGAGAGTTGAAGATAATGGAGAAAATTTTCCACCCAGTAAATTGAGAATTACAAGAAAGTAAGCTGGCTGTGCTCAAACGAGATGAAATAAAAACGGACATCGGCATTTTGGAAGTGAGTGCACAATCACTTAACGGTTTGGATCTCACGCGCTGGTGATCTACTGCTAATGCATTAGCTCCGTCTGTCAACTTGGCCCTCTTTTTAACCTGTTCTGATAGCAGAAGACAGAGCAAACTCTGTCCATCATTTGCAAAGTCGCATTGCTTCCAGTTAATATTTTTCAAAAAATTGAAGAAAGTTGAAAAAGGCATCAACTGAAAGGCAACACACATTTACATATTCCTATCAACCACATATATACCCTGAAGCAACACAGATACGGAGGTCACACTCACACATATGTGTGTCTGAATGAATGCACACAGAATAATGAACAGATGCACAAACATGCATATGCAGGTGAGGGATTACAGAATTTTACACACAAAAACGAGGACATCCAATCATGCATATACACTTAAAGGTTCCATATTATGCTCATTTTCAGATTCATAATTGTATCAGACTGTATTCATACTCTCTGAATATACTGTACCTGTATTCACCCTCTGTCTGAAACGCTCTGTTTTAGCGCCTCTCTCTTTAAAGGAACACGCCGACTTATTGGGACTTGTCTTATTCCCCGTATCCCCCAGAGTTAGATAAATCCATACATACCCTTCTCATCTCCGTGAGTGTTGTAACTCTGTCTGACGCACCCACCGCTAGCCTAGCTTAGCACAGATCCTGGAGGTAACCGGCTCCAACTAGCCTACTGCTCCCAATAAGTGACTAAATAATGGCAACATTTTTTACATGTTGTTGATTTGTATAGTCACAGCGTGTACAAATAACAAGGTCACATGACACAGCCATATTCTAACTGTATACATACTGGGAACTATATTCTCAGAAGGCGAAGCACTGCTACTTCTGCTACTTGGGCGGAGTGATTTGCTCTCAGCACCTGAGAAGCCTCGTGGTGAGGAGCAGAGAGTAGCAGTGCATCGACTTTAAGTCGGCTTTATCAGCTCGACCTGCTTTATGATTATAAAAAAAACTTGGAAATCTATCTTTTTACAATATGGGACCTTTAAGCGAACTGGTTCACAGACATGCGCACAAATGCCAACGCATTCTCTCTCCCAACTCGTTAAATATTGATGATTGGTCAGGACCTCTTGGTGTCACTTTTTAACATCCTGGGTTGGGACCCCTTGGCGTCATTTTTCTGCATGCAGGGTAAAAGCACTCCATTAGGGTTAGAAAAAGATCGTGGGTGGGTTTACAAAATATAAGTGAAAATAAATTTAAGAGTAAATTTAAGTGACACATTGGACAACAACGGGGTACAAACCCCAGCCCCTTGGATGAAAGTCCTGTGTTGTTTGACCCATCCACCTCCTCATCCTGTCTCCTTGAGCAAATTTTTCATGCTTAATCCTACTCACTACCGTCGCTCTTCATACTACGCCATCTTACAGTGCTGCGGCCGACCTGCTGCTCTGCCCGGTGCGTCCCGTACAAATGCTAAAGGCTGCTTTGTGCCTCGGTATCTGATGATAAGGACCATTGACCAAGCATCAGTATTTGGCGATTTGGGTAGGAGAACGGGTTGCAAATGCTTCTTCACATAACTCTCTGACTCACGCACATAAACACAAACTGAAAACATGACGCACTCAAACACACACACATATATATATATATATATATATATATATATATATATATATATATATATATATATATATATATATATATATATATATATATATATATATATATACACATGCACACACATCAGCTCATTTCTCAGGAATGGAGGGTGACACGGATGTCAACAGTGACTGTCCCGCCCTAGGGGATTCTGGTATGCGAGAGAGATGAAATGGGAAAAAAAAAAAAATTGTGGGAGTCTGCCTTCTGCAGAGGAGGGAGAGAGAGAGAGAGAGGGTGAGAGAGAGAGAGAGAGAGAGAGAGAGAGAGAGAGAGAGAGAGGAGAGAGAGAGAGAGAGAGAGAGAGAGAGAGAGAGAGAGAGAGAGAGAGAATTGAGTACAAGCCAAAGAGTAGAAGGTGGAGATGAAGGCGAGCTAGGAACAATCAATTCTCTGACATCTCTAAATGTGCACTTGATGATGCATACCTAAACAGGCCTGAAACTGTCTGCAGGGAGAGAAGCAGGGAGGGTAAATGAGAAAAAGGGGAAGGAGGGGGAATTAAAAGACAAAGTGAGAGACTGGATTAATGATGAGTAATGGGAGGGGGGGGGGAGCTAAAAATGAAGTGAAGTTGGAGAGACTGTTTCTTCCGTCCATTTTAGCCTGAACAGCAGTTGGTCCTCTGAGGACCCCGCTCTAACGGAAATGGACGGCCTCACAGGTCTTTCTGAGGTCCGCAGAGAATGAGGGGAGTGAAAGGGAGAGTGGAGGGGAGTCGAGGTGAATGCTGATGAGGTGGAGGTGAAGGAGCAGCCAGAGATTGCCCGTGGGACCCGTGAGCGCTCTCACCCTTACCACAGTTCATTTACCATAGAGCCTCCAAAAGCTTTCGGTTACTCTGCATAACGAGTGAGATAAAAAAAAAAAACGTTGTCTTAGCCTATTTTTCATAAGATTATCTTTAAGGCATTTCCTCCTTTCTAGAGAGGAAAATAGGGAGATGGAGGTTAGGAGGATGTATTATTCATGGAAGTTAATTAAAAACCCACCTACAAAGGGAGGATAAATGAACAAAACCCAATATACCGTACAGTAGCTCCTTAAATGAGATTGCTACGTACCATCAACTTTTGAACTGAGGAAATTGGGCCTTTCTCTAACAAGTTAAAGCACAATTGTATTGAGGGATGAAGGCAGAAATAATGTACTTCTCTTAAATACTCCAAGGATATTTAAATCTGCTGATTGGGGAAGTCATGGAAGTAGTTTGACCTTAATGGGTCCATTCCCTTAGAATGTAAGTGGAAGCACTAAGGCTCGTCCTCACCCACACACATTCCCTATCTCTGACAAGTAAAACAAAACTTAATGTTGCACAACTACATCTTAAAGCATCTACTATAACCCTGGACAGGATAAATGGAATGCAGATCTACACTTCAGAAGATCTTCAGAAGTAAAAGACAAAAAAAAACTTCTTCAAACATGCCTGAAATTTGTATGCTTTGAATAAGCTCTCGAGTCGCTCTGAAAAATCTGGCACAGCAGTCTTACGAGGTCAGACCTCGTAACATTTACATAACACTTCCAATATGGCATAATGTCATGCAGTCGCTTTAATGTACAGGATATAGCATGTGCAAGGTTATATAAACAGAGATATTGAATTTGCCTCTTCTAACACTGTAATACATGTGTAATTCAATTATTTCTTAAAGGAACACCCCGACTTATTGGGACTTTAGCATATTCACCGTAACCCCCAGAGTTAGATAAGTCCATACATACCCTTCTCATACCCTTCTCATCTCCGTGCGTGTTGTAACTCTGTCTGACGGCTCCACCGGTAGCTTAGCCTAGCACAGAACCTGCAGGTTCCAACTAGCCTACTGCTCTGAATAAGTGATAAAATAATTCCAACATGTTCCTATTTACATGTTGTGATTCGTAGAGTCACAGCGTGTACAAAAAAACAACGTAATATGAGACACAGCCATCTTCTAACCCAAAACAAACCGGGAACTATATTCTCAGAAGGCAAAGCTCTGCTACTTCTGCTACTTGGGCGGAGTGATTTGCTTTGCAGCAAGGCCATATGGATATGCCGAGTAAATGCGAAGCAATCCATCTGGTGGAGTCAGGTTAATAATTGTCCCCATCTGTTGAAAGCAATGTTGTCTTTCCTTCACTTTTTAGCTTTAAGTTGTTCTTTGTTTAATTTCCTTCTTTTCTGTGATGGCCCTGCCTCAGTATCAGCCATAACTACAGTAGATACAATAGATAAAATAAAAATACAATTAGGCCTATATAAAGACTTTTCTGGTGTTACCAAAAAATCTGTGACCCGGGCAGAGGCATTAATAAAAACTACATAAAAATAATGTTCTTTTGGGCGCCTGGATGGCTCAGTTGGTAGAGCGGACACCCATATGTAAAGGTTTACTCCTCGACGCAGCGGGCCCCGGTTCAACTCCGACTTGCAGCCCTTTGCTGCGTGTCATTCCCCCTCTCTCTCCCCTTTCATGTATTCAGCTGTCCAATCAATAAATGCCCAAAAAATTATCTTAAAAAAATTGTGTTCTTTTTCACTCACACACATTTATGATCATAAATGGAAAATTATAAAATTTCAGATACATTTTAAAGTTACATATAGTCACTTTAAGCAACAAAAGACAATAGACGATAGATACACATACATTTGTAACAGTACAATATACTGTGATTCAAGGCTGCCTTCATTTAATTAAGTCCATTTTTTTAATAGGGTTTAATTAATAATTTTAAATTGTTTATTAATAAAATAAAAAAATACAAACGCTGGATGGCCGAATGTCCTTGAAAATAAAACAGCTCATTACTTCAGTAACAGTTTTGCCTTCAACGCAGAGAACTTATTACCTTGCACAGCAGCTGGATTCTAACGATTCCACAAGATCACGTGGGGAATCGTGAGATCTCATAACACAAAAATCCATCTTGTCAGGCTTCAACTGATGCGTCTGGACTACCAGCTTACTGAATGAATCAGCTTCCGGTGAGGAGTTACTAGCAGTTACGTCTGCGACTGTTCAAAACAACAATGGCAGACGTGATAGACAGATGGTTCATCCATTTACCTGCCAAGTATTTTTTGAAAGTGCCTGCACTAGAGCCCAGTTGGAGGTAGTAATATCTTGCATTACTTGTGGTGACTACTCCTCTAAACTTACTGTCTGTATTTTACATTACTGTGTGCATGTTGCCTTCCTACATTACTAGCAGGGTTAAAGGAATGTTTTTTACCGCTTAAATCGGCATCCAATGGCTTCCCGTGTTGATCAATCATATTATATATGTATGATGTACTGATGCAACAAACTGCATCAGATGAGAGTTGTACGACATTGATTTGTTGATACCTGATATTTCATTCAATGCCAACATCAGCCCGTGTAGAGTGAAACCCTTTACCACTCTCCAGCCAAAAATCCATCTACTTTGCTCCTACAAGTTGAGACTGATTCTGTTTTAAAGATGCACTCTTGCATTACTGTATCATTAAGAGTATGTTCTATGTCTGACATGTATAAATATCACTTTTCCCATCATATTCAGGTTTGACTGCATGCACCATTTGCTAGGAGTGTTTCTGTTCCATTCCCCTGTTCCCCATCACCAGATCCCTGCTGTGTGAGGTTCTCCACAGCCGTGTGGTCGGGTTAATGCCTTTGTGAGCGTACATAGATTGAGGTGTTTGGGGCTGCATGCAGTGTGTGTGACAAAGACTATATATGGTACAATGTTCATAATACCACACTGTAAAAATACTCTGTTAAAAGTAAAAGTCCTGCATTGAAAATGTATCATCAGGACAATGTACTTAAATTATTTAAAGTAAAAGTACTCAATGTAGAAAACAACATCTACTAACCTATTAGAATGGCCTACCTCCTCGACAAATGTGGTTAATGGGAGGGTAGCTCATTCTGTCAAAAAAATTACCTCCTTGGCAATGGTAATAAAAAGAGTCTTAATTAATGGTTAAGTTGAGTTAACCCTCATGCCCTCTTCAGGCATTTTTGTACATTTTTCTTCATTTTGTAATAATTGTTGCTGTGTTACTGCTTATGGCATGACATTTTTGACTTAAATGATTCACACCTTTGTGGCAAAAATGTACACGCACACAAAAACTGCTATTAAATCATCATATATCAATATTTTTTTCTGCTTTTTTTTATAAATCACTTAAACAGCTTCTTACTTGCTCAAAACTACCAAACATTCAATCATTTTCAGGACATTAACCCTTTAAATGCCAGTTTATTTATTTGAAGTATTTCATTTTTTTATAAAGAAACAAAAAACAAAAAATGATTTTTTTTTCCATATAATCAATAATATGGAGATGGGGCTTTGGTGGTGATTAGAGTCTTGGATATGTCAAAGACAAGCAACAAAATTGATTTGATTGTATTAGTATTTTTTACATAGTGCCAGATACTCCCTCTGGACACCTTTGAGGCAAAAATGTACATGTCCAAAAAACTGATATTAAATCATCATATATCAATATTTTTTTCTGCTTTTTTTTCATAAATCACTTAAACAACTTCTAACTTGCTCAAAACCACCAAACATTCAATCATTTTTTTAGGATTTTAATCCTGTAAATGCCAGTTTAATTCTTTAAAGTAATTATTATTTATGAAAAACCCAACAAAACATGAATTAGTTTCCATAAAATAAATTGTAGGGGAATGGGGCTTTGGTGGTGATTAGAGTCTTGGATATGTCAAAGATAAGCAACACAACTGATTTGATTGCATTAGTATTTTTAATGTAGTTCCAGATACTCCCTCTGGACACCTTCGTGGACAAAAATGCCTCATTGACTTCCATTATAACCACATGTTTTTATCTTACTGCCTTTACAGTATAAAACCATGCATTCTGTAATGTCAGCATTTCATTTTGAACAAAATTGGTGATATTTGACATTTTTACTGTTTTCCACCAGATTCAACCATTTTCCCTTTGTAGGCCCATGCATGAAATTATTTTTGCCTGTTACATTATGGAGCTGTGTGTGCGTGTGTGTGTGTGTGTGTGTGTGTGTGTGTGTGTGTGTGTGTTTGTGTGTGTGTGTGTGTGTGAGAGCGAGTTTGTGAGCAAGCGCTGATCATTTTAGGGGTGAAAAAAGGGCATCTTTTGAAGGATGCATTTCATGTGTCTTTGAAGAGGTGCTTTAATAAAAACATTGTCTCCTACCTTTGTTGTAAACAAAAACAACTATTAGTGTGTTTATGCACCTGGCTACTTTCACAGCCAAAGATAGAAATGCAGCTTGGCTGAGGGGTCATTTCATTAGTGAGCAGAGAAGGAGAAAGACCTGGAGCAAAGAGAAGGAGCAAGAGAGGACTTTTAGTGCAAGAGAGGCTTTAGAAATGGTCATGCAGCCTTTATCTGCCAGCGAACTGCAGGACTCATCTGAAGATGACACAAGTTTCGAGGGGGAGTCTGACACAAAATGGTCACTGGAGTCAATTCTGGTCAATTCTGTGAGTGCCTCTAACCCTTCCTCTGAAAGTGGAGAGGACACTGAAGATCCTGTCCATCCTAACAGTGAGTGGACAGCGAAGAATGGGCAAGTCTGGTCTCCATCTAATACTGAGACGCTGCACTACACTGCAGATGTCACCACATCATATGCCTGGAGATGCCAGGTATATACTGGAAAAGCTACTGGTGGAGCTCCGGAGATGGGCCAGGGACAGCGAGTTATTCTGGACATGACTGAAGGGCTCAAGGGGGTCACAATTACTTGTGACAATTTCTTTACTTCCTACTCACTTGTTCAGGAGCTTCTGAGGAAGAAAGTTGCCTTGGTAGGGACTACCAGGGCAAACAAGCCCTAAACATAAATTATATAAATACTTATGAATGTTGAGGAAGGACATTTATTCAATATCTTTGTTTTCTTGGACATTTTTAGGTGGTCAGCACCTACAGCTGTAGGAGACGGACCTAACGGCGGCCTCTTGTCCACTTCTTCAATAGCATCGATGTCTCCGCCTTCTATGCTTTCGTGCTGTTCACTGCTGTGGATCCCTCCTGGAACCAGCAAAGAACATACAGACGGAGGTTGTTCTTAGAGGAGCTGGGGAAATCCATGGTGTCCTCAGAGATTGTGCGGAGAAAGCATCCCCCACGTACTCTAGCTGCTGCTGCCATGGTGGTGGAGTTAAAAACCAATGTTGATGCCCTGGCAGAAACCACCAACACCGTCAATGCCTCTGCTGCCGCCAGCTCCACCAGAAGGAGAGGTGTGTGCTGGTTGTGCACAGGCCTAAGAAAGAGGTCTTCTACCACCTGCACCAAGTGTAACAAGTGCATTTGTAGAGAGCACCAGATCATTTGCTGCAGGACTTGCTGGTCTGCTGCTGGAAATGAAGTAAACTAAACACACACACACACACACACACACACACACACAGACACGGCTCTGTAATATAACTTACGGAATCTGGTGGAATACAGTAAAAATGTAAAATATTACCAATTTTGTTCAAAATGAAATGCTGACATTACAGAATGCATGGTTTTATACTGTAAAGGCAGTGAGATAAAAACATGTGGTTATAATGGAAGTCAATGATGCATTTTTGTCCACGAAGGTGTCCAGAGGGAGTATCTGGAACTACATTAAAAATACTAATGCAATCAAATCAATTGTGTTGCTTATCTTTGACATATCCAAGACTCTAATGGAAACTAATTAATGTTTTGTTGGGTTTTTCATAAATAATAATTACTTTAAAGAATTAAACTGGCATTTAAAGGGTTAACATCCTAAAACATTATTGAATGTTTGGTAGTTTTGAGCAAGTTAGAAGTTGTTTAAGTGATTTATGAAAAAAAAAGCAGAAACAAATATTGATATATGATGATTTAATATCAGTTTTTTGGACAGAGGGAGTTTCTGGCACTATTCAATTCAATTCAATTCAATTTTATTTATAGTGTCAAATCATAACAAGAATTATCTCAGGACACTGTACAGATAGAGTGTAGGTCTAGACCACACTCTGTAATTTTCAAGGACCCAACAATTCCAGTGATTCCCCAGGAGCATGCATGAATGTGTAAGTGCGACAGTGGCGAGGAAAAACTCCCTTTTAGGAAGAAACCTCGGACAGACCCAGGCTCTTGGTAGGCGGTGTCTGACGGGACAGACCCAGGCTCTTGGTAGGCGGTGTCTGACGGGACAGACCCAGGCTCTTGGTAGGCGGTGTCTGACGATGCCGGTTGGGGGTTTGATGAACAATGGCAATAAAAAAGTCACAATTAAGATAATGACTAGAGTAATTGTAATAGTTCATGGTGTCGTAGAGCACATCATGGCGTAACAGGGCGTTGGCCGGACATAGCAAGTCGACGGCATTACAGGGTGTAATGGGGCACAGCAGGTCGTAGGGCAGGACCACGGCGACAGCTGCAACCATGATGTAGGTGCCATCATGATCCAAGATGATGGTGCTGGGGGGACAAAGAACATACGGACTCCGGGGAAGCTCCCTGGAACTAGGTTAATAACAAGCATTTCTGGAACATGAATACACACAGATGGAAAGAGAGAGGAGCTCAGTGTGTCAAAGGAGGTGCCCCGGTAGTCAAGAACTATAACCGCATAGGGAGGCTGTGTTCGACGATTGTGACTACACACCTTCCCCCGCCGGTCTAGGCTAACGCTGCGACACCTTACTCCCTAAGTATGCGTAAGCTTTCTATGGGGAGAAGCAGTGATAGGATGGGGGTGCGCCATGACTAAGGCTACACACCCACCCCCGCCGGTCTAGGCGCACGCTGGACAATAAGGTACTAAGAGCTCTCCAAGATATGAAGGTGCTTGACCATTTAGGGCTTTGTAGGTCAGGAGAAGGATTTTAAATTCAATCCTGGATTTTACAGGAAGCCAATGCAGAGAAGCTAATACAGGAGAAATATGATCTCTTTTCTTAGTTCTTGTCAGAACACGCGCTGCAGCATTCTGGATCAGCTGGAGAGTCTTAAGAGTTTTATTTGAGCATCCTGATAATAGGGAATTACAGTAGTCCAGCCTGGAAGTAACAAATGCATGGACTAGTTTTTCAGCATCGTTTTGAGACAGGATGTTCCTAATTTTGGCAATATTACGAAGGTGGAAAACAGCTGTTCTTGAGGTTTGTTTTAAGTGGGCGTTAAACGATAAATCCTGATCAAAATAACTCCTAGATTTCTGACAGTATTGCTGGAAGCCATGACAATGCCGTCCAGAGTAATTATGTCTTCGGATAATGAAGTTCGGAGATGTTTAGCGCCCAGCACAATAACCTCAGTTTTGTTCAAGTTCAACTTCAGGAAATTGTTGGTCATCCATGATTTTATATCTTTAATGCACACTTGCAGTTTAGCTAACTGACTGGTTTCGTCTGGCTTGATTGATAAGTATAATTGGGTGTCATCCGCATAACAGTGAAAGTTAATTGAGTGTTTCCTAATAATATTGCCCAGAGGAAGCATATACAAGGAGAATAGAATTGGTCCAAGCACTGAGCCTTGAGGAACCCCATGGCTAACTTTAGCGTACCTGGAGGATTTATCGTTGATATTAACAAAGTGACATCGATCAGAGAAATAGGACTTAAACCAGCTTAGTGCGATTCCTTTAATGCCAACTAAGTGTTCCAGTCTCTGTAGAAGGATTGTATGGTCAATAGTGTGAAATGCAGCACTAAGATCTAATAACACAAGTATGGAGACAAGTCCTTTGTCAGCAGCAGTTAGAAAGTCGTTTGTAATTTTCACCAGTGCCGTCTCTGTGCTATGATACTATGTAAAAAATACTAATGAAATCAAATTAATTTTGTTGCTTATCTTTGACATATCCAAGACTCTAATCACCACCAAAGCCCCATCTCCATATTATTCATTATATGGAAAAAAATATATATCTTTTGTGGTTTTTTTTTGTAATAAAAAATGAAATACTTCAAATAAATAAACTGGCATTTAAAGGGTTAAAGTCCTGAAAATGATTGAATTTTGGTAGTTTTGAGCAAGTAAGAAGTTGTTTAAGTGATTTATAAAAAAAAGCAGAAAAAAATATTGATATAAAATGTTTTAATAGCAGTTTTTGTGTGCGTGTACATTTTTGCCACGAAGGTGTGAGGAGGGCATGAGGGTTAAGTTGTAACATTTATTTCTTGACCTCAGGTCAGTACATACACAGGCTGCAAGCCAAGCTTTGTTTAAACAGACAAAACTTGTCAGGCTGACTTTGAGAGAAGTGTATACATATATAATACTTCTATTATACAATACTTGAATGGAATGGAACTGTACAAACAGAGTCAGTCACACTTTATTTCCCGGTACATTAAAAAGACGCAATAAGCCGTACTTTGTTTCAAATTTTGACCATAACTAAAAATAATGTTTTTCTTAGACAGAAAACAAACAGTTATACCCTAATTAAAGGTCAAACGCCTAAATGATCTTGTAATTAGTACATAAATAAGATATAATGAGCCAAACTTTCTATCAAATTAGACCAAAACTAAAAATTATTTGGTCTTTATTAGACAAAAAAATGAACACAGACGCTAATAAAAAAACATACACCAAAATTATGCTGTAACTAGAAACGCATATATTGCCGTATTAAACTCAAAATATACTATATCTAGAAAATATACAGTATTATACCAAATTATCCTATATTTAGAAACCAAATACCGTGCTAATTAGAAGAAAAGTATTGGTATTGTCAAACCACGTCATCACATCTGCCGCAACTTCAGTCCCTCATGCCTGGAGGCGCTCCGGAGACCTGTGGTGTTTGTAGGTACTGTATAATATATTTATACCATGGTCTGGGTGAATATTCGATTCTGATTGGCTGGAGGGTGTCCATATAAAAGTGTTATAGGACATCTACTAAAGGAGCTACAGTGAAACTGACTGTTCTTTATTTCTTTACTGATCTGTTCTTTCCAACACTAAGTAGTGCTTCAGTGCCTCGTCCTCTGAACACCACAGGATGGCACTAACACACAAGCTGCAAGAAGTTACACTGCTCCTCTGAACTGACTTTGTTTCACAGCGAAAAAACGTTATCTCACATCCCATTCACTGTTCAGGTCGTTACTTAAGCCTTAAGTAACGTCACACATCGTGGATAAAATTGTTCAGAAAAGTCGTTATATTCTTTTGGGGACAACGACATGGTTGATAGCTAGCTTGTCTTGGTGTTAAACATACTCTCAAATTGTTTTTACTGATTGCCAACCGTACACAATGTTATTGACTTTGCATCTTACTAGCATAGCGTTAGCTTTCTGGCTCGTAGCTGAGCTGAAGGGTTCTACGAGCCGAGCAGACTATAAATATCTCCCATTGCTAAGCGTGCCAAGTCGTATCTAAGGTCCGTTCTATTCCCTGGAGCAGTGACCAACGTTTCCATTGCATAAGAACCTTATGGGATGGGAATGATTTTTCCAGGTATTAGTCAAACCCTCAGGCGTAACCAGGGAAACGGAGTTATTGTCTGGAAAAACTTTAGATTTCGATTGTAAAATAAATAATAAAAAATTAATGTTTAAAAAACATATATATATATATGGCAAGTGACCATGGTATAAGTGGGTTAATGCCCTTCGAGGTTTCCATTGTCAGGTATTAATGAACTTCGGTGGAGGCTCAGACAGTTCTCGCCTCACCGTCCATTAATACCTGTCAATGGAAACCTCGTCGGGCATTAACCCTTACATATATAGGCTATACTAATACATGCTTTAGCGACGCCATACTTCCATAGTTAAGACATCAGAACATGTAATGTTACTATTCGACCACATATAGGCTGTAGAAGCTACAGGACATAAGCATTTTTATTTCCCAGTCACATCATTATCAGTGGCTTATTAGGAACAAATAAGTAAAATTAAGTAGGATATCAGTTATTCACATTACCAGCATTGCCATGACTCACTGTAACAAACTGCAGATTCGTCGTTTTTTCGCTTCGTCCGCACCAAAGCTATGCGTGTGTGTGTGTGTGTGTGTGTCGGAGATTGCTCTCTGTCAACATGCAGAGAGGACAGATATGCTCGCACTTATGCGCTCTAGGTTACCGTTTGATTTAACATGAATCGGTCCTCTGTAATACCGACGTAATTCGGTCCGATGCCAAAAAAGTACAGAGTCCGGTATCCAACCCTAGTGTTCGGTACAGAGGAATTCAGTCCAGGAGTGAGCAGAGGTATCCAAAATCACTATGTTACAATAGACGTGGTCAAAAAATACAGAAGCAAGATTAAATACCAAGAGAAGTTTCACTAGAGATAATAGCTGGAACGTTAAACAAAGATGGAAATATGATGAACTGGAACAGAAAACAAGGAGCACACCGAATAAATACACTTGGGAGAAAAGGTCAGGATAATGAGGGACAGGTGAAAGTAATCAGGGCGGGGTAGGCAATAACACAGAGGGGGTAAGTCAGGAAGTCTGTTGTTTCGCCGACAACCCCGTCAGCGGCAGCTAGCTAGCGGAAGCTTGTCTTCGCTGTGTCTTTAGCAGCAGAATGTTGTACGTCTCGCTGTTCCGTTACACTTTACACTGTTTAGCTGTCAGCATTTTAACTGTGTTTAAGCCAGCTAACTTACTAGCCAGTAGTAGGCTAACGTTACCTGCTGTGTAATGTTAACCAGCGTCACACCCTAGGCCGTTTAAAAATTGCATGGCGATTCATTTTATATCTCAATCGGTAATCACATTTTTAACCGATTCACGATGCATCGTTACATCCTTAGGATAAAAAGTTTGAACACTTTCAAGAGTTAATAGAAGACGAAATTGCCACTGTTGTGCACCCGATACACTGTTTAAGATTTGGAGCTGTGCTTGGTTCAAGAAATAGCTGTGTATATGTGATACTTTTACACAGATAATATAAAAATGATGATAATAATAATATAAATGTTTCTCGAAAAAGTTACTTGAAGGGAAAACTGGACTGCATGTGTACTAGGTAGCAATACAGTTCTCCCCTAAACAGAAAACTACAGTGCTTTGCTGTGTCACTGTAAGGTGCCCTTCTGGAGGACAATGTCCTGAAAGGCCACCCTCCATGCGCCTGTCTGAAAATAGTCCCTCAGGCTGTTCAACACCTCAGTGCCAAGTCACATTACTGAATCAGCAATGAGCGATCTGTCATGTGGTTGTGTATGTACTTGGCCCTTTCTGGTTGGACTCTGTCAATGCCACAAAAGTTAGTTTAGTGGAAAGGTACCCATTCCATGGTTATGTCTTGAGCCATGTCAATACAACACTCTGTGGCCTTTCTAAAGACTCTTCACCCTGAAGTTACAGTGTTAAAAGAATAATGAATAGTTATGAGGTCACGCTTTTTTAATATGAAACACAATCAAATGAAAAATGGTATCAAATTAACAGGGACACAAGCATCGCACACAAGACAATATTGCCCATTAATTTCACTAATCTCATTTTACAGTGCGTAACTTTTTGATATTAATGAACATCCGTTACATTCAAGCCATTGCCAAATGAGTTGATACAAAGCTAATTAAGACTATCAGCTCCACACAACTCTCTCTGTATTTCTCAGTATGGTTATGTTTAGAACATGGTGTCGTCCGGCGACTTTCGTGTACAGAAATTCAAGTGGAGATAATTACCTCTTCTGAAGAGTCCATGCTGTTATTGTAATCCTCTGTGTCCCTCTTGGCTACAAGTAACTGCGTGGGGGGTGGTGCGTACGCAATTTCAGAAGGCTTGTGAAATATGGATGCAACAACAGTGGTGTTGTCATTATTTAGAATTCCTCATGGGGACGACAGAAACTACGCACTATAGCTTTAACTGTACACTCTACCACATGGTATCCACGTCTATCTGTCAATTCTCTAGAGTCTGAAGTTTACGTCTGTGAACCTGATCCAAACCTTTGGAAAAATGCAACATTGTATCAACTTAATGGCTGATTCCAACCAAATCTCAAGTGAACCAGTCATGAAAGTACCCTCAGTTTGTGACTATATACGGTGGTCATCAATAGGCTATACACAGGGAAAGAGAAAACCTATAACAGGAACATGTAGGTTTATCAGAGGTTGTATATCTCAAGCATACACTCAACAGCCTGGAACATCTGGAAAGCCTGGTGGACCTGGCGCACACGGCACACCTCAAATGGCTCATCACTAGTGCACAGCTAGGGCTGTCAAAATTTGCGCGATAATAACAACTTAACGCAAATTCCTTTAATGGCAGTAATTATATTGACGCGTGATTAATGGACTGGTGATCTGTGATTTGGGAAATCAGGAAGCAAGCATTAATTGAGAGTTGCACAGAAACTGTAGGAGGACTAAAAGCAGCTAAAGATTAAACACGCCTCGCAGGACAACAGACTGACACCTACAAGATCTGTTTGATGGCCCGTGAGGCATGTTAAAGGACATGATGAAGTGTTTGTCCTCTCTGCTGTCCAAAAGCCTCTTTAGGGCTTGATAAGAAGAGAGCAATACCAAGGGCCTCGGTCTGGGTTAGGGTTAGGAGGTGCACAGAACACCTGGCTTTGCTGATATTTTAAGACCTGTTCAAAAACATGCTGAACATCTGTATTACATTTCCAGGTCTGTGCCATCTGAAGGAAATGAAAGCACTACTGTTCAGTTTGTAACCTGGGGGCATCACACAGTCAGATCTGCTCCGCCAAGGAAGAAACTGTCAAAAGGAACCTGGTGTTCAGAGGTTGGCCAATATCCTACCTCAGAAGTAGGGCTGCACAATTAATTGCAACTTCATTGGAATCGCAATATGGACTAGTGCAATATCCAAATCGTAGGTGGGATATATCCCGAATGTGTCAAACCATTCGGGATGTTGTGGTGCCAGCCTACAAATCTTATCCTACCGACTAAAGAAAACAATCTTTGTTTGGCAGAGATCCTCACACAATTTTTTTTAAATATATTTTTCAATGAAAATGACAGTAATGATACAAAAAATTGCAGTCGCAATATCAGTCAAAATAATCGCAATTAGAGACGCCTGGATAGCTCAACTGGTTGAGCGTGCGACCCATGTACAAAGGCTTAGTCCTTGTCGCAGCTGCCGCAGGTTCAACTCCGACCTGGAACCATTTGCTGTATGTCATTACCCCTCTCTTTCACATCTTCATCTGTCCTATATGACAAAGTAAAAAATAATCTTAAAAAAAGGAAAAATTAACGCAATTAGATATTTTCCTCATGTTGTGCAGCCCTACTCAGTATAGAAACTGAAGGAGGACATACAGTTAAGCAGCTGAAGGCTAAACAAGCCTTGTGCCGGCAGAGAATGGCAGACCAACACCTTGTCCTCTCATCCTGGAGGCTTCTGAACAGGAATGATAGTCGGGGCCGTGGTCAGAACAAGGAGCAATTATTAGTGTTCTGCCAGCATGGCATGACAGGAAGCTTGGTCTTCTGTTAAACAGTATGAGCAGCATATCACAATGTGACACAGAGCTTCAAGTTGAGTGTGAGAAAGGCACACTATATATATATATATATATATATATATATATATATATGTGTGTGTGTGTTGGCAATTTAACAGTTTGTCCTTATGTCTGACTAAGCCCCCTAATCACTTCTCTGCAAAAGGCAGATTTCTCTCACACTTCCTACACAGTCAGAATTGAAGACTGTGAACTCTGAAGTTAATTAGTGGTGCATTATGCTACTGTCAGTGTTGGTGTCCTCTCTCTATTACAGGCCCGCTACATTTCACGCGCAACGTATGCAGAGCGGATGTTCCAACTCTACGCTTCCACTATAATTAATTAAACGGGCTACACCGGGCACGAGAGCATCGCGTAAGTTGCCTGAGGAGATCCGCTCTACAAGTGTAAAAATAGGACAGACATATTCGCAAGGTGTGTACAAATCATAAAGATCATAAAGTGTCTATATTTCTTTTAAATTAAACTACTCATATACAGGAAATGACGTAATGACTGTCAATGAGCGTATTGGTAGTTTTGTTGTGAGAGTTTCTGTTTTTATTTCTTGTTTCCCTAGCCTGCGTCCTTTGGTAACAGCTGACAGTAGAATAACGTTTCACAGCGTTGTGCTGGCTCCAAAAACTGAAGAAAACAAAAACAATCCCAAAGCAAAAGCTTGCCGTCTCGCCTGTGACTCACACAATCCTACGCCCTGTGTGCTCTGCAGGTGTAGCCAGTTAAAAGACACATCCGCTCTGCAGTGGGGTCCGCATACGTTACGCGTGCAGTGTAGTCAAAGCGTTAAGGAACGTGTCCATATACGCGTGGTTTTCACGGATGGGAACTAACAATGAAAGTCTATATCCACGACGTTCCACTTCCGGGATTGCTCCGGTGCTGCTGGAAATTCCACCGGATCACGTTATTTTCGCCCAGACGTCCGTCACCTTCCGCTTTCTTTGTGTTGGCGTTCTAAACTCCGGTAGATTTCTGAGGACTATGGTTAACTGCGCCGTGGAGGAAGGTCTGGCAATGCTAGACTACTTCAATGACCACTGACGAGCAAAGAAATCAGGCTTCACCCTCCTACAACCGCGATGGCTGCAGCTGATTGGACGAACACGTCACGTGGGGTTGGCTGCTCCCGGATTTCAAAACCGACCATAATGGTGGCTTGTACGTAATACTCTTATTTTACGAAAATAGTTCACTGAAACGTGTTTCTGAAAACACACCCCGTGTTTGCTCCGCTTTCCTGTGTATAGTAGCGTTTCCCTGGCCTTAGCGCAAAATAGTTCCACTCTTATGAACTTTTTTCATGCTCTCCACTGCAATAAGAAAGTATGATGAAGGACCTTAACTATTTTCCTCTGGCCGTCTTTGTAGAAAGGGAAATCTGCGACTCTGTCTTAACTGCAGAAAGGCTGTGTCTGGGCTCCTGCCGGGGACTCTGAAATATTCATGGTATAAATATTGCAAGGCTCTGCGTCTAATAAAAGCGCTGGTCTTTATTAACGAGGTGACTGAGGGATGCATTGATCAAGCTTTCTGTTTTATGTCGTGACAATTTTCTTCTCTGCCATTTCTCTCTTTGTCTCATATTCTCACCCTTTGTACGTCTCTCGCTCTTTCTTACACTGAGTGACACACTCTTTAATACACGTATTTAGTGGCTCTCTCATACAAGCTTTCTCTCCCAAGACGTACTCGCTGCTCTGCATGTCGCCTGTTTATTAGTGAATGACCCCCCCTGCTCTCTCTCTCTCTCTCTCTCTCTCTCTCTCTCTCTCTCTCTCTCAGTCTCAGTCTTTTTATGTTTCTCCACATTTACTCTCTCTGCTGCTTCGGCTATGGCCTGGTTTTAACAGCAGCCTAATCAGCCAGCATGTTGCAAAGGGCTATGTTCCCACAGCCCTATGTTCCCACATTTTAAAGTTTTTTTTTCAAAATTAGGCCCTATGTTCCCACATTTCTAAGATTTTTTTCCAAAATTAGGCCCTAAGTTCCCACATTTCCTTTTTCATAAATTTGAATCAGATTTGATCCCCCTTTCTCCCAATTTGGTAGCCAATTACACCCAACCTATTATCCAGTAGCAATGGACTACAGATGGAATGTAACCCTAACCCTAATCCGAATATTTTGCAGCGGCATGTGGCTCCGCTCGGCACTAAGCTCCGCACATGACTGTTGTGATTGGTTTAAAGAAATGCCAAAAACCCAGAGCACTTTTTTCTCCCATCCTGGAATGCTGTGACAGACCCTCCTCTGCAGTGGGGAGGAAGGTCTGGCAATGCGAGACTAGCTTTGTATCAACTCATTTGGCAATGGCTTGAATGTAACGGACACTCATGAATATAAAGTAAAGCCTCTTAGTACTTCTTCTGCAAATGGATTCTGTATGAGACTTTTCATTCAGTTCCAGTGAACGTAACAACATTTTATGAATCCCTGAGTGACAGGTGTTAAGGTCTCCTCTGATAGCCATCCAAGATTATGATACAGAGTATGACTGTCCTGGTTTAAAGCTATGGTTCCCCACTCCATTACCTCACTTCCTGTCTCTCTTTCTCTTCCTTTCCTTCCTCCTCCCTCCCATCCTGCCCCATCGTGTCACAGAAGTTTGTCAGTAACAAATTACACTCATCAAGGATAATCTGATAAGTATTCATTATGAGCTTCCTCCCAGTTTGAAGCGTCCGTCTGTCATGTTGGGACAAATGAGAAGGGCAGGGAAGTGAGGGGCGGGGGAGTACAAGGGTCAGGAAATCTGTCCCCATATGGACCTTTGGGTCCTTACACCAGTTCTCACGCACATACACATACATATAAAACAACTCCATTCTGTTGTTTTAACATTTTTCTTTTCATACAATTCATATTTCAAATGATTTTTGCAAACCCAATTTTATTGTGAGAAAATTGGATTTTTAACATTTCCTATATCACAAGGAAAAAATGAACAACTACATTGTAACAGTGTTTTTGTATTTGCCTGATCCATCACTCTTAGGTGATCATAAATACTGGGACCAATGGTAGTAGCTGTCTTTGATGGGGAAGAAAGTCATTTTAAAGATTATGTGTTTCCAAAAACACTCCAATTACGGACTTTGCACAGCAGTTGGACTAAAAAAATCAATCATATTGAATGTCGTGGAAATGAAAGAACTGCTGGAGTGCAACCATCAATGCCCAGGAATCCAAGAAGGATGATAGCAATTGAGGAAAGAAAAACATATTACAGCTGTGAATGAAAAAAACTACAATCAGCCAAAGAAATTGCAGACAATCCAACGATTCCAACGGTGAAACAGTCATAATTCATCATTGGAAGAGGATAATACCGGATACACAGCTGGTTGCAGGCCTTTCTTCTGCAACAAGAACAGAGCACAATACAAAGCGGGACAGAAACAGCAGAGCGCATCTTCTCACCTGTGGGAGGCAGCGTCATGATTGCAGCATGCATGGCTGCCTCTGGACCTGGCTCACTGGATTCTACTGATGTTACTGATAATGGCAGCCAAATGAACTGTGAAGCATACAGAGAGATCTTGTCGGTGCTGTCACATATAATTAAGGAGTCCATTGGGAAGAAAAGGTGGGAAATGTGGGCCAAGTCAATTCGATAATTTAAAGATCCACTCAGTCAGTGGCTGTGTTTCCATGATATCTTTTTTTCCTACAAATAATCAGAACAACTGCTCAGCCAGACGATAAAAGCCATCACACCAAACTGGCACTAACTGACTAATTTGCAATGAATTGTAAAAACCTTTATAAACTGTTGATATCAATGTCTTTATACGTAACATGTTCTGATCTATTCTCTTGGCCTGTGCTCCTTCTGTGCATACATGCCCACTTGAGTTAAATCAAACTACTTTTGGGAAGCACAATACTTGATCTCATCCACTGTTTTGTCATTGATGGGCCCACTCTACTGCTGGTGGCCATTTTCTGAGTGTTGTGTATTTCCCAGGGGAACCATCTTTGGTTAGGCTAAGTAGCTCTGACTCGTTTCCAGATGACTCTGAATCATGGCAGGCAGCAGGTGGCTCAGCTTCTACCATTTTAGTAACTGCAGGAAAAGTATATTCTGATAAAAGCTTTCAAAGCACAGCAGTAGCCTGCACTGATGATCGAGCCAAGTGCTTGACTCAGGTCCTTCTTTTTCAGAGGTTTTCCCATGGAGGAGTGCTGGATTCAGTATGGAGTTCATATTAACCACAAAGTGGCATTAGCCCATCCTAGAAAAATAGGTGGGAATGGAAGCTTTGTGAATTTGCTTGCACTAGTCGCACTAGTCAGACACAATAGCTCCCAGAACTTTCCTATATTTTCTCTCTACTGTTCTGTTTACTGTCTCATATTCATCCTGTCTGCAAAACAATTGCTTTTTTACCCCGATAGAGGAGGTAAAATAAAAGTGCATGGTGCAACACAGCTAATAAGTTACCATGGATTTCTCCATTTTGGACTCTATAGGTCAAAGGCACAAATTTACGGGTCAAAGTTCACCAAAGTTGAACTCTAGGTGACCATTTCCTTGAGCGGATCCACTGATTGCAGCAATTCCATTGGAATTACATGATTTCGCTGCAAAATTCCACCATTTTAAATCCTGGTTTGAGCAGGCTTTAAGGCGAAAGCAACAATCTTAGTGGCTACTCGGAGGCCCTTAACCAAATATAGGCCACATACTTGATCTTGTTATGCATGTATATTCAGTATGTATATGGTGTTGATGTAAGGGTAACATTTGTAGAACCAAAAAATGTGGAAACATGTTAGAACTGTCTGATTACAAATCCAACACTGAATCCCATTTCTCTGTCTTACCCCTTCCCCTTCCCCTACCCCTTTGTCTTACCCCAGCCCTTGTCCCTCGAAACCGAGTGGCAAGGGCTAGGGGTGAAAACATACCCCTATGAAATGAGACACCACTTGGTTACGGTTATGTCATCATTCGTCATCGCTAGCTGGCTGCCATGGAGTCCATTCAAGGCTAGTCAGAGAAATGCAGGACTGTTGTGCAAATGAGCAATGTAACGTTAGCATAGCAAACTAGCAATTTTTAAAAATGTTTCAATTAAGAACATGGTTGCAAATATATATGTACAGGACTGTGTAGAGCACAAAACAAGACAAGAAAATACTTACATTTATGAGACTCTGGGTACCCCTTGGTTTCAAGTAAGCCAGTGAAAATGCTTGGTTTTAAGGGATCTACCCCTTCCCCTTAGCCCTACCCCTCGATTAAAACGAGAATTGGGATAGCCCTTACTCTCACGTGAACGTGCAAAACTAAGGGGAAGGGTTAAGACATAGAATTGGGATTCAGTTCAAATGTATACAGGTTAGTTGCAATGTAAGATAGATGTGCACGCAGACAATGTTGCACAGAGGTTATGGTAAGAGCATTGTTGTGGCAACTTGTTAAAAACCTTCCTCGCCACTGATTGCAGGGTGTAAAGTGTTCTGACTTTCCTAAAAGCAAAAATATAGTCTAAAATCAGCGATCTACAATCGGCGGTCAGAAAACTTACACAAGCCTAACACACACTAACTTCACTTAGAGAAAACCAACTTAAAACCGTCCAATAGCTGGACAAACTAGTTTTTACTGGGTAAAACACATCAAAGCCCATTCTACATTACCTAGATTCTAATGTATATTAGACTACATATTTTAAAGGTCATCAAACAATTTACTTTTGCAATAAACAATAAAATACCAAAAACTATACCTTAATACAACATGGCTCTTACAAGCATCATGAAGGAGTTGTTGTTTGGTAAGATGCACAAATCTCAATTGATGGTTGTCAAATGTTCTCCAGTATATCCCAAGAGGGAAACAGTCCTTCCAGCACACAGTACATAATTACAAGCACCCAGTGATTTATGAGCACTCTGTTTGTTAAACACACTTCTGACATACAGTTGAGGCCAAAATGATTAGCCCCCCTAATGAAATTAGACAAAACTCTTGATTTCTCCATGGAAATGACCATTAACAACAAGTGTTTATAGTGTATTTTATTCCAAAATAACAAAGACAAAATGTCCACTAAGTTTTATTAGGATATTTTATTGATATAGTGAGTTGAAACAAGAAAGGGCAAAAATAAGACGTCCAAAATGATTAGCCCCCTGGCCATTAATAGTTAATAGTGTACGCTTTCTGAGCCTCAACTGACAACAACCTCTTAGAGTAGTTCTTTACTAGGTTGACACAGGTGCTAATAATTTGGGCCTCAACTGTAGGCATACAGCTATAATTATACTGTGTCCAGACAATTCTTGGCCACTTGGAATCGTCTCGGTTTACAACCATGGATGTCATGTTTATTGAAAAGAAAATGACATGATATACTATACTAAAATAGTTACAGGAAATATTGGATTTTTCACTGAATGTGCACTAGGTAAATGCTTATTGCATTGGGAAATAAGCTTTTTAACTAGCTCTTCATTCCAGGCAAGCTCTCTGACAGATTATTAAAGCCATGACGAGGTTAAGACGTGCTCGTAACAATGACAAGAGTGAGGAACAACTAGTCAGTCAATTTATCCAGCCAGGCTGTACTACTGGCTCCATTTATGCATGTTTGGCTCAACACACTACCTCATGTATTATATCATAACATTAATTGGCAAATGATTAATATTGTGACTTTTCAAACAGCAACTATAGAGAGCCAAAGTCCAGCGCCTTCTCCATAACACAGTGTAGTTTTTCATAGAGGGTTTATAAATTGGTCTTTCTGGGACTTTCTGTCCACATTCTAAGATAAATAGATATCTACTACTGTACTGGCATATACTGTATGGGGTGGGACTTTGGTTCTAGTAATAATAAATTATGGATGTGCAGTTGCATATGCTTTTTAATATATGTATATATATATATATATATATATATATATATATATATATATATATATATATATATATATATATATATATCCCATATATGAATCCCATATATATATGCGATTCAGCATCCTTTCAAAATAAAAGCAGCATTTGGGCCTGCTGTGGTTCAAGAGGTAGAGCGAGTCGTCCACTTATCACAGGGTTTGATCCCTCCCTATCCCTTTGTCCCACACTCCCTATAATTCATATATTTATATATTGTGTATTTCACATAAACCTATTTTGTCCAATTCACATACTGCCTAAGATAACTTTAATTACCCATTTAATACACTTTAACATCCAACATCAATCTGTGACAGTTGGGCTCGAGCATATTCATTCTATCTCATTATATGTTATATGACATGTTATATCTTCAGTGGGAACTATGAATGGGGTGATAGACAAAGAGAGTGAGAGACTGACAGACAGACAGAGAGAGAGAACAATATGGTATTTGTGGGGGCCCATCGTGTTTCCCGAAAACCGTGATAAAGTGCGGGGCTTGGCGTTTCGATACGGCCGTTAATTAGCTCTCCCTCCCTTGTGGGGTCTGGCTGATTGAGCGACTAATGGTTTGCTTTAAAGTGCTGAATGAACAAATATGTGTGTGCGCGTGTCTCAAATCAGTGTGTGCATGTGGTTCAAAGTGCTTTGTTTGTTTTTTGTATGGCTTATTTCCTAATGTGCGTGTATGTGCTGATGAGAGTGTCTGTCTGTAGCTGTCTGTGTGAGCGTGTCTGTATTGTGCATGTGTCAGCATTTTCAGACACTTGACTAAGGTTGTTTCTCTGAAGTTATGATGGCAGGGGATTGGCGCAGTACACCTTGAGTGGAATAATCCTATGTTTTCATTTAATTGCTTGAAATTGGATTAGTTTCTCATTTTCAGAGGTGGGGGTTGGGCCTGGCTCACCATAACATCATGAGCACACAGTAATGATCACTTGAGCAATTTTCACTTATGAACGTCTGGATAATGTCAGGAGAATCAGATGCGGACATTGTACACATGTAGCACACAACAGGAAATTCTCTATGTCAGACGCGTTCTCACTTCCTGGAATACTCTGGTTTAGACGAGGGGTGGAGCCTGCAGGAGGCAGGACATGATTCAGATTACACCGCGGTCATAGCCGGTTGGTAATTTGGTCATAACAACTGAGTCTCTCATTCCTTGAAATTATTTTGTTGTCTCTCCAGTTAGACATTTTCGTTTGTTAGATGAGCTTCACTCCGCCGCGGCGAGCAAGATGGCGGATGGCGGGTTTCCCCTGGAGGTTGTTTCTGCTTGCCCTCCACAACCCTACTGCTGCATTGCTTCCTGATTTCCCAAACTATGGCTCGAGGCCCAGATCACAATCTTTTAATCGCCCGTCAAAACAATTCATGGCGTTAAAAGGAATTTGCGTTAACTCTTTACTTTTGCATTCATTTTGTAGTTTTTTCTTTCCTATAACTATACACAATAAGCTGCCGTATTCTACCTTAGTCGTTGTACTAGGGAGAAAGGGGCTTTAGAATGGGCCTCTAAATCTGTGACACTGGTAGTGCTAACACAGCTGCATACAGTATATTTATATTAATTTTCCATCAAGGTACCAACAGCTAATGTACTCCTGATGCACTCTGAGCAACTTCAAAGATGTCAAGACATTATCTTTAGTCAAGTCCACAAACACCATTACCTCTGAGAAATCAAATACTTTCTGTCATCTCAGTGGGATTATTAAGGAGATTTCTCTTATCACATTAATGACCATAGTATTGCTTCTGCCTATAGTATGAGCAGCGGGGGGTTATTGTGTGCATATAGATATGACCATATATGAGTTACTGATCGTAATCTGTTTAATTACTTCATAAAAGTTAAGACAAATATTTAAAGAGAAATTTTACAGGTCAACAAAATTGGCCAGCATATTGTATCACAACTATATGGGTATGGGAATATACTGCAAGGATACAAGGATCAATGCAAACATGAAATATTAATAGAACATGGTATAGTAGTAACATATATAAGTATATAGTATATATTGTAGTATATAAAACAAGAAAAATGTATATGTTCTTGGCACTGAAAATATAAAAAGGCCAATGTATGGATGTCATGTGACCAAAAGGACAGATTCTCCACATAATCAATAATAATCAAAACCAGATTATCATATATTCTGTCACATTCTTTAAGCCATGCATTTAAGTGAACCTCTGTTTCTCAGTTTGAAGACACATCATGACCTCTTTGACCCATTGTATATAAGAGGGAGGGCAGCATGGATGTATTACGAGAGCTTGATACAGTGTTCGAGGCGAAGTCCCAGTCGTTCCTATGAGAGTTGCTCAGTGGCGCATGAAGCCATCATGGAGCCAAAACATACCTGTATCTTCCGCGCTGCTTCCACACTGTATGGCCCATAGGGCAAGCGCACTAGAGACCTCCGCCGGCTGAGCTGGCTACTTGTAGTTTAGCGCTCCGCTAGTCTCACACTGCCACACCTACCTCCACAGCGCTGTGGAGGAGGGGCTGGCTAGTCCACACAGCATTCTGAGATGGGAGAAAATTGTGCTCTGGTTTATTGGCATTTCTTTAAAGGTCCAATGTGTAGGAATTTTTCCCATCTAGTGTTGAGATCATATATCGCAATCAACTCTCTCGCACCACACAGTTCAAAATACGTATTACAGCTATGGTAGCCTTCACGCTTCAAAAAGCCGGTCTCTTGCTCTTTTCAGTATCCTTTTAATTTTTCTGGGCGAAGAAGAAGAAGACTCCTGTTCCTGAAATTTGGATTTTGAATACGTGTGGTCCTCCATGTCTCCTTCAAACTTGCCGGGACCGGAAAGCTACGATACCCATTAGCAGCATTAGCAGCACCTGTGAGTTTATCATGTGACAGTGAAAACGTGAAAGGTGGAGCAGTATGTCCTGTATGTCCCTTATCAGCTAACGTATTTCAAGATGGAGCATGAATATGGAGCGTCTACCCCAGTTCATGCGAATGCAAATGTAAAAATTCAAGCCAAAAGGAATACTTGGAATTGATGGTGGAGGTAAATATACATGAAAAAGGACGAGTTTGCGAACGGGCAACCCAGATTTTGATAATGAACAACTAAACACCTTACACACTGGACCTTTAAAGCAATCACAATCGTCTATGGCGGCGCTAAGCGCTGAACGCAATAACGGTGCTAGCCTCAGGAAGGAACTTGTTTTGGTGGAACATGTGCTTATTAGAAATTAGTTTTAGTCGTGCAACAGAAAACTCAGATTGGACAGATAGTCTGGATTTACCCTGCAGAGATCTGAGGAGCAGTTAACCATAGTCCTCGGAAATCCACAGGAGTTTAAAATTCCAACACAAAGAAAGTGAATGGGGATGGACATCCGGACGAAAATGAGGGACATCCGGCGGATCCTCCGGCGGCACCAGAGCAATCCCCTAAATGAATTAATCATCGTCAATATAGACTAGTGCTCCGCTAACTGGAATGGGCATTAAATAATTGAATCGTGCCGCTCTTCTAGACTTAACAAATGTAATCAGAGCGAATGGATCTAATTCTGATTGTGAAATGAGTCATTTGCCAGTGGTTGTGGCACTCCAAAAAAATGTATCCACTGATTTACAGAAATCTCTTTCGTCATGTAAGTCTATGGGAAAAAGTCTTTTTGGGCCAGAGGGCATTAGGTGACTTTACCATTCCACCGTTTGGTTGTTATGTTCAGGCTGCTTCAAAGCCTGGCACACTTCCTGGGGGGGACCTGATGAAGATTACTTGTTGAGCTTAACAATAAAGCTATGGCACTCGACTCAAGTATTGTAATTGGTGATAGCGTGTTGCTACAGTACGGGTACAAGCGAGAGGATGGAATACAAAGTAGGAAACATTACATTTATGAGTTTTAAGGCTTAGTGGACACCAAATACAGAGGTTTATAATACTGGGAGGCAGCATTAGCAACGCGAGAAAGTTTCCACGGCATCCTTCATTGTGAGGTAAACAATGACATCATCAGCATCAGTGTTTCTTCTAGCTGGGAACATGTGCTCAAGTTAGAGTAGCTTGTTTTCCTTATTGCAGTAAGATCTTCAAAGATAACAAGAGCATTATTATGCAGAAACAGGAATTTCAATGCTTCAAACATTCAAATCACAACGGGACATCTTCCGGCTTTCAAACTCCACGTTTGAAAGCCGGAAGATGTCCCGTTCTCTTCATTATATTCATATTTGGATGTCTTTAGTTTTTCTTTAGTTTTCTCCTCAGACGGTCTTTTGCTTTTAAAGGGGATGACAGGAGCTGACGTGATTGGACATTATTGTAGACCGCTCTGACTCTGCATGCTGGTACTATATTCATTATCTTAATAATGTATTGATCCTCCTCTCCTCCACATTGCTGGATTTTGCCAGTCTCTTTGCTCTCTAAAAATGAGTTGGTCACACTCACATGCAGCAGAAATTGCTCTCATGGTGAATGTGAGAAAACCTCAGATGCCTCAGAGTCCTTGCGTACATGGACGCTCTTCTCCAGCTCTCTCAGGCACAAAGAGATTCCCTGTAATGTGAAGAGCAGGACTTCACACTTAAATTCTCTCCATGTCTCTTTCTCACTGTCTCTTAACCTGCCTATATGCTCTGCCTCAATACTCTCTCCAGCTCCCTCACTTAACCTCTCTCCATTCTCCCTTCACATCTCTCACCGTCTCCATTAGCCTTCTTCTCACTGAAAACACTGCTGCCAACCTCTTTGTCTCTTCTGCTGCCTTTGTCTTTCTACCTTCCATACTTCCCTCTTTCCGTCCTTCTTCCTCATCACATAAATATTGAAACTGAAAGATTTTAAAAGCAGCATTGGGCATTTAGTTGCTGTCCTCTGGGTCTTTCTGTCTGTCTCATTCTATTTATTTATCTGTCTCTTTTCTGGGCTCCTTCTAAAATCTGCTTTAAAAAAAATAAATCTTCCTTTTATTCTGTCACCTGGAGATGGACATTTGGTCTTCAACACCTCGCTCTCTCCTCACATACACCAGCAACATTGTCTGTCTTCCTAACCCTTATGTCTGTTTCACCTTCTCAGCATCCTCTCTCCATCAAAACACACAACTGTTCTCTCTTTACCTCTGAGTTCATCTGTTTCATTCAATTATTTCCTGACTGTTTCCATCGCCTCTTCCTTAGTAGTTCTTTCCTGTTCCTACCATCTGTGGCATCACTCTCCTTTTACTTTTGCTGGTGGAAATTGAGAGAAAGTTGTGCACGTTTGGCAATTGAAGAGACACTCCACTGTTTGTTTTTTTACATGCTACAGTCCACTAACTAATAGTGTACTGACCAGCCTGTGCAGAAAATTATTGAGCAACAAGTCTTTTCACCACTGATTCCAGCTTCTCAATTGTGATTTCTTTTGGAGGTTCCTTTAATCTATGATAGTAAATGGAATATATTTTTGTTGTGGACTGTTGGTCAGCCAATACAAGCAATTTCAATGTCATCTTGGGCACTATCTTCTGACATGTTATAGACTACAAACAATTGTGAAAGAATAGAGAAAATAATTTAAATATTAAAGACTTGGTTTGACATTTTGGGAAATTTCCTCCTTCACATTTTGCGAAGACTTAAGGCCCTGACGCACCAAGCCGACGGCCAGGGACAAGTGGCGATGAAGGCCGACTGTAGCGCCGCCTCGCGTCGGCCGTCGTCACCTTTGTCTGAAAAAAATCGCACTGGAACACACCGCAGAGACTACAGCCGACTGCCAAGTACCATGTACGTTCTGCGCATGCGTGAGAGGAAATAACTCTCCATACTAGCAGGCAGTGGGAATCTATTCATCATTCAACAAGGGAAACTGCATAACGTTGCTATGATACCCACAACAAACAGCGTTCACTCGATCAGTGGCAGAACCACCCGAACAGAGCATACGGTCCCTCTGCTTCACTCACTGCCAGAAAGACAGCGGACACTGGGAGATGGCTAACCGGACTGTCCCTCTCCCGGTCTTTCATCCGTTCCCTCGGCAAAGAAGTCTCCCTACAGTGGGAGCGGAGCGACCGAACGGCCCGCTGCTGGCTCGTTTGCTAACGTTATCTTGCTAATTTCACCCACCCAGCATTCCTCTATCATACACTGGTCACAGAAAATTAGCCAAACAAAATTGTCGCTCATCTGACAATAGCAATATGCTTTCCTACAATGTGACAAGAGCGTGTGAATTAAATATTAAGTTGTTACATTTAACTAATTTAGAGGATGGCCGGGTGGCTGGTAAGCTAGCTTGCTTGCTAGGGAGCTAATTGTTGAATGGTGCAGTGGGTGCAGAGAGAGAGAGGTCTATTATGGTCTTTATAATAAATATCACGGTAGCCTATAGGATATTAGTTAATTAACGTTAGTTTATTTTGTAATGTGTAGGTATGTGGAGATCTTTTAAAAGACATGTTGGAATAAATATGCCTACACAAGTAGTTACGTATCTTGTTGTACGTTTGCCATCTTATGACATAATGTGCAAAAATAGATATTCCAATGGTCGAACCTGTGTGTTTTTTAGAAGGAACATTCAAACGTAATTTTTTACTAGTTTTGACAGCTCTTATGTGTATTGGATTGATCAGATGAGATTAAAGGAGCCTTGTGTGTTTGGTGTTTCAGGGCCTATGGATGACGTGTCCCTGGCCATCGGCTTGATACCATTCTCATATGTACAGTAATATGAAGCTTCAGCCAGCAGTCATTCTATTTCTGAGCCAGTGTTTATTGAATGAAAAAACAATTGTTAGGCCATAGTGGTCACTCTGTGCTGTCAAATTGCATCCAGCATATTAGGAGCGTGGCAAACATTGGGGACTAAAAGTCAGGAAATCTCGGCCTCTGCTGCATCATTTTGACCAGGTTTTTCCTTGTCATCTGACTCTTGTAAATCCCACAACTTTTGAATCCCTGTATTGCCTCTTTAAATTTGATACACTGATATAATGTTAGGCTTTCATTTTCAAACAATGCAACCATATCCAAATACAAAGAATTACAGAGCATGCTTGGTAGTTGTGTTCTCTGGTTAATTATGAGCAGTTTATCCAGCCGTTTAAACCACAGATATGGATTTCTGGCAGGATAAACAAGCTGAATGAAATTACTCATTGTAATACTATGTAATTTTCCTATAAGTGCTTATATTTATGACAAACAGTTATCATGATGCACTGGCCATACACTCAAGCAAAGTAGTATCATTCAGAAAATCAAATTATTTGCTTTCCTTTTTGCACTATCAATCATTTTGTGAGAGAAATTGTCATTTATTTCTCCAAATGGTGAACATCTTATTTGGATTGAAACCCATCCTTTCACCGCAGCCAGGCTTATCATCCCTTTTCTTCACCCTCGTGTTTATTTTTCTCTCCCTCCTCTTCCTCTCTTTCCACTCAGGGCCCGGGGCCGGTCTATCGGCCTGTCAGACAGCCAGGATCCGATGTGTCCGTCAGGGCTGAATCAGCCTGCCACTCACTCAATCAGTGAGTCGGTCGCTCTTCACTTTAGTCTCAACTCTGTGGAGGTAAACAGCAGTGGGGAGGGGAGGGGGGGGGGATGCATGGAAAAAACATTTCCCTTTTAGCCACTGCTCACAAATGAGCATATTAGTATTCCACACAGCGAGGCACTTTCCAGCGCTCTCTAATCGCACGGCATCGCGCAGCTTCCAACCAATGCAGAAAATCAATGACATCATAGCCACATAATTGCATGTTACCAGCAGAGGCACGAGACTCTGGAGCCTTTGGCAAGCTTGTGTGTAAGAGAACATGTGAGTGCTCTTGTGTACGCGTGTTTCTGTTCAAATACTTGTACACCAGCATATGTTCATTATGAGTGTAACACAGTGGAGAGCATGGGATTCATCCCCAAAGCAATGGGAGTGATACTTGCAGTCTACATGGCTCTCTGGTGAATTTGAGTACGCTGCTGAATGACTGTAAAGGTAGTGGAGAGTGGAGTACATTCTCACGCGCTTGGTCTCCTGGGTTTCTTAATATCTGCGGGCGAACACTGCACCATCTGCACTGCTCCGAACACGGAGGAGGAGGGTGGGAGGGCGAGAGAGAGAGAGAGAGAGAGAGCATTCTCATGGAGAGATAGTAGCAATGCTGAGCAGTGACCTGCCACTCTGTTTCCAATTTCAAATGCGGAACTCATCCTTGGGGACCCTCACCTTTTCTCTCCCCCTCCCCCCCCCCCCCCCCCCCCCCCCCCCCTTTGTCTCTCTTTCTCTTTCTTCTCTCTCTCTTCTTGGCTTCCTTCCTTCGTTCCCTCTCGCCTTTCCATCTCATCTCATCCCCTGCTTTCAATTCGCTTTTTCAATTTCGAAACGCTTTGAAGCCAACGCCAGCCACGAGATATGACCCCCCCCCACTGAGACAGAACTCTGGGACTCCTTACCTTTTTTTTCTCTTCTCTATTTTTCTCCTTTACTGTGTCATCCATCCTCAACCTTCCCCCCCTCCCCCCTTTTCCACCTGGCACCCTGCCTATTTTGCTCCATTTCTTTTTCTACTGGATGTATTGTTCTTGCTTGAAAAACTAGTTCCTGGACAGGGGTGAAGTAAATCTTTTGTGACCTGGTATTCCCTGCTGGGCCTCTCCCTTTCTCCCTTTCTTTCTCTCTCTCTCTCTCTCTCTCCCTCTTTGACTTTTTGGTTAAGCCTCACTCAGCCGACACAGGCACCAAGCTGTAACGCGATACAGATGGAATATTGTATAAACAAAAAAAGGCTCCATTAAAAGAGAATGGCCTTCTGATCCGCATCCTCCCCCATCTCTGTTTTTCTGTCCTAGCTGCACCCTCTCTTCGTCCTTTCTTCGTCAACAACCAGGTTTTTGTTTCAAGTGCTTTCAAGTGCTTCCTTCACACACTTCCCTCCGCATCTCTTCTCTGTGGACCAAACAATGCATGATATTTTAATTAATTCAATATTTTGCATTGCTTCGACACAAAAGGCATTCAGAGAATTCCGTTTTCAGAACACTTGAATTTATATTACTCAAGTGTTGTGCTTTGTTCAGCCCAGATTCCAAGCGTTTACTATTTAAAAACTGATTCAAGGGCAATACCATCCCTACATTCATGGCGGGGGGGGGGGGGGAGGCTATCCCAGCATGCACTGAGCAAAGGGCAGGGCTCGCCCGAGAGAGGTCCCCAGTTTACATTATCACTGGGCTACATCAATATCATGTCAAATATCAGTGTCATATTGACTTTAGGTGGATATTTATTCATAGACAAAGACCATAACTGCTGATTCAATTTATGTGAATACATCAGTCACTGTTGATTTCTTAGTTATTTTATTTTGTTCAAAGAGGATAAAAAGTTTATGGTTTGCTGAAACAGCGAGGTGAATAGATGGAAAGCAGTATAATTCACGGTGGCATTTAACACAGAGGAAGACCACAGCCTGCTGTCTGAGATAAGACCCAGCACAGCTTATCTCATCTCAGTAACCATGTCATATATTTGAACTAAACAGATACAGTATTGTGTTTTCTGTTCTGTAAGAAAGAGTGGTGATACTATCAGTGGAAAGAAGAATACATTTAGTGGCATCAAATAGTAAAAGGACAATGTGTGTCTGAGGTGTGTGCAGGTAATAAAACCCCACTGAATAATGACGTCCCCTCCCAGCCTGGTCTCACAGAATTCCGTGAAATGATCACTGTTAACACCGCATCACGTGGTGGTGAATGTGTGAAAATTCTGTGTGGCCACCATGGAAAACAATACCAATGTAAAGTCAATGAGAAGATGACAAAGCATTAGGAGCGACTACGGTAACGAGTAGTATGAAAGCCCGAAAATCCGCGTAGGGAGGTTGGTTGAGGTGGTGGATGGGTCAAACAACACAGGACTTTCACCCAGGAGACCGGGGATCGTGTCCCGCATGTCATGTTTCCTAAACCCAACTGTAACTGTCCCATTCTTCTTTTCCTAAACCCAACCGTCCCGTTGTTGTCCCACGTGTCATGGAAACATAAGCCCACCCACGACCTTTTACCTTAACTTAAGGGGCCGTGTTCATTTCACGGAATTCGTCCGTGGGCTCATCACGGAATTTTTTGCGATTCCGCAAAACTCCGTGAAACTCAGATTTTGAGTTAAGGGGCAGTGTTCATTTCACAGAATTCTGAGAGATCAGGTTGTCCCATCCACAACGATAACTATCCACTTGATTCTACAAATTACTGAGGTGGAGTGGGTGCCTATCCTATGGTCAACTTTAACAAACCTTTTTAGTTTTTAAAGCTGGGTAAAAGTATATAGCCATGGTCAGGTTAGGTGGTCCGTGTACTTTTTCGTTCATTAGATTTTCATTTCATAAACAGTATTTAAAAACAAAAAACGAATGGTTATTTGATTTTTGTTTTAAAATACAAAATCTGAAATTGAAATACAAGGCATTTTTTCCTTTTCATGGTCAAAGGGGATGGGAGAAATTTAAAATATGCTGTGATTTTAATTTTCTATTTCATATAACAAAAATAAAATCACTCGAGAATAGAAATTAAAAAAGCCTGTTATTTTCATATTCAGAGACCAGATGTTGTCATTTCCAAGGCAACAGCGCCAGTGTAGCCTACCAGTGTGGCTTTCAGCCCAGGCTAAAATTACTCTGGAAACATACTCTTGATAATGCTTGGAGGGAATTTTATTTCATAATGTCACATTTATTTATTACCCTCTCTCCCGGCCTCCCCCTGACTCTCTGTCTCTACCCGCCGGAGACAACTTCGCCCCAAGAGAGTCGAACCAGCTGAGGAAATAGACTTTCAGTTCACGGCTGTAACGTTACCGTTACGCCACCGTTACCGATCCCAGCAAACTTTCTGTTGCTGCGTTAAGCTTGCTGATCTGGCAGAGAGTCACCGGGGGTTCGGGGTCAGATCATGGGGATCAGACCTCCGGTGCTGGGTCTAATATTCTAATATTAGCTGCTGCAGCTAGCTAGCCACCAGCCCTGTGACCTCGGTCCCATCGGTTCGCTCCCCGGTGCTGACTGACTCTGGTCCGTCTGCAGAGCTGGCGTTACCCGCTAGCTGAGCTGGGAATCTGCCACGCTCGTGTTTTATTCATATTTTCTTTTCTTTGCAGATAGTGATAGTCGATGCACTGATATCAGGCAGGCTTGCTAGTTGCTTTTAGTCGAAGTCTGTGAGATAACAAAACTTCCTTTGAATACAACGTGCATATAAATAGACGGAATAAATAAAAGTCCCCTGAAATAAATAAAAGTAAAGCATATGTATTTAGGCTATTGAACTATAATGACTAATGCCTATGTTCATATGTATTGCCTCATTTATGTATTTCATGATCTATTTCATAGCCATATTTATGTAGCCTATATTTATGTAAAGGGGGCATATAAAGGGATGATCAGTCGCTTAGGAAGTTCTAGGCTACAGTTTCCCTCAACTGCAGCCATATTTGAGTTGATTCTAATATTAGAATATTAGACCCAGTATACCGGTATACAATAACATTATTTATAGTTTCATAAAAATGTCCCTGAATTCACGAATATGTAGTATTCTGTTATTCATTAGTCTTGCATTGCCAGAGGTACATCGCCCTGTCGGCGAACTGAGTGCTCAAAGCTGCGTCTGTGAAGTATTGTGAAGTATCTTTTATTGTGAAGTTCTTCACAATAAAAGTCCCCCGTTATGTTGGTATTTCAATGCTTTTATTATGAAGCGGCAAGATCGGAAAATGCTGAGTCTTCATCAGCAGTAACATAACACGTGTTGCTGCTCTGCTCCTAAGCGAACATGAAACATCAAATAAAGCATATATAATATAAACTAAACTTTAACCCACCGTTAGAAGCTTCAAATGTACTGAGAGCTGAACACAGAGACTTTTTAAAAAACATATTTTTTCTCCTGCACAGGTCCCGCCACCCATAAGTAGACATCCTTATGTCGGAAATCTGTTATATTCGGTCTATTGGCACAATGTGGGCAGGGATTTTTTAATTTTTCATTAATTTTTCCCTTAATTTATGTGAAAGTAACAACATTTACGACATTTATCAATACACACAACCAGACTATGCAAATGGAAATTATGTACGTGTTTATTTGCATATAGAGCAGGGAAGTGAGATCCGATCACTCAGGACGCATTTGGAGACACATTCTACAGACAGGTGAAAACAAACACACCTAGAGCTGTCCACTTGTGGTCGGATCACTCAGGACGGATGTTAAAACCTGGTCGGAACAGGGCCTATATTGCCATTTTGAAATTGCTGGATATTACATTTTAGAAAAAACTCCTCAATTACATTTAAGGGAATCCCTGTCAAATTGTCCAGCACTCTGTCATGAGTACAAAATAAATAAAGAGCTGGAAATTAACTGTCACCTCTTATTGACAACACAGTCTTGGTGTGTTATGACAAGAGAGTGTTGCAAATATTGAAATGTTAAGATGCATAATGACTTCTAGCATTGGATCTTCATGAAGCAAAACAGCCATTAATTTAAACAAAAATGCACCATTGGCAGGAAAGCATTTTTAAACTTATTGGCCACTGTGGCCAAAGGAAACAATTATAGAATGAGGACGCATTGCATTTCACTCCATTTCTCTTCAGTCAGCGGCTTTAAAGTCCAACCAAAATCACATTGATTTCTGTAGTCAAAATAATGTGTTATTTAAAGGGACTATATGTAACTTTTAAATGTTTCTGAAACTGTGTCATTTTCCATCTAATGATCACAAATGACCTGTAACAGCAAACGAGTGAAAATAACGCTATTTCTAGTTTGTATTAATGCCTCTACCAGGGTCCGATTTTTACCGCAAAGTCACAAAATGATAGCCTGACAAGCCAGACCCACATCAAGATGTTGGTCTGGGAACTCACCATTGGCAGGGCTCAATCCGAGGGGCGGGATAAACAATTGTCTTTCAAATTCCCTCTGCACGCAATAGGATAGCTCTACAACCAACCAGAGCAACGAAGAAGGTAGCGGAGCTAGTTCATAGATTACAATTTTGCCGTATCTGGTCGGCAAAACTCCGAACACATCTTCCTTTTTTAAGAAGGACTTCAGTGCCGTTCTTTGTTCTTTTCTCAAAGAAAAGCTGAACTCCAAGTCTTCCAGAGTCGCAGCCAAAGCCGATTCGAAAGCAGCAGCCATCTTCTTTGTTTTCAAGTAGCAGGGAATTCACGCAGAACCGTCGCAACTCTGCCGTCCGTATGTTAAGCCCGCCCACCGACTCTATACACGATGTGATTGGCCTGACCAGAATTAGTTTTTTTCCAGCTCGCAAGCCAACGGAGAGTTGCTAGACTGACCCTGGCTGCAAATTACATTTGCTGCTGCTAGGGTGTGTCTAGATTTCTAGGCTACCAAAATGATTTACGGCAGGTAGACGGTGCTTATGTCCCCCTTCCATGTAGCTCGGACGTGTTATTCCTTTCAGTCTCTGTTTGTGTTTGCCTACTATTTTTTTTCCACAATTTCCTGCATGTCTTCCCCCTCTTTCTCACCTAACCATCCTGTACATTAAAGGCGGAAAAGCCTCAAAAAGCTATATAAATCTAAGTTATTACTGCGTTGTCTCTTATTGCTTTGGCTTGTGATACAGTGACAGTGATTCCCGGTTTAGCTGACGATACCTCCAGAGTAGGCTAAGTTACCGTATGCAACACTTGAAATGCAACGATGCATCTGTAACTTATTCTTTTATTGTAAATTAATGATTTTCTGTCTGACCAAAACATTCATCGCAACTATATGACGCTAACTCCTAGACCTTTAGGACAACAAGTGTGGTAAAAACACTACCGCTTTTGTCTGAAGCAGATGCTGAAATCAATACAAATGGAAAGTTACGTATTGCCACTTTGAATGTATTGGTAATAGTATTATTAAAAGGCACAAAAAATGTTATTGGGGACATATCAGAAATGCTCATCTTAGCCGGCTGGTGTTTGATTGACATGACAGATTTGTTATGGCTTCACTTAAAATGTCCTACAAACATCATACACAATTTGACACCACTTCACTAATTATGAATCTTCCAATTTCAAATGATTGACTGTTATTTTCAGCAAAAAAGAGAGGAACGGCTTTTGGAAAGGCTGAGCAAACTTTATGTCTGTAGAGAATACATATTACAGCTGTCTTCACAGACGTCCTGCACCTTGAAGCATTCTTATTTACTCTGTGCTTTGTTCCCAGCAAGTGACATACAGATTCAATTCACTTGTTTGGTACTTGTCTCCAACTGAGTGGGAGAACGGTCCTACTTCTGAATCAATGACCAATTCAATTTCATGCACCATGCTGACATTTAACCAACAGAGCCAGAAAGGTTAATCGAATTCCATATGTACGCACAGACTGCCTGTACAGTGGCTGATTGTACCACAATGCTACTTAGCAGAAAAGCCAAACTAAAAGGTGGAAATCCTCCTCCAGCTAAGCCCGATATCAGCACATTCCCACACAAGGCACACTGGATGGCAGTGCATTGAATTAACTTCTGTCTGTCTGTCTGTCTGTCTGTCTGTCTGTGTGTCTGTCTACCTTTTATCTAATACTCATATTTTTTTTTTTAAATCTCTGTCTCCCTGACTGCCATTTTTCTTCTGACTCTCTGCCTTGGTCATGGTTCATCTTTATCCCACTTTTGGACAGCTACAAATTCCTGAAAGTGACAATGTCCTCCTATTCTCAAGAAAGCGTACCAGATACTTTTCTTTCTTTAAACAATTGAAAAAATTTGGCATATCCAGGGATTGTTTGGTACAGTTTTATAGAGCAGCAGTGGAGAGCATCCTTACCTACGCAATAGTCTCGCATTGCCAGACCTTCCTCCACAGCGCTGCAGAGGAGGGTCTGGCTAGTCCACACAGAATTCCAGGATGGGAGAGGAATGTGCTCTGGTTTATTGGCATTTCTTTAAACCAATCACAATTATCTTGGGTGCCGCACGGAGCAACTGCGCCTCTGCAAAATAGCCTTGTGAAGGAACTTGTTTTGGTGGAACATGTGTACGTTCAAAGGTTGTTTTAGTCGTGCAACAGAAAACTCAGATTGGACAGATAGTCTAGCTAGCTGTCTGGATTTACCCTGCAGAGATCTGAGGAGCAGTTAACCATAGTCCTCAGAAATCCACCGGAGTTTAAAATGCCAACACAAAGAAAGCGAAATGTAACGGACATCCGGCCGAAATGAAAGACATCAGGCGGAATTTCCTGAACAATCCCCGAAGTGGAATGTCGCGGATATAAACTACCTAGGCAATAACTCTGTGGTTCAGCACCATGTCAGCTAAGGACAGGAGGCAGCTGGACAAAGTACTGCACCCAGAATTAGACTAAACTACAAAAGAAGTGCCTTAAAGTTTTAAAGGACCCTTCTCACATGGCTAACAACCTTTTTAATTTCCTTCCTTCCCACAAAAGACTAAGAAGTATTAAGACCAGAAGATTTCAGGTTCCAGATTAGCACAAATCCTAAAGCTGTCTGCCTTCCTTAACACTAAAAACATAGCAGTGCAGGCCACTCAGCAAGTTCAATAATTGTGCAATAGGGCAGATGTTTTCAATGCACGAGAAGCACTTTATCTGTCTTCCTCGCTGCCTTTCTGTTTGTCTGTCTGCTTGCGTATCTTCCCGTCCTTGTATTCAATCTGTCTGTCTGTCTGCCACCTCCCTGCCTCTTTCTATCTGTCGTGTCTGTGCAGCAGCACAAGAAGACCTAACCCCCACACTATTATGATCCAATTATTCAACCAAAGTCCTCCTCCGTCTTTTCCGTCTCCACTCCAGCTTTACTTTTCTCACTGCTATATATAAATATATATATATATATATATATATATATATATATATATATATATATATATATATATATATATATATATATATATATATATATGTTTATAACCTTTTTTTTGTTAAAGGTTAACAAAAAAAAAAAAAAATATATATATATATATATATATATATATATATATATATATATATTTTTTTTTTTTTTTTTTGTTTTTTTTTTGTTAACCTTTATTTTATTCAGGGAAGGTTCACTGAGAGGAAGTCTCTCTTTTGCAGAAACGACCTGATCACATTCACACAGTTCCACATTCATACCTGCAAGCTGCCCGGTACAACCACAGTCTGATCTGCTGGCCACTGAGCAGCTCCACTGGAGCGGTTGGAGGGTAAGGGCCTTGCTCAAGGGCACCTCAGTGGTGGTAATGAGGGAGGGACAAGCGCTGCTCTTTCACTTTCCCCCATCCAAATTTTATCCTGTCGGTCTGGGGACAAGCTTGGGTCTCTAACCTTTAGGCCACCACTGCCCATACGTGGTCTCTCGATAAAGCGTAAGACTAATAAGAATGTCTGTCTCTGATCTCTTGGTAACACCTCATACACCTGATACCCCTATCCTGGCCTCTTTGCACTGGCTACCTGTTAAATTCAGGATCCAGTTGAAGATTCCTGTAATTACATACAGAGCCATCACTGGTCAGGCACCGGCCTACATCAGTGATCTGCTGCACCCTTATGTTGTCTGCAGATCTTTGTTCGTACTAAGCTGAAAACTAAAGGTGACAGAGCTTTTGAAACAGTCGCTCCTAGACTGTGGAACGCTAATGCCACAATGTTTTAAGAGTGACAGCCTCTGTTGAAATCTTTAAAAAGCAGCTAAAGACGTATCTTATGCTTTTGTGTTTTATTATGATTTACCGTGATTTATTGTGCTTTTTATGATTATTGATTTTTTTAAATATATTTATTCTTTTGGCCTGTGAAGCGCGGTTGGACTCTGTCTGTGATAAGTGCTATATAAATAAACTTTACGTACTTACTACTGATGTGCTTTCAGCCGATGGCTTGAATCACCGTAGAGAGAAGGAAGCGGTGTTCGCCGCCAACACTGTCGAGCCCCAGTAGCCCCAGTGATGAGAGCAGGGTAGACACTGGGTCCTGGCTACTGTAATGCAACCGGACAGCTTATACAAAAACACAATTACCCCAACACAAGGGAGGGGTGCTCTCCCTGTTGCTCTGATCTGCTGGCTGGCTGGAAAACGTACAGGGCACAGACAAAACAGTGTGAAGGGGGAGGGGGGGGTTACACACACACAACCACATGTGATACATACACATTAAAGGGAGTTATAGTGGACATTTAGCAATACGTGAACGCCGGTACACAAGCCAAAAGATGGATTATGGGTAATAAAGTGTGCTTCAAAGGTTACGCATCATAATAATAATAATGTATACTTTATTAATCCCACAAGGGGAAATTACAATGTTTTCACACACATGCTTAGTACCTCTACATGCACTAATGGAGAGATGTCAGAGAGAGGGGGCTGCCCATGGAAAGATGACCTGAGCAGTTGGGGGTTCGGTGCCTTGCTCAAGAGCACCTTGGCAGTGACCAGGAGGTGAACTGGCACCTCTCCAGCTACCAGTCCAACACCATACTTTGGTCCATATGGGGACTTGAACCAACAACCCTCCAGTTCCCAACCCAAGTCCCCCCTACTGCCACCCCCATCATGTATTCTATCCTAGACGTTCCACTTTTGGGATTGCTGCGGTGCCGCAGGAAATTCCGCCAGATGCATGTATGTCCGTTACCTTCCTCTTTCTTTGTGTTGGCCGGTGGATTTCTGAAGACTATGGTTAACTGCTCCTCAGATCTCTGCAGGGTAAATCCAGACAGCTAGACTATATGTCCAATCTGAGTTTTCTCTCGCACAACTATTTTACAGCGGGTCCATGCTGAGCTTAGCGCCACCCAAGACGATTGTGATTGGTTCAAATAAATGGCAATAAACCAGAGCACGTTATTCTCCCATCCAAGACTCGCCAGCCCCTCCTCCGCTCCGCAGCGTGTGGTTGGTCTGGCAGAGTGAGACTACACATCATGTAACAAGGCGGAAAAGGCCAGACAACCAAGCTACTGTACACACAAAAGGATATACACAACATGCAGCAAAGGATAATCAACCTGCAAATTTAACTTTAAATTACTTTTCAACTTAATATTTTGAGGGTAGCATTGCAATGACAAGGACCATTCTGCTGCCTAATGAGAACTTTTTGTTGTGTCATGTATCAGCTCACAGTTGGGACAAAATAAGGGAGACCACACATGATTAAGGATTTAATTAAAAGCAATTTATTTAACCCAAATAAATAATATTTCGAAATGGGATTAAAGCAAACAAAACTCAAAGGACAACCTAACCAAAAACAAACCCTGCTGGCTGTGAGAATAGAAAGAGAGCCAGAACTGTATCTCCAACCCTCTTAAATAGGAAGCAGGAGGAGAGGATACAGGTGTGCCACACCTCTACCACTCGGACTGCTTTCCAAATAGGGGTCATGGAAAAATACCAGAGAGCCACCCACAGAGAGGGAGGGGTCATCACAGTTACTAATTCTATTATACTTTTACTTAAACTTACAGGGTAGTTGTTGTCAGTGTTACCATACTTCAATCTGCAGTGAAGACACTGCTGTTAAAGAAGAATTACAGAGACTTTTATTACATAATTATCAAATAAAGTTTCAGATTTGCCTTCCTCCTTCTCTGCGGAGCCTACGCTCCATTTCTATGGCTTGCTAGCCCACACACATGACCTTTCTGTTTCTCGCTTGTGCTCACGCTCTCGCTGTCTCTCACGCTCTGTGGCTGTCTCTCTCGCCTCATGGCTGTCTCTCTTTAAAGATTTGGTTAAATAACATTTGCACCGCGCAAAAAACAACGCCACATACATTATTAAATTAAGTTATCTGTTCACACAATACAGTAATGCAAGCTATTTAAATTAGCTGGATACATGGTTAAACGTAATTTGCTCTTACCTGTGTATTGTTGGTGTACTTCTTCCAAAGCAATCCTCTATCGATTATAAAACGTCCCAGTAAGAGAGTAAATGCCATAAACAGATTCTTTGTAAATCTTTACCATCATTCCCCGAAAGAACCAAGCAGGCCTGCCTTGTTGCACAATCTAAGTGTTCTTTAAAACATTTTTAGAGTGTAGCTTGCTAGCTCGAAGTTTGTTGTTTCCTGAAGCAAACAGAGTTTGAGAGCGGCAACACACAAAAAGCGCGGAAGGTGAGGGGCGTGGGATGTCAGACAATTATCCTGGAAATTGACTTCCGTTGATCACGCTACTGCCAGCATAATCCAGGTCACTGTATCAGTCTTTTCCCTTAATTGAATTGGAAACTGTGAGAAGGCATTTAAAGAGGAGATATGGGGGCCTATCAATGCCTCATAGTTGTAAAGTCCTGCTGAATGTACTGTTTTGAATAGGCTGCAGATCAATATGCACTCTCTGCTTCACAAGTGTATTTTATAGCTTCATTAAGGCCAGTGGCCTTTGAGTGTCTGATTAGTGTAACATATGTTTGTGAATAATCAACTTGGTGGGGTGGCATGTGCAAGCCAGGGCATATGGAACATCTGTTTCCCACCATACATTTAGAGAACATAACTTCACATAACTACTGACAGCATGCAAAATCGATTGTGAAAACCTGTAAAACATTCACGCAAACACTTACAGCAGAAGTTACAGTCATGGTCTCTGTGTCAAACTGGATCTGTTTCCACTGCCTAGCCTTCAATTTGACCAGAGAAATGTGCTGACGCTTTTTAGCCAAGATAGCGACATAGTTGGTCAGTCAGTTGGTCCACCACTTTGGTCCAGACTGAAATATCTCAACAACTAATGGGATCAACTCTGTCTTCTTGATTGGAAATCAAATAGAATGCCTTTGTCATTATATCATTAAAAACGTACAAAGAAATTCAGAGTGCTACTCCTGTAAGGTGCCACTAGTTAAAAAACACATTCAACACGGTAATAACTAATACATAAATCGATCAATGAAGTAGGTAAAAACTGCATTGAGAAAAAGCACATTAGGAATATTGCACATTGGTTTAAAAACATTCAACTTGTGAGTTTTTGTCCGACCATGGTTGTGATCGCTATGGGGAAGAAGCTGTTTGTTGTGAGTGTGAGTCTGTTTATCCGGGTTTTGAATGATCTGTAGCGCTTCCCAGAGGGAATGTATTTATAAGTCAAAAACATGAACTAGTGATCCCAAAACATTATAGGGCTGAATTTAAAATAACAGAATTCAAAGCAAACAATAACTGTACACATTAATGAAAAGATGGCATATATTGTGAAAGGGGGTCAAACACATGTTTTCCAGTTCGACCCAATACAAGTTGACAGTACAAAACCTTTAGCATTTTCCGCTGAATATATGCGCTCTACAGTCCTGCCGGATGCATAAACAAATCCTAACTTTCGTACTCATTTGTGGAGGCTCAATATTAATAGCAAAAGGGGTGGTGGTGGATCCGGGGCAAGACGGGAGAGCTTTAGGAATATATTGGAGCTCAGATGCTAAAACAATGAGGAGTGGTAACAATCCTGCAGCTCAGAAAGTCAGCGGATCGATGTGCGGGGATTACATGGTGGGATGTGGATGTCGATAGGTCAAGAGACATACTCGCTAATGAAACTGAGTTATGACTCATTCATTTGGCTGCTGGACACACACACTGCCTGTTATTGTTTATGACTTTGTGTGCTTTCTTTCTTTCTTTCTTTCTTTCTTTCTTTCTGACCCTCTCTCACTCACTCTTTCTCTCTCTCTCTCTCTCTCTCTCTCTCTCTCTCTCTCTCTCTCTCTCTCTCTCTCTCTCTCTGCTAGAAGGTGAGGTGGAGGTGTGCAGAGCTCTGTGCTACCTTTCCCCAGCTTTTACTTCTTACTTTGCTCTTAGTTTAACTTTTTTCTTTAGCTTTTCATTTCTTGTCTTTCATCACAGTGAGGCGTAGTTCTAAATTTTCTTGGAAAATGGTTTAAGTGGTTAGATCCGGAGCAGGGTGAGTCGGGGAGGGATGGAGGAATGGATGCTGTTTTGCTTCCCCGTGGAATAAGGTGTGTCCCTGGAAGCAGTGCTATGGTGGAAGATATCCTGAAAGCGGTTGGTGAACAGGTAGGATGCGAAAACCTTGGGTATGCATCGTGGATGAATAAGGCCATTGTAGTTTTCCTAAAGAAGGAAAGTTTGGTTAGCAAGGCAGGCCTAATGGCTAGAGGTGTTTGGGTGAGGGGAGTGATGATACACATTTTGTCGCTGTTTGCACCTGCTACGAGAGTTGTCGTATCAAACGTCCCCTGTGTATTAAAGGAACACGCCGACTTATTGGGACTTTGTCTTATTCACCGTATCCCCCAGAGTTAGATAAGTTAGATACATACCCTTCTCATCTCCGTGCGTGTCGTAACTCTGTCTGACGCACCCATCGCTAGCCTAGCTTAGCACAGATCCTGGAGGTAACCGGCTCCATCTAGCCTACTGCTCCCAATAAGTGACAAAATAACGCCAACATTTTCCTATTTCCATGTTGTGATTTGTATAGTCACAGCGTGTACAAATAACAAGGTCACATGAGACACAGCCATCTTCTAACTGTATACAAACTGGGAACTATATTCTCAGAAGGCGAAGCACTGCTACTTGGGCGGAGTGATTATTACTCCAACTCTGAGTGAACTCCTCACCACGGGGCTTCTCAGGTGCTGCTAGCAAATCACTCTGCCCAAGTAGCAGAAGTAGCAGTGCTTCTGAGAATATAGTTCCCTGTATGTATACTTAGAAGATGGCTGTGTCTCATGTGACCTTGTTATTTAATAAGTCGGTAATAAGTCGGTGTGTTCCTTTAAGAACGAAGCTTTGATGTCAGAACTATCCCGTTTGCAAGTGGAGATAAATCCATTGCCCTCGGGTATAAAGACCCAGGGCTGAAGCATGTTCTTTCTTTCCGTAGGCAAGTCTTTATGTATTTCAAAAAGCTCAGCCCAAACTCTAAGCGTGAGTTTCAGGGTGAAGTTTGGAGACGGCTTGTATGTTGTGTATGCGAACACGGACAGTCTGCAATGTTTTGAATGTGGAGATTCAAAAGGGTTGTAATCGTGTTCCATTTTTGCTAAATACATTAAATATGCTCTGTGTAAAGTTGGGGATGGGGTTTTCCCTGGGGCCTATGTACTCTCTAAGAAGGAAGGCTTTATGTGTTCTACTATTTGGACAGGCCAACCTGCCTGGCCACATGGCTTACAAGGAGTAACCAGGTGAGGGGGTTGGCCTGTGGACCCAGTGTCGCTGCTCAGGGGTTTGGTCTCTACACGCCTTAGGTAGTTTGGTAAATGATATTGTGGGGAGTCAGAGCATGTGGGGCTTGGAAGGGGTGCTATGTACAGTTGGGGAGGGGGGCTTGTCTATATGTATACAAACTGTCACAGGCTAATGGGGCTGCTTCGGATGAAACTGCTATGTCATGTTTTACTGTGTGTTGTATATGGATATGGGGGCTGGGTTGTTGTGTGTGGATGAAAAGGCAAACAGTGTTTTTCCTTTAGTTTCTCAGGGGGTGGTTGTGGTGTATGCATGTGTGGATGTGCAAGTGAGCGTTTGTGACTGTATGGGTGAATAAGCTGGGTTGATGTTAAGTGTATAGGTTGTAATTTTGCTGAAATGTTTCATTAAAGAAAATCAAAAGAATTTCATTATTTCTCTCTTTTTATTTCTTTCCTTTTGTCTCTTTCTTTCCTTCTGTCTTTCTTTCTTTCCTTTTTTCTCACTCTTCCTTTCTTCCCTTCTCACGTGCTTACTTCTCTTTATTATTATATATCTATTTATATTTTATTTATTTAGATTTCTGTATTGCTCTTCCTTCAGCTGTCTGTCACATTTCCTACTGTCATGCTCTCTCTCTCTCTTTGTTTTTTACCCTCCTATCTTCTTTCTTTCTCTCCTGAGCTCCCTCTCAATGTTCTCAAGTTGCTTGTAACCAAATCTCAAGGTTCTCCATTTCCCTCCTGCTAATACCCAACTAATACCCCTTCCCACACACACATGCACACACACACACACACACACACACACACACACACACACACACACACACACACACACATATTCCAGTCTAAGCATCCACACAAAGTTCAATCTATGAACAAACGGTCCCGATTTTTGCAGCAGCCACACTGTCATATCTGTTGGATATAACGCCCTGTCATCTCAGTGTCATTGATCCCTACTGAAGGCTTATTCCTGACAACTGATAGAGAAAATGTCATTCCAAAATATATCACAAAATCCTAGCTATTTCTAACCAACTGCACCAAAGTTGAGAGGAGGACTCCTGGAGATTTTTATTTATTTGACTTCTGCTATATTTCTCAAGAGACTGCAGTCTGTATGTCTATACGTCTAAAAGGCGGCGACAAATAAAATAATGTGACAGGATTGAAGCTCTTTGACTTTTTTAGAGAGATACAATGGAGGATTGTAGGGGGAGGCTGTCATCTGTGTAATACTGGGCTAAATTGCAGCTTTTAGCACTGCTTTCATAACCACTCTCTCACTAGGCACTAAAACACTCTAACTCTTTCATCAGCAAATGGCGAGATTCTCTTGTTCTTAACCTTTCTTTGCCTTTCCACTCAGCTGCATTATCAGGGTCTGCTCACATAAACACCTGCCACGATGGTGATAGAGTGGCTGAAATGTGCCTCCCTTTTAGTCATGACCCATTTGTGTATATTTGTGCATTAGCCTCTGTGTCTTTGCTGGCTCAGAAGATTGTGGCCTCATGCGTTAGACTATGAGTTTCAGGTTTATGTTATAACTTGTATGTGTATTGTATTGTAGCCAGAGCCCAATTTCCATGCACGCTATGAAGAGAATAAATGGACAGGCAGAGGGACAGAGAAGGACAAAATGACATTTCCAGCTGAGATTTCAGCTTTTGTTAAGGCCATTAAAAGTGAACACAATACTTTATCCTCCCAACAGTCAGCCCACATGCTGAATTTGTCTGAAATAATAGCAAACCAGAATAAACAAAGGCATTTTTGAAGGACAATAATACACAGATTGGTGACGAAGTAAAAGAAAAAACAACATTAAGTGTTTGTAAGTTGTTGGTTCCAAACAAGCCTCCAGGACAGCTTTATTGCTCCTACATTTTTCTGTGAAACTCTACTGGAGGGATGAACACCATTCTTTCAGAAAATATTCCCTTGTTGTGATGGTGGTGGTAACAAGCGCTATTTTACGGGGTATGAAATGGGTGCTTTTAGAGCAGCAGCCTTAATTTCAGTGACAAAGACACATTAACGCCCAGCCGCTCCCCCAACCATCTTGTCTGTGATTGGCTGGAGTGGTTTGTTGTATTTTGGTGCACAGCCTGTGCCTCTAGTGTTTGTTTAGGACCCCTGTGTTGTCTCTCGTGACCGGGCTTTTTCACAGTGTATTCAGGGGGCAGGCAGCTCAGGTCTGAATTTGGGGAGGTTTTTCCTGCAGACTTTGAGACTTTCTTGCTTTAGTGCTGTGAAGTCAGCATTTAGAATCTTAAGAATCCCACTTGTCCCACGGTTCAACACCTCACTTTCCTTTTACACTCGCAAAGAGAAAAATGTGCTGATGCTCAACTAGAGAAGGTTGAGAGTCCCAGTTTCTAAAAACCTTTTTGCATTTAGTAGTTGACAACCAACATTACAAAATAGGGCTGGACGATATGACCTAAAATCTAAATCACAATTTATTTAAATCACATTACAATTTTTGCCCTCATAGTTCATTGACAAGGTTTGTACTGTAAATATGCTCAACTATCAAAAGTTGCAATTTATTTTTAAATGAAAGAGTGCATATCTTGTCTTTGGGGTTTTAAAACAATTGAAGGAAACACACAGGTGAACTATTACAGTTTCTTCCAATTTCTAACACACTAAAATGACATGCATAGCACAATTATTTAAACTGACACACGGAGAGCAAAACCTCTTCTGAACTCTCCAAAAGTCTAAACACATTTTGCAATTCAAAATGGCACTTTTTACAGTTTTTCTCAATTGCTAAAACAGTAAAACCCATTGGCTGAACAAAGTTCTCAGTTGCCTGAACTCATTTAGCTAACTGTGCAGTCTGTTGTCAATACCTTCAATCATTTCACATGGTCAAACACAATTTGTAGATCTCACTTAGACTTTTCAGCAAAACTCTAAACACATTCTCATTCTCAAAACATATTCTGCACTCTAATGCACATGTCATCCATACTGGTCAACACAAGTGGCAACAATCAAATACAAATAGAGAACACATGTCATTTATTGAACACAACCACTCAACAGTGAATTTACTTGTCAAATGATATGACACAACCAATATAAGCCAGTTCAGAGAGCAAACAGGTTGTTGAAGGTGGGAAGGAGAAAGTCTGAGAATGGATAGATGAAACGATGTGAGAGGACAAGTGTGTATGCGAGGTGTCAGGGCTGGATACGACACGCAAGAGGCTTCTTCCCCCGTTGCCTCAGGAGGGACAATGTTGCTTGTGATGTCGACGAAGTGCTCTGGCCTGACCCAGCCCAAAGACAAGAAGAAGCACATTGATTACATGTTTACTCCTTTGATTTTTGTCCCTTTTAGTATTGTATACTGTAGTACAGTGCATTGTAGGCTGTATACTGTACAGTGAACAAATTGTATGGCCCTGAACATTGTGCTTTCCATTTGTTACTGTAACAGTACTGACTGCTCAATAGATTTTGACTGGTTGCACGTTCGTATCAACAAAGAATTTCAAGAATGACAGTATCACAGAGACAAAGGACCAGTTTGTGAGATGCAGGGTACAATACTGTAAAATAGGGGTACAAGGAGGAAAAAGAACAAAAATAATTGCAAAGAGCAAATAATTTCATTGTATTAGTCATTTCTAATCAATTTCGAGCTACTATGATAGAACATGTTTTCGTTCATCTAAAGACAATGACGGAGAAATATGAAATTTGTTTTGAGATTAAAAATGTACTTCTCCCTGAGAACTACATGTTTTGAACAATGTGTTTTCTATTTTTTGGTGAATTGTTTACTGACTGCTTGATAGTGTGTATCATTTTGATCACTCTGTTTATGATTTGAGAGCAGTGTTTGATTTTGAACACAGGTAAAACTGTTGTGAGGAGTCAGAGGTTTTATAAATAGTGCTTGAAGACGAGGTTTTGTGTTTGTTTTCAGAAAATGGAGCAATTTGGAGTAATTGTGTGCCATTAAAAATGACATTACATGAGCTAATTGGCCAATATATGTGCCACCTGGCCAAACACCTCAATGGTTAATTGGTACCACTTCAATCAGGAAGTAAGCACTATGAAAAGACCAAATATGAGCACCTTTTGTTTTTTCTTGCCTCTTTGTTTTATATGTATTTTTTCTGCACATTTTTTCTGCAATTTTCTTCTTCAGTTTACTGTTTTCTATGGGCATATTTTTGTTCAGTCCAATGTAAATATATCTGCTGTGCATATGTTGCACTGACTTCAACTTCGACTTCAACAGCATGTGTGTGCGTATCTGCAAATATTTCTGTACATGTGAACAATCTGAAGAATTTTCTACAATTTGAACTATTTTAGTATTATGGCAAAGTATACTAAAGATGAGAATGCTTTTCATTATGCCCAACAGTGTGTAGCTGGTTAGACACAAATCTAGTAATATGAATGAAGTCTGTGCAATTTGGTGCAAAAGTTAGATTTTGATAATGCTATAGGTAGTTTTGGTTGCAGTGCTTCATTTTGCAGGATATATGAGGTATACAACCAGCCTAGTTTGCAAAATTGTGTTTTAGCAATTGGAGAAAACTGTAACATGTATGTTTTTTTATTGAATCTGAGCGGTTCCGAGTTACTTTTCGATGAATCAGCCAGCCCTATTACAAAAGTACAAGTCAAACCTATATATAAAATGTGTTGTTCGTCCCCCGCCCTGCCAGGCCACTGGGACTGATGGTGGACAATGAACAATAGAGTGCTGACTTGATTTCCTATTACCTGCGCTGGAGGGACTCTTTTGTCTGTGGATGGCCACTATAATGGAGTGTAATGAGAGAATTGAGGTGTTTGCGGAGGAGTAGTTCCGTGCAACAAGAGGTCCAATTTCTTCTCTCTAAATGTGTTTGTGTTCCCCCCTGAACCCGTTTCCTCCTTGTCTCAGCGCCTAATAGTGTCAACACATCAGGAGATAGCCAGAGAGATTGTGTGTTGGTGTGTGTGTAACAAATGCAGTGTGTGTGTGTGTGTGTGTGTGTGTGTGTGTGTGTGTGTGTGTGTGTGTGTGTGTGTGTGTGTGTGTGTGTGTGTGTGTGAGAAAGAGGTGCGTACATGCAAATGTTTGTGCGTTGGTGTGTTACTTTGATTTTTCTGGTCTCTCTGGTCTCTATCTGTTTCTGAGATCAAACAACATTTTCTCATCTTCTCCTCTTTTCCACGCTATCTCTCTCTCTCTCTCTCTCTCTCTCTCTCTCTCTCTCTCTCTCTCTCTCTCTCTCTCTTCATCCTCCCACTGTCCCTGTCTCGTTCTTTTTCCACTCCCTTCCCGTGGGGCTTCGTTGGGTGTATCTTTCCTGTTTTCCTCGCCCCCATCCAATGCAATTTTCTCTTTATCAACATTTGATTTCCACCGAGTGAGTTGTCCTCTGCCCAGGCAGCAACAACAGAGACAGGGGCCTGGCAAAACAAATAATGCAGGAAACAGTTTATCTAACTTCCCTGTCCTCTTTTTCCAGATCTTCGATTTCCCTTTATCTCCTTCCACCTCTCCTTTCTTTCTCACTCCCTCTGTCTCTCTACCACACATACTCCCGCCAAATGTGGCCCCAGTGTGTAGCCATCCTTCATCAGATCAACAAGCCCCGCCCCTGCTTAGTAACTATTGCTACCAGAGAAATAAAATGGATAGAAAGGCCATTCCCATTCAAATCATAGACTGTATATAAACTGGACCAACAGATCCCGTTGCTCTGGACGGAGACCAGTGAAGGATATTAGAAGCACTTTTCCGGTGAGCGCCGAGCATTACTGCGCAGCCTCCAACTGAGAGAGACGACGTAGATGTGCCGTGAGCAACCTGTCTGAAAGTTGCAAGTGTTCTGGTAGCTGTGCCAAGAGAAATCTCAATCATTCCCAATATTGCAGAGACGGAGAGCGTAGGTGTATGTATGTAAGGAGATAACATAGGCACAGGCTAATTATTGCTAACTAAAATGCTAGTTAACATTAGTAATTACACTTAAACAGCTAATGTAAGTCGAAACTGCTTGCGAGCTTCTCCTGACTATACGTAATTCCTCTACTATGAGACAGTAAGTCTCGTGGTTATGACACAATCGTTAGCCTATTTTTATAAAAACGTCTGCTACAGAGCCATAACGTGAGATACAAGGTAATGGAGCCTTTTATACATTGTCGTGTTTCTTTAGAAATAAACAATGGACAAATAAAGTCTTTAAACGCTTCAGATGTAAAGTTATTCTCTGTCAAAGTGACGTCAAAATGAATGGGAGTCAATGGGATGCTAACGGGGGGTGAGTGCTTGTTAGCATCAAAATGGTGCCATAGGATCTACGGGTTGTGAGGACAAGCTTACCCCCTTGATTCAAATCAACGTAGCAGAATGGTCAGAGAGGCAGCCATTTTCATGTGTAC
>CM042314.1:31734905-31777405 GCA_023566125.1 Zingel zingel
AATCTCTGACATGGCCATTTGGCCTTAGACATGACTAATCGCTATCACAGCTTATCAGACTGCTGCTTTGGCCCAACTGTTCTGGCCTGGCCCGCTGTGTGTGTTTATGTCTGTATGTGTGTGTGTGTGTGTGTGTGTGTGTGTGTGTGTGTGTGTGTGTGTGTGTGTGTGTGTGTGCTTGTTTTACTATATTAGTTGGGTCCAAAAACCGGAGAATACAGTATACTTGTGGGGTCTGCACAGCCTTGTGGGGCCCAACATGCTGGACCCCACAAGGTTAAAGGGCTGTTTGAGGGTTAAGACTTGGTTGTAGGATTAGGATTAGAATTAGGCTATGGTTAGGGTGAGGGTAAGGGTTAAGGTTAGGCATTTAGTTGTGATGGTTAAGGTTAGGGTAAGGAGCTAGGGAATGCATTATGTCAATGACGGGTCCCCACAAAGATAGTGAAACACGTGTGTGTGTGTGTGTGTGTGTGTGTGTGTGTGTGTGTGTGTGTGTGTGTGTGTGTGTGAGCGATTGTGTGTGTGTGTGTGTGTGTGTGTGTGTGTGTGTGTGTGTGTGTGTGTGTGTGTGTGTGTGTGTGTGTGTGAGAGAGTAGGTTGATTGGTGGGAAATAGGCTCAGTCATGGTCGAAGTGACAGTGCCAAATCTAAACATGGGTTTTAGAGATGAAGGCAATGGTAGAAGCAGCACCTGGTGCCAGCTGTTGCTACCCTTTCTCTCTCTCTTTATCTCACGCTCTCTTTGGCCTCTAGTTTCACGGCAATACTGTGGAGGTAACAGTACTGCAATGTACGTTCACTCTGGTCTCAGTGGAGCCTGTTTGCATTGGTCTGCATTGCCGCACTGGGCATAGTGATCCTGATATGGGTGTTATGAATATTCCATCTGATTATCTAAAGAGGCTCTTGACAAGAAGCACAGAATGACAATCAGGATTATAATACTCATATTTTAAGTAACAGCTTTTTACTATCAGTGAAGGGGTCCTACTGAACGCAGCATTTTGGACCCCCTTGAGATTGTTCATCTTAAAGGACAATTCTGGCGCAAAATGAACCTAGGAGTTAATAACACGTGTACCGAGTCGATCTTTCTCTGGGATATGTTCTCATGCTAATCGAATGTGTCTTTAGAAAGTTTAGAAAGACTGTACCTTCACGTATACAGGCAGGCGCCATCTTGGTAAAACAGTTACGATCAGTAGAACAACGAACGCCGTGTAACCAGTAACATAGTTCAAGCACGCCGTTCATCACTCGACTGGTCGTGACTGTTTTCCCAAGATGGCGCCTGCCTGTATACGTGAAGTTACAGTCTAAACTATCTTTTTAATGAACTGTCTATACACTTCCAAAGTTCTCAATGCTTCAGTTTACATGTAGGGACCCTCATTATGCGACCGTGGAAGTGTGGTGATATTTTGAGCCTTATTAGTGGTATAGAAATAGCCATTTCTTTTTACTTTACCAGTCCCCCGAAGGCTAGCGTTAGAAGTTAACCACCGGTTTGCGCTAGCTTGTTTCAAGCTAGAGACACATTCGATTAGTATGAAAACATTTCCCAGAGAACGGTCAACTCGGTACCCATGTGTTATTAACCCTTAGGTTCATTTTGCGCTGGAATTGTCCTTTAAGGGTCTATCCTTCAATACATTTCTTCAATTTTCTGCCAAGGTTTAAACCGTTTGGGTTATCTCACATGTGCTTTACTCGCAGTTAGAAGTGGGTGGGCTCAGTTTGAAAAAGGTGTTATCACACAGTGCCGTGCACCAATGAGATTCTAGCAACATTTGAACCCAAATGTAATGACAGTTGTGGGTTAACATGTTTATGTTGCCAGCACTGTCAAACGATTCTGATCAAATCGCACAAACCTCCCGCAGTTCAAACCTTAACTTTGATTATTGCTTTGTTGGGTCATGAATATTTATTTTTCAACACGTCCTCATGCATTAACGACGAAATAGGTCGTTTGCCAATTACTCCCAAAACATATGTGACCGTTGACGAATACCAGTGTCTGGTACACAAACATGTGGTTAGCATTGTGATTGAAACAAAACTACTTGGTTAGGTTTTAGGCAACAAAACTACTCATGCTAGATTATGGTTTGGGTTCAAATAAGTGTGAGACGTTATGTAACCTACTTAACCTGCGTACTTAGGGTTAGACTTGACTTTTGGTTTTCAAACGGGACACGTCGAAAGTCCTGTTTATGTGACGCGTCCATCCGCCCCAAACCGCACTTTGTCACTCTTGTTGCTCCTGTCATAATAACTACGACAATAAACGGAAATATGGTTCGTAATAATGCACAGACGACCTATAGGGCTAGTATTTTTAGGGAGGACAGTCTGTTAATTATAGGATTTGAAATCAAGTGTTCACTGGCTTTAAAAAAATATATATAAAACTCACTGTAGAGTATAGCTAGAATGTATGTTACCATATGATATAATAATAAAAACTAAGATAAAGTAGGTCTGCAACTGTTGATTATTTAATTGCCAATTTCTCAGAGCCCATGGTGACGTCTTCAAAGGCCGACCAAAAGACCCAAACCTAAAAATATCAATTTATATTAACACAGTAATAGAAAAGTATTAAATCCTCACATTGGACAGAAACTTTAAATGTGATTGTATCTTATTTAGTTGTGAATATTGAATAGTATATAATAATATTTGAGTTTTTAGGAGCGCTCAGATATAGAGTCAGTGTTCCCCATCAGGTGCTGTAGTTACACATTTGTTTGTTTGCTTGTCTGGAGGCTAATGGATCTCAGTGGATTTGTTAAACTTTGAAGATGTTCATGATATCAGTAGCTACCATCCCATATACCTTGGACCACACCATGAAACTAGAGGACCAAGTCTTTCTGTCTGTGTCTCCAGTAATCCCGTCCTCTAACAGCTGCAGCTTTTACTGTACCCATTCACAAAATGATGTAGTCAGCAGCACAATGTGTGTTTGTGTGTGAGCATGTGTGACGGTGACCTAATTGCAGGGAGCTGGGGCTGGCCGTTTCCTGTGTTTATTTTCTTGTCATTAGCAGTGCACAGAGGGGAAAGGCAGTTCCTACTCTTGGTCATTTGGACACTCCTTGGCCTTTCCATCTCACTGGAGACAAGGTTAGAGGAAGCAAACTAAACCCCTCTTTACTGGGATTAGAAAAACAGTGTAACAGGCTAATAAAATATTAGCCACGCTCCTCTGTTAATTTACTTATTGCTTTTAGCTGATGCCAAATACCAGGCAGGAGTGTGTTGGAGTAATCCCACAATATAAATGTTTTTAAATCCTTAAATGTGTTACAATAAGACTGTAAAGGCATCTTATATCTGTATGGTGTTTTGTAAATCTGAAATAAAGTTTATAGTTAATTAAAGTGCTATTAACCACATTACCTTATTACCACATTTGCCATAAGAAAACTTGACAGTGATTGACAAACTTAAAGATTGGCAGCATTGCATTTTGATAATACTTAGTTAGAATTCATTCAACAGTGGCCGGGTTGGCTCGGTTGGTGGAGCAGGCACACATTTACATAGAGGTTTATGCCTCGACACAGCATAAACCGCTTTGAGTCCGACCTGTGGCGGTTTCCTACTTGTCTTCCCCATCTTTTTCCCCTTTATCACCTAGCTGTCCTGTCCATTAAAGGTGGAAAAGCCCCAAAAAATAATCTTAAAAAAAAAAAACTCATTCAACATAAAGTAACAATGTATCATGATACATGATTTGTTAGGGCCCGAGCACCAACAGTTATTCTTCTTTTTCCCAATGAATCGCATTTTTGAGGAGCTAAAGTTGCGTGAAAATGCATCAGAACCAGTGACATTTTTTTATATTTTATGGGTCTCGTGCTTGGGTGTAACAAAATGGCTTGAAAGCGCCCCTTACAAAATGTCAAAGAAGTAGCCCCTGCAGTGCGTTTCATCTAGATGTATAAAATGTGATAGGCATACGTATCATGTCCAGACTTTTAAAACAAAAGCCTCTTAGAGCATCCCAGGAGGTCAGCCAATGTACTGTGCATTTTTTTAATGTTTTCAACAATTTGCAGGTGTTGTACTTTAACGAACTCCTACAGATTTAACACGCCTGTCTTAAAAATGGGTCAGCACAATCTAAACACAATCTTGATGTACTCCTCCTAGTTGGTTGACTAGATCCACCTTAACCCTCGTGTTGTCCTTCGGGTGCCCGGGACCCATTCAGTTTATTTGACGTTTTTGCATTGGCCTGGCGTTGAGCTTTGAGTCCCCCGGTGGCCGTGTACTATGTGATGTAATTTCACGTGAACTGGCACGGGGTGTCCCAGAGACCCATGCTGCGATCGAACGCGTTTGGACAGGCTAATACAAAATGTAAATAAACTAACCAAGTCCCCATGACACAAAGGACAATACAAGGGTTAAATAGGGTCAGAAAAGTCTAAGACCTTGACGATGCTTTGTTGTGAAGTTTGTGAGTCTGCGTCGAACGGCGTGGCTGTGGCGAATTTCGCTGTTACGCCATAACAAAGGAAGTTGCTGTTCCTCGAATTAACATTGTCCAATCTGCCCCAAATTTCTCATGCTTGATAAGAGTCTAGGCTTGAGGACATCCATATGCCAATATTGACTAAAACTCACTGCGCCACCTGCTGGCAACAGGAAGTCAGCTTCATGTGACATACATCATCCGAGTTACATAAAATTTGCATTGTGTTGTCCAAACTTAATATAGAGCAACATAATCCAAGCAATCCAAAATTTACAATACATCATCTCCAGGGCCTGGTACTTGTGGTGTCCGTTGGCCGTGGAAATGCACAGCAAAGTCATCTGGCGTCATGCCAGGATCTGCGACATGCGGTGAGATGCGAGGGCCTGTTCATCGCTGCTTGCAGCTTTAATTTAGTTCTTGTTTTTCTTTCTGATCCCAAAATTGTGTGTATTAGGCAGCCTCAGGAATATTCCACATATTTTTTTATGCAACAGGTAACCCCAAAACTAATAAAGTTAATAAGTGTTATGCTCTAATTGGCCTTGGAAGAAACACTCAAATACTACTTTCGGTATACGCTAGTTAGCTTGACATGCTAATGGTCGCAGGTTACATTACAGCAAATTGATTTAAATATATTAAACAAATAGAGAAAACTTTTGCTCTTGCGTTTTCGATTATGAAAGGCAAAGAAAAAAATAAAACACGTACTAAATGCAGTGTCTCTCTTACTGCAGCCACATGCACACCACCTCTGAATAAGGAGAAATCCAAAGCTTGACAGGCCTGCTGTGCCTATACAGTTGCTGAGCGATGATTGGAAAATCCTTGTGTGAGGGGGGGGGGGGGGGATTGATTTAGCTAATGGTCAATTGCTGGGATCACTACAACAAACTCGCGCTCAGATGATGAAACACGTTGTAAACAATGATGGCCAAAATCAAGAAAATACAGCCCAAGCCGAAACGCAAATTACTAAAGGAAGCAACTTTAAATTAGAAAAAGCCTCCTCAAATGCTTCCATGTTAGCAGGAAAAAATGAAAACTATCGACTGGTACCAAGATCATCTGCAAATGATACACAAAGAGGACTCTCTGTGGACAGGACTAGAATTATCAGACTACAAGTGTGCTGGAAATTGCTGGATAATTTGGGCCCTCTCAGGTTGAGGGGGGAAGTCATTGACATGGTTGAATAACAATTGAAGGGCTTTTCCACTGAAAATACAATTTTCTTTCTGGGTTAGTTGGTGCCTGTTAAGTGGCATGAATGAATACTGAAAACGAGGGCTTGTAATAGATGTGCTTACAGGCATGAGCATCATTTAGTTTGGTGTTTGTTTTTAAACCTAAGCCTATGTTTCCTGTAGTTGCAGGCTAAATACTTTTGAGAAGTTTATGATTAAGTGTAAGATATTGCTCAAAATCACTAATCGAACATGGCAGACAGTGTCAACCAGCACAACGCCCTGGAGCACAACATGTATTTATTCATTTATTTATTTATTTTATATCAGGTTTATTTAACAGGGACAATGCCCACTAATAATACATATTAAAATGTAAAATGTGCCAGAATTAGCCAAAAGGCTATTTTGCATCTGTTGTCCCTGGACAGATTGTACAACGTCACACCTAAAAAGATAAACGATTATAATAGTACATACAGGTTTAGCCCAATACAAGTAAAATTGACTATAAATGTAAATATTTAAAAAAATGTCATAATCAACATATAAACAAGAACAGATTGTCATTATCAACATCAACACACACACACACACACACACTCACAAGCTATACGTTAAGTCCATGTAACCGACAACTTCGTAGGCATAGCACAAGTGGCACAAACAGGCAGGACAGGAAAGACAAAGTAGCAGCAAGATTTAGTGTCTACATGTAATGTAGTCAGTCCTGATTACCTGTTAGCCACTTCTTTAAGTTAAATTTAAAAGAAATGTATGTTTTAAAATTTCTAATGTGAGTTGGAACGAGGTTCCATTCACGAGCAGCGCTGACTGAAAAAGCTGTTTGACCGAAAGCACTTTTCCTCAACGGGACAATGCAGTCACCTCTTGCTGCACTCCTTGTAGATCTGTAAGCGTTTGGTACTGTGTTTACAAACTGGCTCAATACACGAGGAGCCAGTCCATGTAGAATTTTGTACATAAGACAGAGATCTGTATATCTAATCACATTTTTGAAACTTAAAAGATTGTATTTTTTTAAAACATGACAATGATGATAGTATATGGGTTTCCTGTCCAGTACTTTAAGAGTTTATCAAGCTTTGGTTTTCAAATTATTTGACATGCATGTGACTGCTGCATTTTGATCAAGTATTTCTGAGTAGTGTGCATTTCCAGTTGGACTCACTCAACATTACATGGGCACACCATCACTATATTAAAACGTATTACACAACACAACTACTTCTTATGCAAATATGTGTTGCTACTAAATATATACACAGGAACTGTCAGGTGTAACATATCACATAGCTAGCTGAACCAACTGACAAAACTAATTTTAGCTTGCTAATACATGATGTTTAATGATGAACACAACATAGGTTAGCACAATTTGATATTTCCTACTCAAACTAAACTGCTTCAATACACACACATCTATCTGCAAGAAATTATTGTTTTAATTGACAATGTTAACTTATCAGTGCTTGGACTTGATATGGTCCCATCTTTACAACAGTTTTTATGTAGTCTACCAGCACGTGATTGGCTAATAAACTTTCAATCAGAGCCCTGGTTTGTTGACAATTTTCATGAGCTGTGGTAAAATGTATTTATTATTTATTATGCAGGATTCCATTATATTTGTGCAAGTGTAAGTACAGTATACACCACTAGTATGACATTGTGATACCAATCTGCCAACACTGAATATCATCCATCCTACTTTCCTTATTATTAAGTGTTCTGTATTTCAATATAGAAAAGAATATTGGGTCAAGACACAAGTTGAGATCATTCAAAAAGTTGGATTTCAGCTAAAAAGTTAATGGCAATTTTCATCAGATAAGACCAGCAGGGGAGAGATTGTTTTAACAATCTGTGATGGTTTTATTGACAGGAATTGCAATTCATTCCTACTGTATTGGCACAGCATGAGGTAACCAATAAAAAGTAGATTTCTTAACAAGGGAATAGCAATTTTTAGGCATTTTACTTTAAAATCACGACAAATATGTTTTAAAATAATTATTACCCACCAGTGGAAACTAATCCCAAACTTGACTGGTTCAGTTCTTATTGAACCTGTGGCAGTACCATCCTGCAGAATCCTGCAAAATGTGGATTTCATCTAACTTAAGAAAAGTCATGTCCCTGTGAATGTTTGTGGATGCGTGCATGTGTGTGTGTGTGTGTGTTTGTGTGTGTGTGTGTGTGTGTGTGTGTGTGTTTGCTTGTGTGTGAATGTGACCTTTGCGATTCCACCGGGGACACTAGAACTGGCAGCGCAACCCTGGAAACAGAAAGACAAAGAAGCGTGCAGGCATCCGTCTCTCATTCCTGTTGATGAGGCATATCGAGTGAATATAAATATCTCATACTCCTGCACTGCATTAGTTTCTCTGTTTTGCTTTTTTTAACCACAGAATACATACTCAAGATCAGAAATGAGACAGCCCAAGGTTATGTTTCAGGTCTAGTGGTTGAACTCTATCATCCTTGGATACTGCAGGGCCCAGTGGCATGCTGTAAAGGCATAAGGTTAATCATAACATTTTCTTTCACTTTCTTCAGCTTCCTCTATTTAACCCTCATCATTTCTTTCCATAATTTATATCTCCCCTTTTCATCTTGTGACCATCTTCACCTTCTTGACTATTGTTTTGTATCCCCGCTGACTTCCCTCCATTTCCTCTTTTTCACCTTTACCCTGAACTCCCCTATCTTTCCTGCCTGTGTACTCTTTATTCACTTCCCCAAAAACTCTGTTCTCAGTCTTTTCCCAGCTTTGTCACCATAGACTGTAAAAAATAATAGACACAGCTTCCGGGTCTGAAAAGTGAAGCCAATGAAGAAGTGCCTTAAACCTGCATTCTATCTAATTTTACAGCAGGGGGCGACTTCACTGGTCAAAGAAGAAGTCCGTTTCTATAGAAGTCTATGGGGAAATGAGCCTACTTCTCACTTGATGTATTACCTTAATAAACATTTTCATAATGACTTTATGGTTTCAATGGCAAGTTTCAATCTTCTTCAATAGAGCATGATCATTTTGTAAATCACAAAATCAACAATAATACAGTGGATGCTTTAGCGTGGCTACACGCCGACCTGTCAATCAGGACAGAGGCTTAGCAATGCTAACCATGGCACTGTGTACATTAAAATAGCCATGAACTTGTTTTGGGGTGTTGTCCATTGTTTCCGTCTTAAACTTTGACCCTCTCTCTAGGTGTTTTCACTTCGTCAAAGTTAATTGTAACATTTTGGTCGCCTAAAAATGTCTTGAGTTCTGCCAACCAAGTTAGCTAGCTACCATTAGTGTTAGCTGGTAACTTAAGGGAAATATTTTGTGTGTAGCCTACTGCCATCCATGCAGATTAATGGACGTCATCATCCCAAGCTCCACCCTCTCGTCCAAAAATTTGTCTACGTCCATTTTCAAAAACCAAGATGGCAACAGCCAAATTACCAAACTTGAGGCTTTAAAATGGTAGTCCACAAACCGATGGGTGACGTCACAGCTGCTACGTCCACTATTTTTCAGTCTATGTTTCTCACACACAAACGTTGTCCATCCATCTTTCTATCCACTACTGTTTATCAGCCAAATATCTTTCAATCACCCTTTCTATCCTATCTTACATCTCTATACCTTATGCTTCCATGGCCATTCTTCCCCCCCTCCCACTATGCGTCACACTTTGGCTTCCTGTCTTTGTCAGTCTGAGCTTCCAGGAATTGATTTGGTTGAAGTCTTGCTTTCCGGACTTGATACCACCTCACCTACTCTCAGCTGTTTCACTCACGATGCAAATCCAGCCAATATGGAATCTGTGCTTTAATGCATAGGCTGTACATGCTGCATGTTAAAGGAATAGTTCAACATTTTGGGAAATACACTGATTCACTTTCCTGCAGAGTTGGGAAGATTGATGCCACTCACATGTCTGTCAATGATGCTACAGCCAGCAGCTGCTTAGCTTAGCACAAATACTCGAAACGGGGGTGTTAACAGCCTGGCTCTGTCAAACAGGGAAAAAAATCCACCTAACAGCACCAGCAACTACAGCTTACTCATTACTATAACATGATCTTGTTTATTTAATCGGCACAGTGGGTTTTTTCACAGGGGTTTATGTGTTGTATTAAGTATTTCTTGACCGGATGCAGTGATTTCCTGGAGTTTTGTCATCACTCTAAGGTTACCAGGCATTGGGTGGAGCCATCTAGGAATTTAATGCACCCAGTCAAGAAACAATCCGGCACATGACCCCCATAACACTGCAATTTACTTGTTTTTTTTTTAAAAATTTGCTAATAAGTGAACTTGAAGCATCGGGATACTTGAGTGCGACACAGTGCGCGAGCTGCGCTACGAGCATTCACAGAGACGTTTACGCATTGTTCATTGCCGTATTCTCCCAAAAACCAGAGGGCGTACAGACAAATAATCTGTAAATAAGCAAGAAGTAGTAGAGAAGAAAAGACCAGAAGCAAAGGGAAGCAGACTGCCTGCCAACAGTAGTAAACACATTCATGTTAAACACCGACATGTTACGAAACATTACATTTCTCTACTCTAATCGTTAACGTGACTGTCATTTAGCTCCAAATCAAAATGACTGTCTGCCTGTAACACTGTGAAGAATGCTCTTTCCATGAGGCTGTTTTTTAGCTTTGACAAAACAATCTCTCATGTTTTTTCACACTCCAGCAAAATGTTTCTTCTTCTTGGTGTCTCTCTCTGAATACATATTCAAAGCTGTTTTACTCCCTGTGGTCTGCACATGAAGAATCAGACAGATGTTTGTACAGACGAACGCGCAGCGCGCGCAGTGGGCGTGTAGCTAAAAACATTCTGAGGTGCACGACCACGCGCAGCGACAGCTTTAAAATATAGTCTGCATGTAGAATACCATTATTATGTATCTTGAATTTGCTACACATTCTCATTTTTTCCTGTTTGAATGTGCATATATTACCCACATTTAACCCACCATTACGTTTATGACCTGGGAGTTCAAGATGTGAAAGTAATTAATTGTGAAGTAAATTTCATTAAGTGTCTCTCTAAATCCTCAAACTGTTTCATCAAAGTGTCATTATTTTGCAAGTAAAGATCTGAAGATGCTTCAGCTAATTAACTTTAATGATGTTCCATAATAACGTTTAATTGTGATGCCAGCAATCAATTTGTCAGAGTAGGTATTGTAGTCTTTGTTCTAACAGCAGAGGGTCTATATTTGGAAAGAAACGGCACACTGAGTGAAAATGTGGAGCGCACACACACACACACACACACACACACACACTGGCCATATGTTTATAATCTCATCTTCTCTCTCAGCAACTAGATCTCGTAGGGTCAGCTCGATAGTTCCTAAAAACTGGAATCTGATCTTGCACAATGACTCGCAGGCATGATAGTAATCATCAGTCTAAAGAGCTTAGCTAAGCTGCTTTTAACACATAATCAGCATCACAGCGAGCTGAGAGAATCACTACACACCCACTTCCAACAGTTCATCCAATTCCCAACTCATACGCTATGCTGCTAACTCCTAACAAGCAATACAATCACATATCATTTAGCCCACTCTTTATGTGCAAGGGGAATAAGGTAGGAGCATGTTACCGCTTTTTTTGTATAATTCAACAAGTCGTCAAATAAGTGGATCTGCCATACTCCTCAAGGCAACAAACAATTGAATTATCACTTAATATGTGAAGAAATAACTTGGTGATAGGGATGAACGTAGCTTTACTAGTGCCTATTATCTGTGTTTTGTTTTTTTCCAGGCCATGTTGCATATCTTAAGAGGATTACATTTTAAACTCACAACAAGGGAAGATTGCCTGGCAGCATAACCCAAATATGAAGACTAATCTGTTTCCCTAGCCTAAACCTTCTGCCAACCAGATGCAGGTGAAAGGGTCCAGTGTGATGTTTTCTCCAAACACCTTTACTGAGCCAAAACAACAATACCTTTGGGTCACACAGCCCTTTCTTTCTAATGAAAAATAGATGTTCCAAATAAAATATAGATGCCCCTGAAATGGTGCACAAACGACTCTGGGTTGAAACCAACATGAAGCAGCCTTTGAATAAAAATAAGATAACTTGTTACACATATAGACAGGAAAGGTATGAAATATATTTCCTCTTAGGGCTGAGAGAGCATGGTGCATGTAGGATTTCTCTCTGAATATGCATTGTTTGGTTCAACGAAATTGTAATTTGAAAAGAAACTAGATGTATGAATAAGTGTATTTGCTTCTACTGCTGCTAGCAAAGATGGTTGTTACAGAGCAAGCAAATATTCAGCTAGAATTTCATTAAATCGGCTACTGTCTTTCGTAAGTAGCTACATAGGCTAATGCTAGTCCCTCACCACTTCACACCACAACTCAGTTTCTTGCCTTGGCACATTATCCCTCTTTACCCTTGCCCATTCCCATCCTTTTGGCAACAGGCAGGCTAAAACATTGTCAAGCTCTGGCCCATCAAATTTGTATGAGTAGGTATTTTCAACCTCAACAGAAGCTCTGGGGTCCATCTTTGTTTTTGTTGTAACTGACATTAGTCTGCCCCTTTTTCTTACATGACATACATGTCTTCATATATTCCCTATACTGCTTTTTAAGCCATTACTGATTTAATTCACTCTTCTAACGTCCTTTTTTACATTGGTCTTACCATGCAAGTTGTTTTGTATTACATTCTGTGGTGTTGTGTTTGTTATGTACTTTTTTATTAATGTAGCCAGCTGTCGTTTATCTATGTATCCCCATCTGCCCTGGTTGTAAAGCACTTTGGGCTTTATGCTTTTTTAAATGTGCTATGTAAATAAATAAAGATACATTGTAATTTCTCTTTTTTCAAGTTGACATGGTTAAAATATCTGTCAAAATATAATTTAAAAAAACAAAACAATTTTTACTTCATCGTACCAAGAATTAATTCAGTTGGTAAGCCAATCAAAATGGTCACTTACTGTTTTGGGAAGAAATGAGTAGTATGCACAATTACAATTTGAAATTCACTCAAATTCATCTTTCCGTCTGTCTGTCGGAGGACAGATTTTGTCACGGCAATAGTGTCACAACCGTGCAATATGTGCAATATGCAGTCATGAAACTGTACAGGTGTAGTTGAGATCAAAATGATTTCGGAGATGGTGGTGGGGGGGACACCACTTGTCCACCGGGACAAGTGCCCCGGAAGTAAGGGGGTAGAAAGTAGGGAAAGTAAAGTAAAGTAAGTAACGCACCTGGCCCAATAACCATGCAAGACGCAGTGACCAAACTTTACCAGCTGGGTTTTGTTCAGAGTTGGAGGGTGTGTGAACCCAATGGCTTCACTGGACTTCACCTTGACTGGTCGGGACTTGTGGAGAGCTGCGTGGAGTTAGCTGCGTTAAGCCAGCTGCTGATGGTCGGTAAATGCCTAGTCTATATCCTGGACGTTCCACTTCCGAAGTTGCTCCATTGCTGATGGAAATTCCACTGAATTTCACTCATTTAGGCCGGATATCGGTTGCCTTGGGCTTTCTTTGTATTGGCATTTTAAATTCGGTGGAATTCTGAGGACTATGGTTAACTGCTCCTCAGATCTCTGCAGGGTAAATCCAGACAGCTAGCTAGACTATCTGTCCAATCTGAGTTTTCTGTCGCACGACTAAGGGCGTTGTCACACCTATCTCATTTGGTCCGGACTTTCAGACTTTTCAGTTTGATCCATACCAAAATTACAGGTGTGAAACCTCCCCAAAGATCAAAGACCAATTTTTGGTCCGCTAAAAAGAGGTGGTCTGAACCATGGTCCGGTTTGTTTATAGTGTGAAAGCATTTTTTGGATGGTTCAGACTTTCGGACCAAATACAAGAAGGTCTGGCAGGCTCTCCTTGCGTTACAAGACCGGGGAAGCTCTTTTAATGAATAGCTCAGTGCTTAGTGTGTAGGCTACATGAGAGAGTGAGTGACGGTGAATGCACTCAGAGCAGACAGCTGTTGGCTATCAGAGCAGAGAATACATCAGCAGTTTATTTGTTAAGTGGTAGTAAATCTGTACAGTGTAGGTTTCCGTTTGTCTCTGAATAAATGTTCCAGAAAGAAAGTTCCTGTGTCTCGCTTCTCAACAAAATACACTTATATAAATACAACATTTCTACACGTGTTAAATGCAGAATGTGTGACATGTGGGTCTGCACAGAAGGAAGTGGGATCTGAGGAGATAGCATAAATAGAGTTTCTGCAGGTTTCACCAAGTCAAATTTAAGGCTTTTTAAGACCCTTTTAAGACCATTATGAATGGAATTTAAGACCTTTATCACAACATCAACTAAGTCCTAAATTCAGCTTTTCAAGTCAAGTATTGCTAAACCTGCACTTCCCCATAGTCGACAGATAAAATCCGTTTAATGGCTGTGGTACAATCCGAAAGAGACTCGCGCCAATAACACGAAAACTGACTGGCTGCAATATAAGTTGCATGTTGGTCTCATATGTAGTCGTAATACAGCAAAATTATTTTTGGACTAGCGAAAGAAATAACTACAACACCACGGAATTTAAAAAAACGAGCATTAGAGGTAGCGTTGCATGGACGTAGGAAAATGAAGAGCTGTTTAAAATGATTTAAGCTGATGATGATGATGATTTTGCCTGAAGAAGACCCATTAGGGTCGAAATGTTGCATCTGTATTAAATACGGGAGTTTAAAGCAGTGTTGCGGACATTATATTCTTTTCGCTTTAAGTATTTTCACTTGTCCTGCACCTGCCAGAAGGTGGGATGTGCACACAATTACTTTTATAAAATGATTTAAGACCTAGAACACAATACTTTTTGTTTGAATTTTAGACTTTTTCAGGCCTAACATTTTGATTTTGAAATGGTAGACTTTTCTGAAGACCCAGCGGAAACCCTGATAAACCTCTCCAGTGAAAGAGGGGGGGGGGGGGGGTACCACACCATTGTGACGGTGTGGTACTTCACCGTCACAATGACACCATGTGACGGTGAAGTACCACAAGTACTGATTTTGCAGTTACAGTGTGGTGTTATCAAAAGTAGGCCTTGGCACAGTACAACAGCAGGGGAAGTGCCACGACCTTGGCACGGTGAGAGTAGACTGGTATCTTAAGTGGGATATCCCGAGTCAAATGTCACCCAGCGCTGGCAGGATATCCTTCCCTCCTCTCTTACTGTTCCACCCTTCCTCACAGTCGTCTACTTGAACAAGACGTTTAATCCTCTTTTCAGTGTTTAAATCCTGACTGTGGGCTGAAATAATTTCAATTATTTCCACTATTGTCTCATGTGGCACGTAACAATGTGAGGCACATTGCTCCACTTGTTTCAAGATAAAGTAGCAAGACGACAGTTGAATTGAACAAGTGAAAAGGTCACAGCCCAGCGGCACATATTTTCAAACCATTTCACAAAAATCCAATTGTATGTCTTCTACATTAAATAACTTGAGATGTGAGATGGATACTTTTTTATTCCCAGTCCCATCTGGATGATGGGGCCTAACCTTGAAAACTGGAAAGTGCTGACAAAGTGTTGCCTGTGTGTGGGCAGCAGTGTGTTCTTTCATATCAGTATCCAATACTTGCAATTTCTTCTTTTTTTTCCACCTCTTGAATGTGTGCTGGCCTAGTCATGGACAGAGACAGGGGCGGAGCCAGATGTTGTAAACATTCGTGGCTCAGCCGAAACCTAAGGAGGCCCGGGGCAGGTTTTTTCCCCATTTACGGCAGTAATTTCCATTATTTTTCAAGACATTTGATAATATAAATCTGTACATCATCTGGGAAAAACATAATAGTTGCCATGGAAATACTGCATGGGATTATCATAAAGTGGGGTTATCTGTAAATGGGAGACTTTTGGGTACCCATAGAACCCATTTTTATTCAGATATGATGGGATGGGAGGTCAGGGGGACCCTTTAAATGCCAGTTTTTCCAAAATGTTACCTAACTTTGGAGCATTATTTCTGCCTGTTCCCAAGGAGCTAGCACAACATGGAACCAATGGATCCCTTAGATTGTCTAGTTTTAAATGATACCAATATATTTATTTTCATTCTAGATTCAAAACGGAGCCCACTACAGCCTCTGAAAGAGAGTAAAGTCAGCCTAAATGTTTTGGGTTTTTTGAGAAAACATTTGGGGCTAGGGCCCTCGAAGCTATCCACCTCTTGCAACACCCCTGGACCGAGATAGCATTGCCTCCTCCAATCACAGGCTCGTCTTCTGTTTTCTGTCTTTACTCTACAACCCTATGGATGACATGGACTCGATTACCAATTATGAGTCCTGATAACTGTCTTTCATTCTTTCCAATTATTCCTTTGCAGGACAGACACAGCGGCCTACGACCAAGCAGCTGTACATCACCATAACTCTGTCCCCAAACACACTCCCATTGAGCTACTGTTCCGCTTACCATTACAATAACTCTTATTGCCGTGAAATATGGAGCCTCCATTCATACCTGCCCTAAGCAGAAAACAGAAAGGGCCAGAAAGAAGGCATTAAATATTGAAGTGTACACCATTAGGAGTTTCCTCTCAGCATTCTGATATGCCATTACTCTCCATGACACACTGTGAGCCAAACCCTTTCCCTTTGCCCGACGCATTTCCTAAAAGTCCGCCGGATGACGACATCATTGCATTTAATGAGCTCTCAGTCGCAGCCCTCAGGATCACGGCTCGGGAGCTTCTTTCACTTCAACTAGGAAAAGTGTTTGACATGTTTACATTACAATATGACCTGCAGGGGTGGGAAAAAAAGTTGTAAAATGTCCTATTCAGCTACGCACTGTAGTATAATACTGTAAGCCTGAAGTACACAACCCTTCTGTGGGCCAGTCATTGATGAATACCCTACACTATGTCACCTTGTTTTGACCTGCAATTGCATATATTAACAAGTGGCCAACAAAAGGCAGCTTTATTGAGGTGCAATCTAATATTGATGATTTGTAAACAACACTTGACCCTGACAGACTGACAACAGCACTTACTCTAATAAAAACGTGTGCTAAACTTGCTGAGTAGAGGCTTCACATATTGCAAGCTGGCCAGATGGGAATGTTGTCTTCAGTGTCCTACTGTGAGTTGTTTGTGTGTTAGTCTGAAAGTGCCTGCACAAAAGCACTTAACATGCAATAAGCTCAACTTTTTTTAAAGTCTCTCAATATCTTATGTGTGCATCTATTTAGATAAAGGGAAAAATGTATCTGTATGTCAGGGGACATTTAAAATACACTCTGACTAAAATATGCAGTATGATCGCTCCCATGCGATGCAAAAATAATGAGAAGACAGAGTTTGAGCTAGATTCTGTTCATTAAAAAACATTAGGGGGGGAGTTCTTCATGATTTCTGTACAGATTGTCCCGCTTTTCTCCGCTCCAAATCTCAAAGGGTCAAGACTATAGGTGAGGGCTGCGGAAATAATTTGGATAGGATGAACTTCTCTGACTTGTTTCACCCATTAAACTTTTGTAAATCGGTAGTTTCTGTGCTTAAGGGCAGCAGACAAGTTGGTTCTCTGCACTGGAGTAGAACATAGCCAAAATAAAAGACCCAAACAACCAATTTGTAATTTTTGCCTTAAAGCACCTATACTATTCTTAAATGGCGGCTTCTGTGCCCACAAGTGGTAAAAACGGCATAATGGTATTTGCTAAAATGTAGTGTAACAGTAGTGTGGTGGAAGTATTTCGGTGCAGCAGGTGTAGGTGTTGGAAAAAAGGAAAGTGAAACAAAATAAAGACATTTTTTTTCCACCCGGTGCAGGTGTGACGGATGCTGTCGTCATGTCCGACAGTCGAGTATGGGGTTTGGGCGGCGGTGCACAAAACGTGTCCTCTTTGTCCCTCCGTTTTCCCAGCTCGTCTTCCTGGCTTGTAGAGAACTGGAAAGCTCAGAATATGGGGTTTGGTTAGGTTGTAGAACTGATGAGGAGGTTATTGGTGTATGTGTGTTTTTGCATTCTTTCCCTGAATCACTAAGGCTGTATGCATTCAGCGCCAGACGTTCTGACTCCACTTTAGTTTATTGAACATCAGAATCTCCATGTGGGAATGAGATAAACTCCCTTTTAGCATTGTGAGAGAAACAGAGAAAGAAATAAAACAAGAATATTAAGAATCATGCTTAAATGTAATTTTTGCCATTACAGTAGCACAAGTAGAGAAGAATTATAAAGTCATCAAACCGATGCAGTAATGTATGTTATACAGATATACTTATCTAAAGTTTGCTATACAGATTGTTTACTATAAATATTCTGCTACAAATACATTTCAAGGATGCTATCATCACAAAAATGTTGCACACAATAGAGACAGAGAGTGCCTCGCGCCATACACTGAAAACCACGCCAACCGGAGGGGAAAACAGTTGGCGCCACAACATGCAACTAATGGCGCTTAACCACTGCTAGTGCCAGGGATCTGTTTCAGAAAGCAGGTTTAGTGAAAACTCTGAGTTTGTTATCCCTGAGATGAGGGAAACTCTGGGTTTTCTGTTTCAGAAAGAGAGGTAACGCAACCTCAGAGTCAGTTACTATGGTAACTTCACCTCAGTCAGTTACTATGGTAAGTTTCTCTCAGTCTACTCCCTCTGACACAGCGCTCTTTCATTTGCTTATTCATTCAGTCTGTATCAGGCGCATTTTAGCACAGTTTGTTATCGGCATGAATAAAAAAAACGTGTTGGTTTATTAACCATGTTAGGCAGACTATAAAAGTTTTTTTTTCTCAAAACATGGCATTTCCTTTTGTCGATGATCCCGTTGATGAAGAAGCTATATTACATACGTCGGGAGATGATATTGATGCCCCGACACATTTTATTTTCCAGATAACTTCCTGTTTGAGCGGTATCGTTTTTCTTCCCAGTCTATCAGTTATGAAGCCTACATAATCTTATCCGTCCTCATATCACTAACGTCACCCACGTGGACAATGACATGCTCTTACATCCCAGCAGATTATTTGTGTTGCATTACGTTTTTTTGCAAACAGCAGTTTTCTTTACAACATGGGCGATGCGGAGCATTTTAGTAAAGCCACTGTATAGCAAAGCGCCGTCAGAAGTGTGAGTGTGACTCGCTCTGAAACGTGTTTTAAACGTTTTTGTAGTTTTCTCTGGACACGAACAAGTAAGAGCCATTAAAAATGACTTCCACAGTATTGCAGGTGAATGATGTAAACCCTTTGAAATAAAAGATTATGAATTATTATTTCGGTAACACTTTACAATAAGGTACACAAAAAATAGGTAGTTAATGATTAGTTATTGTTGTTGAAAGAGTAACGAATGATTAGTTACAGTTTTTCAGAAGGTTAGTTACTGTTTTTCAGAAGGGTAGTTACTGGTTTTTGAAAGATTTGAAAGATTTGTTCAAATCTTTGCAAAACAGTAACTACCCTTCTGAAAAACAGTAACTAATCATTTGTTACTCTTTGAAAAACAGAAACTACCCTAATGAAAAACAGTAACTACCCTTCTGAAAAACAGTAACTAATCATTCGTTACTCTTTCAAAAACAGTAACTAATCATTAACTACCTATTTTTTTGTGTACCTTATTGTAAAGTGTTACCTATTATTATGTTAATGATGGTGCTGCAGCCTCAGAATGGGATTAGTAGGCCTAGTACTTTTTCGCCCGCAGTATTGCACCCAAATGAAATAGATTATAGGTTCAGTTGTGATGGTTGGGGTCAGCTGGCTGTGAGTTTTCTGTTTTGTTTACTATTTTTTCTATTTGTTTTTTTCACTGTCAGTATCTTGGTTAGTTCCGCCCTCTCTGTGTTTTTTGTGTTGGTCCGGTCTCTCTCTATGCCTCCTGTGTTCTCTCCCTCCCACCGCTGCTGCCAGCTGATTGAGCGCACCTGGTTACGCTTCCATCATCACCCTCTCCCGCCGCACACACCTGCCTTCCATCTCCAATCAACAGACCATCTCCGCTTGATCGTTGCTCCAGTCACGCTGGTGAACATTCTGCAAGCTTTTCCTCGCACCCTTATGCTTACCTGTTTCCTTGATAACCCTTACTCATCTTTTCCTGTGTTTGTTTTCCACAGTTACCATTTCTCTCCTGTTCGTCGTCTCCAGACAGCTGACACCAGCATTCGGTCCCCCTCCCACGGCACCCTGCTTCAACCTCCCTCCGTCTCCGCTCCCAGCCACCCTCTCCTCGGCTCCTCTGCTCCCCAGCCCCAGTGCCTCCCCCTCGGCTTCTCGGCCCCGGTTTCCCCATGCTTTTCTGTGCCCTCACCATCCTATCTGCCTTTGCCATCCTACTCCCCGCTCCTGAGTCCCTCACCGTCCTATCTGCCTTCGCCATCCTACTCCCTGGCTCCCGAGCCCTCGCCATCCTACCTGCCTTTTTCCCTGTCGTCCACCTCCCCACTCCCTTTTCCCTTGCTTTTCCTAAATAAACCTTTTACCTTGAGCCTTGCATTTGAGTCCGTTCCGTTCCCTATGTCACATCAATACCATTTCACCAGTAATATTAGGCTATACTTATGATTAAATATGATATACACTATATTGGAATATACGCATTTAGCTACTCTAGCAGCAATTTTCTCCCATGCGTACTAAAAAAAAGTACGTGTTGGCAGGTACCAGGGACTTATGATGTATAATGTAATGGAAAAACACCGCAAGGGGGTTAAAACGCTAACAAAGTGCCTGTAGCTAGCTAAAACCATAAGATTTAAGCATGTCAAAGGATTGTTTTTAGCGACGTATGTCTACCAGAGAGTTAGCTTTTAGTAAGCTAATGTTAGCTATGTGTTAGCAAGCTAAGGCACTAGCTAACATAATACTATAGTTTTCGGACGTATCTACATTCCACTATAAGACAAGTTCACACTGTCAAACGCTTTAGCTTAGCCTACAGAAATATAGTTAGCCTAAAACTGACATTTGGATATTTGACTTGGTAACAAAATGCTTGCTGCACTAATGTCGGACATAATGTTAGCGTAGTGTCAGGTTCCCACCATCTTCCCATCTTCCTGCTGATTCCTCATGTCTGTATCCACTTTGTCTTCATAAAAGCACAATTTTTCGGGTCAGCAGCTTATTAAATCTTAGTTATGGGTTATTTACCATGTTGGTAGTGCCTCCCACCACAAAGCAGCTTTTAGGCATTTTTCTGTTGTTTGCTAGCAGAAAGAATTGACAAGGAGGCACCTTCACGCAATACAAGTCAATGGAGAGCGGAGAGTTGTTTCCCCTCCAGTGCGCTTTGTCTCTATAGGTTGGGATGAGACCTTCATTATTTGCTTTGAAATTTGAGAAAGCAGGAACCAATTTTCAACTAAACAACAACTTGTTTGCTTTCTCACCTCAAGATGTAGTTTCATGGGAAGGGAGAAGCACCTCTTTGTAAGTTGGCATGCAAGTATGTCTTTTTATTGAATCACCAAGAGGCAAATTATCCATTCATGTTTCTTAACAGAGGCACTGCTGGCTGAAAAAAAGAGAATAAGGATGGTGAGGTAATGAGAGAGAAATGGCACAGAGTGAAAGTGAGGCAGGGAGACAGATAGAAGTTTAGGACAGAGAGAGAAAGACAAGCAAAATTAGAAATGTAGGGGCAGACAACTCTGAACCAAAGGGAGTAGCTGGAGAGAAAGATACCTAGAGCAATTTCCATGTTACTACACAGTGCCGTATCCCTGCAACGCAGACAGCTCTGCGGGCCAAACAGTGTTTTATTCATGCAAAAGCGTGACAAAAAAGTGATAGGACTGAAGGCTGTTCAGGCTGTTGCTCAATTATTCATCAAGCAAAGAAATGTATCCTGATTGAAGTTGCTTTGAACTTAGGGCATCATTTTTCACAGCTGTCTTTTTTTTCAGCTGTGTGTAATGCGCCGTCAAACAGGGCTGTATCTCACAACCCTCCTCCCCACTGAGACTATAACTGTTAATTTATACCAATCTCAATTATTTATAATGTAATAACCTATTCATGCTAAATTAAGCCCTCATAATGCCTTAATAGTCAAAGAGCTATACCCTGCAAATTGTGCATAATGTGTTCAGTTTTGACATGCTAGGAAATTTTTCGTCTTTGACATGTTGTGTACAACCCAACTTTGCTGGGTTAAGATAACCCATAGTTTAAGTTATGTGTGTTAAAAGACTATACTGCACTATATATTTTTTTTCTCCCCTATAACTCAAGTTATAACTAAGTACATCACTGCGGACCAAGTTCCACTGTCTCACATATTTGCAAACCGAAATATGGCGCAGGAAGCAATTCAGGGTTTAGTGTCTTGCTCAAGGACACTTTGACATGTAGACTGCAGGAGCCAGGGATTGCATCAACGACCTTCTGATTGGTAGACAACCACTCTACCACCTGAGCCACTGAAAAGTGAAGTACCTTAATTTATGACCACAGTAAACATTGTCATAATGATTTTATGGTCTCAATCGCTAGTTTCAAGTCTTCTTCAATATAGCATGATGTTCATTTTGTAATTTTGTTTTTAAAAATTGATGATAAAGCAAGGGATGCTTTAGGGCAGTGGTTCTCAAACTTCTTTTCAATAATGTACCCTCTTTGAAATATTTTTTCAGCCAAGTACCCCCTGACCATCCATCCATCTTTGTCCGCTTATCCGGTATCGGGTCGCGGGGGTAGCAGCACCAGCAGGGAACCCCAAACTTCCCTTTCCCAAGCCACATTAACCAGCTCTGACTGGGGGATCCCGAGGCATTCCCAGGCCAGGTTGGAGATATAATCCCTCCACCTAGTCCTGGGTCTTCCCCAAGGCCTCCTCCCAGCTGGACGTGCCTGGAACACCTCCCTAGGGAGGCGCCCAGGGGGCATCCTTACCAGATGCCCGAACCACCTCAACTGGCTCCTTTCGACGCGAAGGAGCAGCGGCTCTCCTCTGAGCTTCTCACCCTATCTTTAAGGGAGACACCAGCCACCCTCCTGAGGAAACCCATTTCGGCCGCTTGTACTCTGGATCTCGTTTTTTCGGTCATGACCCAGCCTTCATGACCATAGGTGAGGGTAGGAACGAAAACTGACCGTAGATTGAGAGCTTTGCCTTCTGGCTCAGCTCTCTTTTTGTCACAACGGTACGATAAATTGAATGTAATACCACACCCGTTGCGCCGATTCTCCGACCAATCTCCCGCTTCATTGTCCCCTCACTCGCGGACAAGACCCCAATTTACTTGAACTCCTTCACTTGGGGTAAGGACTCATTCCCTACCTGAAGTAGGCACTCCATCGGTTTCCTGCTGAGAACCATGGCCTCAGATTTAGAGGTGCTGATCCTCATCCCAGCCGGTTCACACTCGGCTGCGAACCGATCCAGTGAGTGCTGAAGGTCACACGCCGATGATGCCATCAGGACCACATCATCTGCAAAAAGCAGCGATGAGATCCCCAGCCCACCGAACTGCAACCCCTCCCCACCCCGACTACACCTCGATATCCTGTACATAAATACTACAAACAGGATTGGTGACAAAGCGCAGCCCTGGCGAAGGCCAACCCTCACCTGAAACGAGTCCGACTTGCTGCCGAGAACCCGGACACAGCTCCTGCTTTGTTCGTACAGAGATTGGATGGCCCTGAGAAGGGACCCCCTCACCCCATACTCCCGCAGCACCACCCACAATATCTCCCGGGGGACCCAATCATACGCCTTCTCCAGATCCACAAAGCACATGTAGACGGGTTGTGCATACTCCCAGGCTCCCTCGAGGATCCTTGCGAGAGTGAAGATCTGATCCGTTGGTCCACGACCAGGACGGAATCCGCATTGTTCCTCTTCAACCCGAGGTTTGACTATCGGCCGAACCCTCCTTTCCAGCACCTTGGAGTAGAATTTACCGGGGAGGCTGAGAAGTGTGATACCCCTGTAATTGGCACACACCCTCTGATCCCCCTTTTTGAACAGGGGAATCACCACCCCGGTCTGCCACTCCTTCCACGCAATGTTGAAGAGGCGTGTCAACCAAGACAACCCCTCCACACCCAGTGTTTTGTTATAAATAAGCTGTTAAAAGTAAGAAGTTAATTTGCCTCTAGTCTTAATGAGTTCTCTATTTATGATGCTGTCACTTTAAGACTCTCAGCTGGTAACCGCTATGTCGCGTGAGCGGTAGTTAGGAAGGAAACGAATGCTACAAACAACCGGTTCAGTGATTTATGGTTGTAGTGTAGCAAGCCAACTACATTTACATTTGCCTACATTTATGCCTAGAGTAGCATCGTTGGTATGTATTCATTCACTGTTTTTAAGTAATGACATAGGTTCATAGATCATTAGTTTGATGTCAGTGTTATTTTGTGTTAAGTCTATATTAGAAATGTCCGTGATCACTGGCGTTGGTGCTGTGACTAACGTTGCATGGTTGCTAGGCAACTATAAGTCACAGGACGGGCTACACTCGTATGAATGAACGTAATATTGTTTACATGTCAAAAATGTCTTTGTACAGCATAATCACTATCAGTTTAATAGTTAGGAATTATATTGTGTAACGGTAGAAAGGAAATATTTGAATTGATGAAATTACATTCTGAACATAGGCTATATTGTATGTTAAAAGCTAGCATAGAATTGATTAGTCTGTTTTTGTATGTTACAGTTTCACACTTTCCTTGCAACGTCAATAAACCTGTGAGCGTGGGAACGACTGTCTTCAGAGTCTTGATGTTAGGAGAGAGTTTAGCTGGCTGTCAGTGTATAGAGCAATACCGAAGACGGCACACCCAGAGCATTTCTGGACGGCTCTCATCAATCCCTGGGACTTTGCCACTGTGGAGTTGTTTAACTACCTCAGCGACTTCCACCAGGGAAATTGATGACAATCCTCCATCATCCTCCAGCTCTGCCTCTACCATAGAGGGCGTATTAGCTGGATTTAGGAGTTCTTCAAAGTGCTCCTTCCACCGCCATATTACCTCCTCAGTTGAGGTCAACAGCGTAAACAGCTTGGATGGTTCCCCGCTTCCCCCTCCTGAGGTGGAAAACGGTTTTCCAGAAGCACCTTGGTGCCGACCGAAAGTCCTTCTCCATGTCTTCTCCGAACTTCTCCCACACCCTCTGCTTTGCTTCTTTCACAGCAGAGGCTGCAGCCCTTTGGGCCCTTCGGCACCTTGCAACTGCCTCCGGAGTCCTCTGGGATAACATATCCCGGAAAGACTCCTTCAGTCAGACAGCTTCCCTGACCACCGGTGTCCACCACGGTGTTCGAGGGTTACCGCCCCTCGAGCCAGCTAAGACCCTAAGACCACAGCTCCCCGCTGCAGCTTCAGCAATGGAAACTTTGAACATTGTCCACTCAGGTTCAATGGCCCCAGCCTCCACAGGGATGCACGAAAAAGCTCTCCGGAGGTGTGAGTTGAAAGTCTGTCGGACAGGGGCCTCTTCCAGACGTTCCCAATTTACCCACACTACCCGTTTGGGCTTACCAGGTCTGTCCAGAGTCTTCTCCCACCCCCTGACCCAACTCACCACCAGATGGTGATCGGTTGACAGCTCCGCCCCTCTCTTGACCCGAGTGTCCAAAACATACGGCCTCAGATCAGATGAAACGATTATAAAAACGATCATTGACCTTTGGCCTAGGGTGCTCTGGTACCAGGTACACTTATGAGCATCCCTATGTTCAAACATGGTGTTTGTTATAGACAAGCCATGACTAGCACAGAAGTCCAACAAACCCCCCCCCCCCCCCCCCCTGACCAGCGCAAAACAAATTTGGTAGAAATACTAAATAACATTGTAACTGAAAAATCTTTAAATGTTAGTCCAAATGTTTAGAATTTAGAGTGACAAACGTCATTTTGCGTCACTTTGCGTGACTTTGTAGCACACGTTATAATGCTCGCCTAGCTGCAAGTGTGGCACGCCCAAAGAGTTCAGATAGTTGTATCGCCATGTCTTAAAGACTAATTTGTTAACATTTAAATAACTTATCACTCTGAAACTTCTTGTTCCAGTCTAGGTTGTACGGCTGAGCCAAAGCCATAGGTTACTGGCTGAAGCGGGTTTGTTTTGGCTTACACTGGCTTGCTTGTCAGGTTACGCCCTACTCTGCTTCTGACTGACTAGTAGTTCTTACCTAGCAACTGCGCATGTGCGACTCCCAACAAAGATGGAACAGAAGTGAGACGTCTCACTCTGTAGCTAAAACAGAGAGCTCAAAACACAGGGTGAAAAGGGGAGCTGCAGCAATGTGCAGTACGACAAAAAATTAAATCATGTATACCTATTCTGGTACAACCTCTAAATTAAATTATGAACATGACAGTGAGCACAATATGAGGTCTTTAACTGTCACGTCACAGAGCAGAGAGGCAAAGCGCAGTGCAGGTATATGAAAGGTCAGCGGCAACAAGGTCAAAATTTAAATAATTTCATATTCTGTTCTGTCTAGTTGGGGGCCACCGCTCTCCCCATAGCATGTCAGAGGACTGTATTTATGGAGCAACTTCTGTGTTGTTACTTTTACACACCTCACTGTGGCTGAATTACAGCCCACACAAAGTATAGATTCCTTGGTTTGTTGGAAGCCAGCATTACTAAAGTTGCAGTGGCTTAACACACATTTATGTCATTCCATTTCTTTTGCCACACATGCACTTTTCATGTACATTTCTGCTTGCCTTAGGGTAATCTGAACCCATTTTACCCAACTCACATACTCTGACACTATGCTGGTCTGAGTGTCAAACTACTGCTCTGTGGAACACGATGCCAGTATCAAACATGCCTTCCCTTTTTCTCTCGACCACTTTTTTCCCTGTATTTTCTTTTTATTCTCTCTCTTTAACTCTGGTAAGATTTAGCTCTCTCATTTTCAGTCACTTTCCCCTCTCGTTTTCCCTCTAATTCTCCGTCTTTTCCCTATCTTTCCGAGGACAGGCTATGCGGCTAGTTCTGCCGGCCAGATCTTATTTCGGTGTCAAATAAAAGTCCCTGGCAAGTTCCCAGCGGTGGAATGAAAGCAGGGCGCTTTGTGTCGTGTCACTTGGAGGCGAATGACACAGATTCCTCCACTGGCGCTCAAGCAGACGCAAGGCCTCCAATTAAAAGGCTATTACGGCAGGGGGGGTGCACACAAGGCTTGTTTGGGTTCTTTCACACACTCGTGGGCTGCAGCCTTCCCTTCCATTTCCACTCTGTTATGTTTTTGATATGTTTATTTTTGTGAGGGTTGAACAGTCCTCACAGACGGATGAAAAACACCGTCCAAAGTCAAAAGCGGAGTTCAGTGTTCAGCTCACGCTCGTGTTTAGATTTCAGGTTAAATCAAGATTACATTGAGGTTAGGGAAAAGAAAGAAACCACGCTATAACACTGACAGTGTTTACGGCAGGGGATCGGTTTTAACCTGTTTTGATTTTCTCTATGATGTATAGAAGATTACCCTGAATATCTTACACAAACCTGTTTTCATTCAGTAATTCCCTGTGGAGTGGAGACATATCTCACTTGCTTTACAAATGTTCATGCTTTGATCATATGCATATGTGTTTGCATGTAAGTGTATTGCATTGCCTGAATTGGACGGAAAAAAGGAGCCAGTACCTTAATTCAATAGCTGCATGACATGACCATCGTCTATATCTTGTAGGAGTGACTCCGAATAGTCGACTACTCAATCTAAGGAGCCTGATTTGAATGCCAATCTCATAGTCGAATCATCGTTGTGTCTTAAAATGTGGTTATGAAACAAATGACCATTCAATTCAAGCTATATCGTGGTACTGAATGTCTGATTTTACATAGAATTGCTTGGTTTCTCCCAATAAATCATGATATATAGCCTATACAGTCTATGATATCAGCCTATTAATCTGAAAATACTGTTAATAACAATCAGAAGTAAGGGTACTCACGTGGACAAAAATCAGAAGTGCTGGTACTTAGAACGGGTGAGTACTGGCCCATTTCAGACACTGGTGTATTGTATATGTCTCTTTACGACATGCATGTTGTTAAAGCTGCATACGTCCCTTCTGTCAGAGTTCCTTCTTGTTGCAAACTTGCAGGTTGTTTACTGTTTTGACTGACGAGATTTCTCCCATGCATTGCCCAGATTTCCAACATGAAGGCACTCCGTGTAAAATATTTACTTGCTGCCAGGAAGTAAACAAGCGCCCCTCGCTTGCTTGTTGGGACCAATCAAAAGTTTGGGCAAAGAACATAAAAGCCTAATACAGCATGTGGTGTGTGGGGGTAGGTGGAGTGTCAGTGTTCATGTTTGCATGTGTATACTGTATGTGTTCATACGAGTGCTCATTTTCCTCTTGTGCGCTTGTTCCTGCAGAAAATCAGTGTGCATGAAAGTGTTTTGACGTACTGTGTGTGTAATAAACTTGCATTAAAAGAGCTCACCGTGTGGCACCCCCCCCCCCCCCCCCCCATCCCCCAGGTCCCAGGAGCTGCAGGCCTCGGCTGCTGCATTTGTTTCTTTGAAATGAAGGGGGGAAAAATGGCAATTTCAGGTAGAATTGCTACTCCGCAATCATAAACATGAAAACATGCCCTAGTGGTAATGTTTAATTCCCAGCCTCGGTTTTTTGATAAACGCACACGCTCATATCTCCCCAGACTGAGAAGCACCACAAAGAGACTCCTCATGTTCAATATATAGCTCGCTGTTTATTTAATTTGCTCGCATCACAGTTTTCTGTTATCAGGGGAACACTCAATTCGGTTACAGTTTTATTCCGTTGGTTAGGCTAGTGTGTTAGCACTGGAGTGATAGTTTTATCTCAGCGGCGCCTGCCTGATTAGCATATTCCATCATGTTAAACAAATAGAAGACAATGAGAGCCTTAGGGACGAGGGGCAAACATGTGCCCAGCATACAAAGAGATCAGTCTGTTTCCAGTGGCTTACAAAGGCCTGTTGTTGGAGGAGCCCCTCATTGGCTATGCATTAGAGATTGATGGAGTTCCTCTGTTGTCAGACTGTCTTTAAAACCCACAGTGCACTCGCTAATATTGTGTAAGCAGTGGTGTGTGTTCATTCTTATTAGGAAAAGTCATTTTGTCATTTGTGATGCAGAATAAAAGCCAATTTTCCAATACAAAGCAAAAGAATTGAAAATAAAAATGCAAATGTTGCTTGTGTGGCTCCACACAAGACACTTTAATGTCCAATAGTTTTTAGTTATTTCTATGTTGAGACAACACAGTCTCACTCCCAGCGCTTCAAAAACTCACGCCTTTGGCATTAGTTACCGACTCAAAAAGTTGCGTTTAGCGTCTTAGTCAGATGCAAGGGGCTTTCAACTAATTCCAATGTAATCCTTTCTGAGGGCTGACGCGCTTCGTCGTGGGTCAGTTTTTGATGCTCTGTGTCAGGACCCTTGGTGTCATTTTTTAATGTGCAGGGTAAAATCACAAAGTTAGGGTAAGGAAAAGATCCTGGGTGGGGTTCAAAAATGTAAGTTTACGTGACACGTGGGACAAGGACGGGACAGTTAGGCTTATTAAAATATTATGAGTGGGGTTACAAAATGTACGTTAAAGTGCAACACATTTTCATGTCTCAAATGTCTCCTTTAGACAGATTAGTGGTGGGCGTATCGATCCAAATATTGATAATATCGATGCCAACGTTGGCATTGATATTGATCAATACCAATGTAATGAGAGATCAATACTTCAGTTTTAGTTTCTCTCCAGTATGCACCGCAGCAGTTTCATCAAAGAGGCGACCTGGCTGTCTGTGTCAGTGCCGCTCCTGTCACAGCGCGGAGCAGGCACACTTTGCTCCTCCTCCCCCCTCTTGTGATTTGATGTTGTACCGTCACGTGACTCAGCGGCGCCAGGCAAACAAGCAAGCAAGCAGCCAGGCCCGGCGGCGGCCGGCAACACACACACACACAAGCAGGACAGAGACGGAGCAGAAGAATGGTAGAGAGGAAGAGGAGCGCCGTGTGGCTAAATTTTCAGGCCAAAAATGAACGGCAAGCTGTAGAATTTGTAAAAAAATGCTGTAAGATACAGTTTTAACACCACAAATTTATACAAGCATATGAAAATTCTGTCCGCATATTGTGCTCATATTATGCTTTTTGGCTTTTCCCCTTTCCTTTATTGTGTTATTTATCTTTTTGTGCACGTTATAGGTTTACAAAGTGAAAAAGCCCAAAGTCCACCCCAAAGGGACTTACCATCTCCAACAGAAAACACTGTTCACAAACTGCTCCAAACAGCTCTATTGTAGTCCAGCCTTTACTTCAGAGACAAACGTGGTCACTTTGGAACACACGTTATAATGCTCGCCTAGCTGCTAGCATGGCACGCCCTCATACTCTGCTTCTGACTGGCTAGTAGTCCTTACCTAGGTACTGTCAGGGCACGCCCTCATACTCTGCTTCTGACTGGCTAGTAGTCCTTACCTAGGTACTGTCAGGGCACGCCCTCATACTCTGCTTCTGACTGGCTAGTAGTCCTTACCTAGCTACTGTCAGGGCACGCCCTCATACTCTGCTTCTGACTGGCTAGTAGTCCTTACCTAGGTACTGTCAGGGCACGCCCTCATACTCTGCTTCTGACTGGCTAGTAGTCCTTACCTAGGTACTGTCAGGGCACGCCCTCATACTCTGCTTCTGACTGGCTAAAGTCCTTACCTAGGTACTGTTAGGGCACGCCCTCATATTCTGCTTCTGACTGGCTAGTAGTCCTTACCTAGGTACTGTCAGGGCACGCCCTCATACTCTGCTTCTGACTGGCTAGTAGTCCTTACCTAGGTACTGTCAGGGCACGCCCTCATACTCTGCTTCTGACTGGCTAGTAGTCCTTACCTAGGTACTGTCAGGGCACGCCCTCATACTCTGCTTCTGACTGGCTAGTAGTCCTTACCTAGGTACTGTCAGGGCACGCCCTCATACTCTGCTTCTGACTGGCTAGTAGTCCTTACCTAGGTACTGTCAGGGCACGCCCTCATACTCTGCTTCTGACTGGCTAGTAGTCCTTACCTAGGTAATGTCAGGGCACGCCCTCATACTCTGCTTCTGACTGGCTAGTAGTCCTTACCTAGCTACTGTCAAGGCACGTCCTCATACTCTGCTTCTGACTGGCTAGTAGTCCTTACCTAGGTACTGTCAGGGCACGCCCTCATACTCTGCTTCTGACTGGCTAGTAGTCCTTACCTAGTTACTGCACATGTGCGACTCCCAACAAAGATGGAACAGAAGTGAGAGGTCTCACTCTGTAGCTAAAACAGAGAGCTCAACACACAGGGTGAAAAGAGGAGCTGCAGCAATGTGCAGTACAACAAATATATGGTGTTTTCTGAAAATTAAACCACATAAACCTATTCTGGTACAACCTCTAAATACAATTATGAACCTGAAAATGAGCATAATATGAACACTTTAAAGATCATGAAAATTCATTCAGATTTAGCAATTTGATGATGAATCCACCTTAATTATTAAAATGTATCGGTATCATATAGGTATCATATCGTATCGGCGATACTGTATTTACTTGGTATCGGATCAATACCAAATTTTGTCGTATCGCACACCACTAGGGCTTATAAAAGGTATGTTTACGTGACACACGGGACAAGAACGCTACAGTTGGTTCACAGGAGGACCTGCTCCCTACGTAGATATGAAGTTCTCATTCAAGCTTAATGAAATAATGATATTATATTCCATTTCTGCCAATAGAGCCATTTAAATCCGACACACTGCACCTTTAAGTAAAGAATCAATAGGTACAAAGATTTTCACACAAAGGAATTACAAATGATGTCTGCTGAAGATTTTGGAGGTGTGCGTGATCGATCCTCTTAGCTTCTGTTGACTCAGACAGGTGTATCTTTACAGAAGCAAAATTCAGGTTTTTTTTTCTCCATTTTCTTTTCTCTCTCTCTTTCAGTCTTTATGCGCAGGAACCAGCTGAAGGTTGGAAAAGCTCAGCCATTTGTCAGAAAAGGGAAGATTACACAAAAGATAGTGTAGTCTCTCTCTCTCTCTCTCCCTCTCTCTCTCTCTCTCTCTCTCTCTCTCTAATTGTATTCTGAACTGTTTTTATGAAGAACATTCATAAAAATGTGCACTTATCTGAACTCATTAGAACAGACATGCAATAACATCCAGCACAGCTCCACACAAAAATAATAATAACCTATGGGAACATTAAAACAACAATGCCCAGTTGCTATCAAAGGATTATGTATTAAGTATTGAATGGAGGAAATCCTTGAAAAACATTTGATGGGCAATAATTGGAGATTTAGTCCATCAGTGCAGTTTATTTTTGATAGTTATAGTTTCTGTTTTGCCATGTGTTTTGTCCTCCATACGCTTTTACTTTGCAAACATTGTGATCATACGACAAAACGACACTATTTGTCCAAAAGACTTCTGCAATTGTAACCCAGACCCATGGATACACCAGGTTTCAACACAAACTCCCAGCTTCTGCAGGTGGAGATGCCAGGGATAGTTGGCGGGGCAGAACTTGTCCTGGCCCTTTGAATGGTTTCCTCTGGTTGCATCACTGCATGTCTAAAACATGCAAACATATACAAAGCCTGGCAAAGTGATGTCTCTGAAGCCCGAAGACTACAGAGAAACTGTGAACAAAGCAATCTTCTTAATGATGCTCGCGGGCGCTTTTAAAAAATGTTCCATAATTGCTGTCATTTTTACCCACTTTGTCCGCTGATGCCTTTTTCCACTGAGGAATGAAGGTTTTTTTTTTTTTCCTGCGCATTCACTAAAACCTTCATTTTCTTTTGCGGCACGGCACCTTGATATCAGGGACCCATTCAAATTGTCACACAGAGATCAAAACAAATTAGAGAAAAAAGATTCTGAAGAATTCAGTCTGAGTAATAAATAACAGTGAAATATAAACTTTTTTTGTTTGTTCCACACACAGAGAGCGATGCAGGCTCCACAACTACAGGCAATATCACTTTTAAATTCTCCACGGCAAGAGGGGAAAGAAAATAAGGATCCTTCGCCTTACACTTGAAGTTGGTAGATTTAAAAACACCCAAGAAGATAAAAGGTTGTGTGACCTACGTGAATTGGGAGAAGTTGAGAATGAATCCCATATTCTTATGTATTGTCCTTATCACCTATTAATTAAAGGAGAAATCCAGCGCAAGATGAACCTAGGGGTTAATAACACGTACCATGTTGACCGTTCTCAATTAGCTTATAATGCTAGTCGTCGGGGCACGGGTAAAGTAAAAAGAAATGGCTATTTCTATTCCACTAACAAGGCTCAAAATAGCACCACACTTCAGTCGAACGACGAACGCTGTGTAACCAGTAACCAGTAACATAGCTCAAGCACGGCGTTCGTCGTCCGACTGTTCGTGACTGTTTTCCCAAGATGGCGCCCGCCTGTATACCGAACGGTAGGACTGTCTTTATAATGTATCTTTTTAATAAACTGTCTGTACGCTTACAAAGTTCTCAATGCTTCGGTTTACATGTAGGGACCCTCATTATGCTACAGTGGAAGTGTGGTGATATTTTGAGCCTTATTAGTGGTATAGAAATAGCCATTTCTTTTTACTTTACCAGTCCCCCGAAGGCTAGTGTTAGAAGTTAATCAGCGGTTTGCGTTACAGAGACGTTACATTTAGCATATATCGTCACAGGTAACAAGCTAACCATCGCAAAGTGTTGTGCTAATGCTGGGAACAGGCACATTGTATCTTTATAGTTGTATCCATATGATGTGACAGACTTAGGTTAATAATGTGTTAAGTAGACCCCATAAAGTTATCCCACAACTGATTTTGATACTGTACTGTATGGATGGTAGCTACAGGACATGTTTTGAATTCATAAGATTTAACAATACAGTGTTAGGGACAGATCAGATGGCCAGAGACTTAAGACTTGACTTGGACTCGTGGCAAAAGACTTGAGACTTGACTTGAACTTGCCCCTCAAAGACTTAAGACTTGACTTAGACTCAAGCTCAAAGACTTGAGACTCGATTTGGACTTCCAAAAAATGACTTGTGAACATCTCTGCGGATTTCTCCTTTAAGCGCACCTATCTTAAATGAAAGGTCTGTTCAAAATCCTAAAATGTTTTGGTGTACTCATGACGGCAAAATGGAGTAACCTTTGTCTCTAAAGCATGAGAAAAAAGACAAGAAGGTTTATTTGTTTATGTAATGTATGTCATTTTTGTTGCTATTCTGGTATGTGGTTCCTTGTTGTAAATAACGGTGTCTTTTAAGCCTATGTGGGATGGGCATTTTTTTCTTTTGTGCTTGACACAATAATATAAATAATAATAATAAAATATTATTCATTCATCCATTCATAAGGGGAGAAGGAGATGCAAACAGGAACAGCAGAGGAAGGAAGGAAGGAAGGGGGGGATCGATAGTAGGAGAGAGTAAGAACCAGACAAACAGAGGTGAGGAGGGGTGATGGGGGGTAAAGAAAAAAGGAGTGTGTGTGTGTGTGTTGGGGGGGGGGGGAGTTGAGTTGATTTCTAGGGCTGTGCCTCCCTTGCAGTTGAGATGGGGTGGAGACAAATAGACAGGGAGGCGTTTGATGTCGAGACGGGCTTTTCTTCACTGAGCTCCCATATGTGATGACAGAGGGGAGGGGTGGATGGGGGAGGGATCGGGGGTGGGGGTTAGGTGTGCAGGGAGACTGAGGAACAAGAGAGTAACAAGGCTGTAAATATTAAATGGAGAAAATGAGAAATTGAGCAGGATAGAATGAGAGCAGAGAATAAAAAAAAAAACAAGAGGTGGTAACAAAGAGCGACAGAAAGAGAAGGGAAAAGGGGAGATGAGGCGAGAAGATGAGGATTTTTGTGAAAGAAATGACAGAGAGTGCAATCTGGTGGCGAGGAGAGAGAGAGAGACACAGACAGCTATTCAAATTCTAGGATGCATTTAGCACACACTTGTCTCAACCTGATTGAATTTTAAATTCCGTCACAAAGTATGTTTTATTAGCATGCCAATATACGTATAAGAGCATTATAATCTCTGCCTGTCTACAGAGAATTTAGCTTAGCACTTCATGAAATAACACTTTGCACGTTTGCCAAGCAATCATGGGTAGGAGCTTCAGGGCTGTTGCAAATGGTTACAATTAAACATATTAATAGGGCTCAGATTACACTACCATCCACATAATCACATTGCTCACAGTGCTTATCTGGTGTGAAGGCTTTCTGCAAAGCAGCTCTCCACCTCAGCCGTTATTACCCAGCCGCGCACGAGGAGCTAATCTTTTGTCATTACACTATCACACAATATCTGTTACTGGCGCTAAAGTCAATAAACACCAATTAGGCATCCTTTAGAGAGAAGCTTTTTCTTCTATATGCATGCGTGATGTGTATTGTTGTGTATGAGGTGCAGACTGGGTTTCTGCAGTCTATCTCCAGTGGAGATATGAAATGAGTGGCAGCACGGAGCTTTGAGAGAAAGCAGAGAGCTGCAGAGGAAACACATTTCTTCCCGACTTCAAAGTTCAAGAGTGCAGGCCTTATCTGTCCGATGACTTTTGTCTTACATTTTTCATGGTCAACACAACACACCATGGCCCTGTGAGAATACTACTGTTAAAAGATGTGCTTACAAATGTGGTTAATATCATGCATTATAGCACCTGTAATATATCATTCTGTTTATAGTCTCACTTTGCCAGACCATCCACACGATGCGGAGTGGAGGAGGGTCTGGTTAGTCCACACAGTATTCTGGGATGGGAGGAAAACGTGCTCTGGTTTATTGGAATTTCTTTAAATCACAATCGTCTTGGGCGGTGCTAAGCTCCGCACGGAGCCGCTGTGAAATAGTCGTGCGAGAGAAAACTCAGATTGGACAGATAGTCTAGCTAGCTGTCTGGATTTACCCTGCAGAGATCTGAGGAGCAGTTAACCATAGTCTTCATAAATCCACCGGAGTTTAAAATTCCAACACAAAGAAAGCAGAAGGAAACGTACATCGGCAAAAATACATGCATATGGCGGAATTTCCTGCGGCACTGGAGCAATCCCAGTTGTGAAACGTCAAGGATATAGACTATTCTGTTTATAATAGAATGTAAAAAAATACAATAATATATCTGTACAATCCAATACAGTACTGTGTAATACTTCCTATAATGGGCAGAGATGGGGACTGGAGTTAGAGACTCGAGTCACACTTAATGCCATACACTAGAAGTCTGACACCATCTTACATCTAAAGATTATCATCTAACGTTTGTGTTAATGTTTAGGGATCTTGCAGAGTCAAAAATTACATAGTCTATATCCTTGACGTTCCACTTCCAGGATTGCTCTGTTGCTGCCGGAAAATCCGCCGGATTTCATCATTTAGGCCGGATATCCGTTGCCTTGGGCTTCCTTTGTGTTGGCATTTTAAACTCTGGTCAATTCAAGTTCAAGTTCAATCAAGTTCAATACTTTATTGCCATGTCAACATAATTCATTGGAATTTGTCTTGGTGCAAATCAGGTTAATAAAAGGCAATACATACACAGGAACATACAGTACATAAAAGACAATCACATAGACAATCACTCAAAATAGTAAAAAGAGCTGTAAATACCTTGTGCTATTGCAACTTCCCAAAACCAGTTTTTCCTAAAATCTATGATCAATTCTTTTGTTTTGTTAACACTTAAAAATAGGTTGTTCCTCTTACACCATACCTCTAAGTCTGCCACTTCAGATATGTAGTCTGACTCTAATCAGTCCTACAGCTGTTGTGTCATCACCATATTTGAAGATTTTTAACATTATCAGAATGGGACACACAGTCAGTGGTGTAGAGCGAACAGAGCAGAGGAGAGGCTCGATGGTGTTATTTTTCCTCCAACGGCGCCTTCCAGGCAGCTAACCCTAAACATAACCATTGCCGCGCTGCCTGGAAGGCGCCGTTGGGGGCAAAAAACACCAAACACCAGAGAAGAGAGAAGACACCCCGGTGGGGCCCCAATATTGAGAGTAGTGGAATTGGAGAACAGGTTGTCCATTTTAACCACCTGCCTCCTATCTGATAAAAAGTTTAGGACCCAGTGACAGAGGGATTGATTGATTCCCATCAGCTGGAGTTTACCAAATAATGTAATGGGTATAACAGTATTAAAAGCAGAACTATAGTCTATGAATAAAACTCAGGGGCCTCCAGGTGCTGCTGGATGCTGTGAAGGCATAGAGTTACAGCATCATCTACAGACCTGTTAGCACGGTAGGCGAATTGATGGCTGTCCATCTCAACACTGGCTAACTGTTTGCAGACCAGCCATTCAAAAACCTTCATTGCAATAGAGGTCAGAGCAACAGGCCGGTAGTCATTCAAACAACTAACATTTGATTTCTTTGGTACAGGGATGATTATAGCAGATTTAAAATTTGTAGGGACTTTACACTCACAGAGAGACCAGTTGAAAATAGATGTGACGACAGAGACAAGTTCATGGGCACAGCACTTAAGAGTAAAAGCAGACACCCTGTCTGGCCCTGCTGTCTTCCTCACATTCTGTTTGCGGAACAGGGCTTTGACTTCATGCTCCTTAACCACAAATGGTGGGGTTACAGGGTCTGTTCTAAATGCAGGGGCTGTGTCGGGTCGGGGGCAGTCAAATCTGCAGTAAAATTCATTAAGCTTATCTGGGAGCTGGGGGTCCACATCTTGAGCTGCCTGTTTCGTTTTGTACCCAGTGATCCTCTGTGGTCCCTGCCATACCCCTCTAGTGTCGTTAGCTTTTAATTTATCTTTTAAAGCCTTTGCTTTCTTCACAGCACGTTCAAATTCAAATCTAGCAATTCTATATAGATCTTTGTCACCACTTTTAAAAGCGCGGTTTTTCTCTGTACATAATTTTTTAATCTTTGTTGAACCATGGCTTATTATTACTAAAAACGACCACAGACTTTGATGGTATGCATGAGTTGTCTACAAAGTTGATATAAGAGGTGGCTGGGTCAGTAAAATCTTCTAAACCATCGCATGATTCCCTGAAAACATTCCAGTCCGTTTGTTCCAGACAGTCTCTTAACATTTCCACAGCAGCAGGCGTCCATTGTCTAACTGTCCTTGTGGATCGTTTAACAGTTTTTAATTGTTGACGATACTGAGGCATTAGAAAGATCATGTTATGGTCGGATTGAGTGTGCAATAACGAATGAAAGGTGTATCTGTCGTTTGTACCTGGGGAGAGATTTGTTCAAGTTGACATAGTTGAAATCCCCCATTAACCGAAGGACCGAGTCTGGGTGCGCTTTCTCAATCTCCGTGACTTGGGCAACCGATTGCTGCATAGCAGATATGGCTCCAGCCTGCGGGGGAATGTATACAGCCACCAGGTTAATGGAGGCGAATTCCCTTGTTAAATAGAAGGGCAGACATTGTATTGTGAGGGCCTCCAGTTCAGGCGAGCATGACCGATGTATTGTTGTAGTGTTGGTACACCACCTTTCATTCACAAGGAAGGAGACCCCGCCACCCTTCTGTTTCAGCGAGTCCGTAGTAAGGTCCGCCCGGAACAGTGAGAAGCCGGCTGGTAGTATCACTGAGTCGGGCACTCCCTCGTGAAGCCAGGTTTCTGTGAAGCACATCACCGAGCAGTCACTTACGTCGCGTCTGGAGCGGATCAGAAGGGACAGCTCATCCGTCTTGTTAGCCAGCAATTGGACGTTAAACAGGATTATGCTGGGCAGTGGGCAACGGTGTTTGCCCCTCCGTAGACGCACGAGAGCCCCGGCTCTTCTCCCTCGCTTCCAGGGTGGTTGGTTGCGGCCCGAGGCCGAGGCCCTCTCAGTCGGCCGTGACAATATCGTTTCAAAGTCGCTTGATGAGTACAAGTCTTGGAGGGGGCTGCTGCACGCTGTCCCAAATATGCAGTAATTCAAGTCTCTCATATTTAATCAGACAATTCACACGATCCACACTTAGCCAAACAATTAACAGCCAGAGTGACCAAAGCAGCACAATGTCGCCATTCTCCGGCGCCATCTTATAGTTTATTGAAAAAGACTATTTTGCAGCGGCACCGCAGCTTTTCTCCGGTGCTTAGCACCGCCAAAGACAATTGTGATTGGTTTAAAGAAATGCCAATGAACCAGAGCATGTTTTTCTCCCATCCCCGAATAATGTGTGGACTAGCCAGACCTTCCATCGGGAGGGAATGTTAATTATGGCGATTTGAGGTATAACATTTTCTGTATTTGTTCTTATGGCCCCACAGAGCCTGCACAATAGGAGGCAAGATCTGTCATTATGATTCAGCAACAGACAAGTGAGTCCTTTCTTCTTCAGTTCCTCAATATTTGCTCTGTATTGTGTGTTCATGTTATGAGGCAAAATACAGTTATTAACTTGAAAGTGAGGCCTTTTTGGAGTTTTCTGTCACTATATACCAAACAACTTATCGTCATATATTCCTTATATATAGCTATGCAGTGTTCTAAGCAACATGGATTGAACGCAGCAGGTGATACAACACGAGAGACTTGAGACTTGACTTGAACCCTAGCTCAGAGTTTGGTTAGCATCTCTGATACTGGGCTATACAATACTACCCATGTACTATACTGTACTATAACTTGTTTTACTGTGATTTAACTCTGGTCTTAGTCTCACATTGCCAGACCTATCACCACAGCGCTCTGGAGTAAAGGTCAATTTATGCTTCTGTGTTAAATCGACGCCGTGGGTACGTACGTAGGTTTGTACGTGGAGGTACAGACACTACATCGTAGCCTGTAGGCACCTTTCAAAAAATTTAATTACACGCAACAACTGTGATTGGTCCGTTTTGCCGTGGCTTGGTAGCGTTGCATTCCCTCCAAATCATATCCGGGTTCTCCTTCTCTATAAACAACATGAAATCAAGGAGAGGGTTAACTTTTCCTGTTATAGATTTCCGACTGTAGTCACAGGATAGACCCTTAGTTTCTCCCACTATGCCTCTAGAGTTGCTACTCGCTGTGAAGCTAATCGCTGTCACTCTCTCACTCGCTCTACCACACACTCCCCACGCACACACACACATACCGGCCCTGCTATTCTCTTAAAGAGATCAACGCACACACCAGTCAGGCCACTCACGTAGGCTACGGTGAAAGCTCTGCATGGAGCCTCAGCAGAAGCATAAATCAAGATCTGGCTACACCACACACACATTCCGGGATAGGAGAACAAACTCTCTGGGTTGTTTGCATTTCTTTAAACCAATCACAATCGGCTTGGGCGGCGTTAACCTCCGGACGCAGCAATGGTGGCTCTGCAAAATAGTCTCAGGAAGGAACTTGTTTTGGTGGAACATTTGCACCCCGCAAAAGAAAATGCCACATACAATATCAAATGAAGTTTAATACAGGATGTGAGGCAATTATTCTGAAAATGTACTGTTGTCGATCCAGACTACTCTACTCTGTACTATTCTATACTGTGCTGTAACTTCCTTTACTGTTCTCACTTAAGTATAGTGTAGAACTACACTATACTGTACTTTACATTGCTCTATACTTTACTATACTGTGCTTTATTTAGTTTAATTTGAATTCTCTAAGAAGGCTACAGAGTTTACGTTGCTATGGACACAGTGTTCCAATCATAGAGACGAAACAGACTATTTTCTTTGGTGGAACCAACACAATCATTTTTAAATCAATAAAATCCTTGTGTCAAATTATTGATTGATTTAGTAAGTTGCTGTGTGATAAGCGGGATAATTTAGAGCAAGCTGGTCATTATAGCGAATATTCGCAAGAATAACCAGCTACATTATACCTTACCTATACTATTGTTTTTAAATGCTCCATATTATACTGTCCTATATTATACTGTGGTATACTATATTATACTACAGGGTGTACGGCTCTGTGATACCTGTCTGTGCCTGTTTTGTTTGACACGTGTTAAACCATACTAAATTTATATTAAACTTCACTACTGGCATTTTGCTGTTCAGTTGACAGGTTCTGTTCTGCATAGCATACCATATTATAAGAACATGTCATGATTGTGCAGCTGTGCCTCAGTATGATGATATGATGTCTGTCTTTGGCTTCAGTGCTGCTGTCTATCTCTTTGTCTGTCTGGAGGCAAGTCACACAATCTATTCATTAGCCCCCTTCGTGCTGCCTGATAGGCCAATTGTTTCTCACTGATGCACTGTTGTAGAGATCCACACCAGGGGCAGGCTGCTTTTGATACACCAGAGACAAGCAGATAGCAGACATGTTGAGAACAGCATCCACACTATTTTCCAAAAGGAAGAGGCAAATCTGTCAAATAACAGTACAAGTCCATGCGGGGCTTTGAAGGCCAAAGGCAGTCAGCTCCATACTTATCAGGCTGGTGCTGACAGTAGCAGCGGGCTAATGGGCTCATCTGCGAAACATATTGACAGCGCAGCGTGCTTCACTTCTGCGCCACACTAGTCAAAGACAGCATTGTGCTTTATTAGAGGTGCAATGTGACAGTTTGGGCACTGCAGTCTTCCAATTCCATGTTTCCTTGCTCATCTAAAGACCCGACAAAAAAAAGAAGTAAACTTCAGTGTTCACAGAATTAATTTGCACCCAGAATGACGTTGTGAAAGAGCTTTTTCCTGCCTCAGATCAGAATTTTGCATGTTGTTAGGATGATGGCTGCTGGAGAAGAAAGGTGAAAGCACATCTTTGGTTTGCCATTTAAAAGGCGTACAGGGAAAGGATCCTTATTGTTTGCGATCTAAACAACACTCTAATTGGCAAGCTGTCTATAAAGCTACTGGGCGAGACTGCCGTTTGTGCTACAACTGTGCCAAACTCACATCACTGTTGTTGCGGAAAAAGCTTCATACTGCAGTGTCTTTGGCAAAAGTGCAGGCAAAGTGGCCCAAATCTGACTTCTCAAATCTTGCCCAGGTCAGATTTTTTCAAATCAGATTTAGACCACAGGTCTGATTTTTTTCAATGCGGCTGCAGTGTGAACAACCAAGTCAGATTTGATGCGACTTTTACGTCAATCTACATCGACATTTGTCACAATTATGCACCGGCGGGAGTTAGCCCTTGACACAGACAATAAAATTAAAAACTGACAGAAAGTTTTGAATAAACTGCGTCTCTGTGAAGCTATTCACAACGCAGTCCCACCACTTCTGGCTTCGTCTCTGCAACCACACAGACCTCTGTAGTGATTTTGCAGCCATAATCCCGCAAAAGGCCAAAATAGCCAATTTGGCTCTCTTTCTCTTTATTCTTCTCCTCCTTCATGCTACGGCTGCCATTACAAATTGGCAATTGAAAATAAAAGCCAAAATGCTAACTTCCTCCATAACCTCCTTATCTTTAGTGCAGCAGCGTGCTGCGTCTGATGTCATTGATATTGTTCTTTTGCGCATGCAGGTCAGTTCGAAACCGCAAACAGTTCACACTGGAATCTGATATAGGCCACATCTTAAAAGGTCATGTGAACAGCCAAACCAAAAAATCGGATCTGAGCAAAAAATCTGAATTAAGCATCAAGACTTGCAGTGTGAACATAGCCTTTGTTTTTCTTATGTGAATGTAAAGGTTACATCCACTTGGGCCACTGAAGAAAGTAATATCTTGCTGCTTGCTTTCAAATATGTTTTTGTCTAACCCTTTTGTTGTCTTCCTGTCGACTGGGCAAATTTTTGTTTTTCTGGGTCAAAATTTTAAATACAAACTTTTTTTTCAACATTTTGGTCATCTTTTTCAACATTTTTGTCACTTTTCCCAACATCCCAGCACTTTTTGTGTCGATTTTGTCAGGGGGGGGTTCCCACA